>OY744608.1:7843522-8031022 GCA_963556255.1 Allolobophora icterica
GTAAAGGCAGAAGGACCTTTAACACACGCAGACATATGTCAGGAAATATCCTTGGTACCAGAAAATTATATAGTGCTCAACACAAGTGGTGTAGAGATAAGAAATAAGCCCCACATGGACTCGGGTTCAAATCCCGCACGTTTTGGCCAGTCAGTCGATGCCTTGCAACAGGGCGCTCGCTCGCTAGAGGGCGAGGCGAACGCTACAGCTGCATCTCGAAAACTGATCGAGACTTATCTGTCTATATCGATTTCGTTTTGATTGAGTTCCTGCCATTAAGCTGATCCCAGTCGTTTTCCTTCGTTTAGCGCTAGAGAAATCTCGAGGTTTTAATTACGATTACGGCATCAAAATTATACTGACTACTGAGTTTATGTTGGTTTAAACCTGCCCATGTTTGGTCAGGTATAGGCTAACTGAGTTTAGAGGCCATTAAAATTAATATATTTTAGCACGCGAATAAGCTGGTTCCCGCGACTTTGCATTTTTGGGCGCTGTAGAAATCACGAGATTAGGGTTACGAGTTTACGATTCCTGCAGCAGGCCTATATGCTAATAATATTATAATAAATCTGCTCTGCAGTGTGAGAACATGGTTCAGACAACATTTGTTTCATTTTAATTTAGGTCCCAGTCTATGTTTAAAAGAACCTTTTGCCTCTGAATGTGTTAACTGCTTTCATCTATTGGCTGTCTAGATTCGTAACTGTATCGTATTGTAACCATTGCAACGAGGCATAGGCCTATACATGTTTATATGTATATCTCAATGACCATGGGCGACGATCTAGGGGGGGGGCGACGGGGGACATGTCCCCCACCTTTAAGAGTGAGGGGACACTCCATACATTTGTCCCCCCCCCCACATTTTGAAGAAAACCCCAAAAAGGCGGAGAAATGTAATTGCTCGTGAGGGTTTTCGCAGCGTTTCTGACCAGATGAGGTAAAATGAAATTTTTGAGCAGAAGTGTCCCTCCAAAAAAAATTATGAGAAAGAAGAAGGAATTTTTTGGGACAAGATTTTCCAAAAACGGTCGTCGACGAGATCGTGGCCGACTTTGTCCCCCCCCACCTCTCAGACAAGATCGCCGCCACTGTCAATGACATAACATGGCAACGCTGATAAAACACTTGGCCAGTTGCGTCAAATATTTAGGCCTACCTGACGTCATCGCGCACGGACGATTAGTTTTAATAAACTATTTAACCATAGTAGGGCAGCAATTAAACAAATATAATATACTAATAAATGTAATAAAGTAGATCAACCTCGCTGGACCCACTGCGTGGACCAAGTGAAGAATGTGCCGTCTTTGGAGACATTCAAATCACAGCTCAAGACCTATCTTTTTAAAGTATCCTACAGCTGTTTTTGAATTTTTTAGACTCATGTACAGTGTCCTTTGGCCTCGGCTGAGGTGCATCGCGCTATATAAATCATCATCATCATCATCATCATCATCATCATCATCATCATCATCATCATCATCATCATCATCATCATCATCATCATCATCATCATCATCGTCTAATATTATTATTAGGTAAAAATTATTATTATTATTATTATTATTATTATTATTATTATTAATTAATTAATTAATTAATGATCTCTACGTTCTTATCTGCATAGATTGAACGCAAAAACACAGATGACCGTCCCTACCAGCATGCCCATATGGAGCCCTTATACGACCCGTATTTCAATATGAGACCCGTATTCGGCCCAAATGTGTCGTGTCTTTGGGAATGCTGGCAGAGGTCTTAGAAATGCTTACTCTGACAATGTAAGTTAATTTTCTCTGGAACGGCCGCGGATTCTACGATCAGCTGGCGCTGCGGAGGACTGCTTGACACTGCTTGTTATTCTAGCTGTTCAAGCTGAGGATAGCGACCGCAGTGACTAAGAATTACGCGAATGGATGGATGGATGGACGGACGGAGCCAGGTGTTGGAGGACGAGAAAACGACACCAGATAAAGAGCCAAGAGAAAAGGAAATTAGAGCACAAGTCCAGTTGGAAACGTAGCTGAACGACGATGAGGATAGAGAAATTCGCCGTTACCAATCGATAAAGGTTTGCCGGTTAATAATTTTCCATTGTGATGATGGCCGTCTATAACCATTGGTCGTTAGACGCGCACTTCTTTGTACATTATCATAATTGAACGAGAAATGCCCTTCCGCGCAGGACAATAGGGTTCGGTGGAGGTTTTGAGTGGCGTGGTTAAGAGGGCAATCGCGTGGAATTGTTCTTTTGAAGGATGTTTTGAGGAACCCCGATTGACGGGAGAAGCGTTCTTACTCAAGGGGTTTGAGTCGCGGGTACACAGGCAGTTCAACATCTAAATGCGAACAATCATGACAAATCTGTAGCTACCCTCCCTGCTGCGTTAGTGGAAAGTTTTGGGTTACAAACCCCTGGGTTAGAGGCCCAACTGAGTGGGGCATGTACCAATCAAATCCCGATCAAAGGATGTGCTCGTAACCCATTTTCGTATATTTCCGGCTTGGGAGTAGGACTGTATTTTCAAGCCGTATTGTGGGTAATCGTAATCTTCAAACTTCTAAAGCGCCACTCGAAGGCCAAGACGAGAAGACGGACAGAGGGTAACATCATCAGTTGTCTGGTTTGTGGTATGTATGTCTGATTCGGCCAAAAGCAGTTGCTGTAATAGGTTTAATGTGGACAAGCATGGCTGTAACAGTGACACGGAAAGAACTATGAAATTTGGTGGGCAGGCAGTGTGGTAGGGAGCAGGGACGTCATTTCAGCTTTTTTCAGGGGGCAGAGACACTGGGGGAGAGCTTGTTTTACAGGAGGGGGAGACGGGGCAATTTGTAACTGATCTGGTGAAAAAAGAGGTGAAACAATGTGTTCACCTTTTTAGTTGTTTCTTCAAAATTTGGGGGGGGGGACAACTGTATACTGTGTTCCCCCACTGTGAAAGGTGGGTCTTGTCCCCCTCAATCTCCCTGGGAGCGCCACCCGTGGGCAGGGACGTCATTTGAGTTTTTTTCCAGAGGATCTTGGCCCGCTTTAAAGTTTTGTATTTAGTCCCTGAATTTGAGTTTAATATTTTCTTTTTACCCCTTTCTTCGTTCTCATTTTCTTGTTCCATCCTTTTACCTTTTTTTAAAAAAAATCTGGGGATTCTGACCCCCAGATGACGTCCCTGGTAGGGAGGTACAGGAGGAGGAAATGAAGGAATGAATAAAGGAGTGAACAAAAGATGTAAAGAAAATCAGACAGGTAGATAGATAGGCTGTCAGATTCCAAAGATAGAAACATCAAAGGATTGATGGATTTATATATAAAAAGAATGATTGATAGAGTTGTTTATTGTTTTGATTTATTTCATGGATTGGTTGTGCAACTGACGTCTTGTTTGTATTTGCAGAAACTGTTGGGCTTACATAGTTTCATGTATGTCAATATTTGTCTTTGAATGGTCAATGTGCAAATGCATTATGTAAATATTATCTGTAAGCTCTTCATTTAAGTCTAGTGGACTGACAATCGAGTGGTCGGTGGGGGAGGGGGTTCAACTCCTGCCAGGGCCAAAATTTGTTTCGAGATCTGCTCCACAAGTGCCCTCTAGCAAACTCAGCTATCATGAGTACACTGACAATACAGACGGTGAGGGGAGGATTGGCTATCCACCCTCGTAGGTTGAGGCTAAGAAAAATGAAGTCGCTAACACTTCATACATGTGGCTGCCTCTCAGGCTATCGTAATGAACTGCTCTTCATCGTATAGATAAGGTAAGGTTACAGGTAAGATGAGGTCTGATAAGGTAAGGTAAGATAGGGTAAGTAGATGGTCATTTATTCAATGACCCTAGTTCTCAGATGGATGGATATTTTATTGGAAGTGCAGACTTGTGACACCTTCTTTCTATTGGGAGTTTCAGATGGTGATATTGCATTGTGAGTTTTGCTTTAAGCCCTCGGAGTTGAACTCTGGACGCTGAGGTTAAAGGCAAACACCGAGTTTTGTGGAGCTATCTTACCTGACTTTATTTTGTATTATTAATCAGCAAAATTGTAAACTTCTATTGTGCTGACAGTATCTGATGCTCAAGGCCTGAGCCGATAGCATGCTAAAATTAGGCAGTTATTAGGTCAACATCCAGAAGATCAGTCCAGAGAGAGAGAGAGAGAGAGATGAGAGAGAGAGAGAGAGAGAGAGAGAGAGAGAGAGAGAGGGAGGGAGGGAGGGAGGGAGGGAGGGAGGGAGGGAGGGAGGGAGGGAGGGAGGGGGGGGAAGGGAGGGAGGGAGGGAGGGAGGGAGGGAGGGAGAGAGAGAGAGAGAGAGAGAGAGAGAGAGAGAGAGAGAGAGAGCCTAAGGTGGATAAGCAACTTGAAGGAGATAAGTCTTAAATTATTTTCTCTTACCTTTAACTTGCCATATGGTATACTTCTTTGACTTAAAATCAGATTTTTAATTATTCAATGAAGTCTTGTGATTATTCTTCTGTAGTCATAGCTAAAACTGGGATCGTTCGTGGTGACCGATTGTGTTCCATTGCTGGACCTAGAATGTGGAACTCTCTCCCTGTATCTTACCGTAACTCTCTCCCTGTATCCGTCCTTAACTGTCTCCCTGTATCTGTCTGCAACTCTCACCCTGTATCTGTCAGTAACTCACACCTGTATCTGTTGGTAACTCTCACTGTGTATCTGTAACTCTCACCCTGTATCTCCTTACCCTGTATCTGGTCGTAACTCTTTCCCTGTATTTTTCCATGTCTCTCACCCTCTATCTGTCCATAACTCTCTCCCTTTATCTGTCCATAACTCTCATTGCATCTGTCCGTAACTCTCTCCCTGTATCTGCTCGTAACTCTCTCCCTGTATCTGCTCGTAACTCTCTCCCTGTATCTGTCCATAACTCTCTCTCTGTATCTGTCCGTAACTCTCTCTCTGTATCTGTCCGTAACTCTCTCCCTGTATCTGCTCGTAACTCTCTCCCTGTATCTGCCCATAACTCTCTCCCTGTATCTGTCCATGACTCTCCCTGTATCTGTCCGTAACTCTCTCCCTGTATCTGTCCACGACTCTCTCCCTGTATCTGTCTGTAGCTCTCTCCCTATATCTGCCCGTAACTCTCTCCCTGTATCTGTCCACGACTCTCTGCCCATACCTGTCCATAGCTCTCTCTGTATCTGACCGTTCTGCTCAGTCACTTAGTTCATTTCGTTCTCAGCTTAAGATTTACCTTTTTCAACTTGCTTATCCACCATGATCTGACTCTGTCTTAGTCGACTGATCGTCTGGGTATTGATCGCATCGATGCTTCTTTGTGCGTTAGACCACATGATGCATTAGACTGCACTAATTAATGGTACGTTTGCCTTGCACTAGCTTGCCTGTGTCTTGCGTTGTTGGCTTGTTAAACTCGCCTGACTTGCGTGCCTTTTCTAACATTTTTACGTCAGTGCATGTTGAATGTTTAACGACATTGCGTCATAACAGAGATGATTAGTTCACCCTGCACCTTCTCTAGACTTTGGACTGGCACTATCACATGTGGGTAGTGGCGGAGTTTAATTACAGTGCCTGTTACTCTAGTTGGGTGGAGGGGGGCAATATGATGTCATTGTAAACAACATTGAGCCTGGTTTGTTCTTGTTATTCTTTGTATTCGGAATCATATTTCTTAGGAGTTTCTGCAGGTATTGTGTATGTAAACAAAATGTTCTGTTTGCCCTTTCACCCAACACTTATAAATCTGTAGATCCTGCTGAGGTAAAGGAATGTGTGATTTACAACGGGCTGCCACCTGGTGTTGCCCTGAACTATCCACTCAGCTTGTTCGGGAGGGAGACTCTGAACACGATGCCGTCTGTTAACTATGGACTCGGAAGGTCATTGGTTGGGTTCCAAGTGTGTCTGTGGGCCCCAAGTGTGTGTGTATGGGCTGTGTGTGTTTGGGCCCCAAGTGTGTATGTGCGGGCCTCAAGCATGTGTGTGGGCCCCAAGTGTGTGTGTGTGTTTGGGCCCCAAGTATGTGTGTGTGGGCCCCAAGTGTGTGTGTGTGTGTGTGTGTGTGGGCCCACCACTGATGACTTCTAGTTTTCTGAGCTCCAGTTCTTAATGACATTTACTTGATATAGACTAGTGCAGAGAGTACCTCTGATTGGTTTGCTCTTGTAGTGGCGCTACATAAATGTTCAGTTACAGTTACGTTAATTACAGCTTTACCCAGCAATTTTTATCTACAGATTCTGTAAAGGTATATGTACGTGATGGCTTTGTTTTTAATCCAACAATTTACCTGTAGATTCCACAGAGGTTTGTAAGCAATGCGTTACTCTTACCATTTTACCCAACAAGAATAACAATTGTGTAACCTTTGGTAATGGTAATGGAAATGGTAATTGCAAATTTATATAGTGCCACTTAATGAGAGAGACTCGTCAGAGGCACTTTGCCTAAGTACTCTTTGGTGTATGCCTTTCCTTTAATACCCAACAGTTTTCTCTGTAGATGAATAGAGATCTAATGGATCCAGTACCATCCGCCAGCCAATCGGCTGCCGCCTCCGTGGTGGACATCACCAATGCCACTCCCACCGAATACGGAACGCTCTTCACCACCCGTTCCGGTTCGCTGGGCAAGATCACGACGCCATCGGAGTCTCCGCAACTGAGCAACGACATGTTGAGCCAGAGCCTCACGACGGATGCCCTCAGGATGCCAGGCATGCTTACCCGAGCGCTCAGCACGAGTCCGAGGCTCGAGCACACGATGAGCAGTCAGCCAATGCTGGACGAAAAGAGCCAGCGGAACGATGAACTCTTCTTTCCATTCATTGATCCTAGTCCAGAAGTCGATCTGTCGACTTCCCTGCCAGAAGTTCAGGGAACCACGATCCAGCAGCTCACGTCGCCGAGCCCGCTCACTCACTCGCTCATGGACAATTCCAAAGTTGGCTGCCCATCGGAAAATATGCTGGGAACGTCTGCTCCCAGCGGAGGAGCGACTGTCGGAAAGGAGAGGTCGTCGTCGGTGGTGAGCAGTACGAAATCGGGTATTTTTGGGTCAGGGAAGTTCCGCTTCTTTTCCAGGAATAGCTCGGTGACAAACATTCATCATACGCGGCGGGGAACGCTGCGCCAGGACTCGCAACTGTCGACGGCATCTTCGATGGGCCGCACCAACTCGATCTTTGGTTCGGCAATGTTCGGATCGCCGTCAAGACGTAGCATCGTGTCGCCGAGAATAAACTTCGTGATGGATGCGCAGAGTGTGTACCCAAGCCTCGTCAGCCTTTGTTCGATCGACCAGGTGTCAACTTCAGGAGGCCCACAGATGTCCGATCTCTACAACGAGGCATTTCCACCGATCAGCACTGCGAACGGACACGTTTCGGCGTCATATCAGGACAAGATTGATCAGACAGAGAAGCTGGAACGATCTGGAAGTATCGTTTCCGCTGGAATGACCGTGGATACAACGGACTCGAGCATTCTCCAGAGAAGTGTCTCACTGCCGTCGAAGTATGCGTATCACACCGGGAAGGTGGCTTTTCCGTCGGTGACGAAAATCTCAAAGGACGGATCAGTCGAGCGACTGGAAGACGAGCAGATTGACGAGCTGGCCGAGTTAAAGTCGAGCCTCGTGGGTATTATTCCAAGCAAGAAGAAGTGGCAGCAGACTATGCCGGATCTGGTGGAAGGACCGGAGAGCGAGACGTTGACGATGCAGAGCACGACACGGAACCAGCTGGCGATGGCGGCGCTCGCGATCATCCGAGGCGAGTACAAGGACGAGTCTATGCTCAAGGACGAGATCGAGGAGGTGGACGAGAAGGCGGAACGGCGCAAGTACATGAAGAACCTTATTGTTATGGGCATGGTGTTCTTCTTCCTCTTCACGTCCTACCTGTCGCTTCGTAACCTGCAGAGCAGTCTGAACGATGTCGGTGGCCTCGGCATGTACTCGCTCAGCTGCGTCTACGCTTTTCTCTTCATCGGGTCGATCTTCACGACGACCATCGTCCAACGGCTGCGTCCGAAGGTGGCCATGGTCCTCAGCACGACCGGATTCCTTCTCTACGACCTTGCCAACTTCTACCCGAGTTTCTACACCCTGCCCCCGGCGTCGTGCGCCGTCGGGTTCTCGCTGGCCGTCATCTGGACGTCACAGGCGACGTACATGGCCAACATCGCGGCGAGTTTTGCCGAACTGACCGGCAACAAGGTGCAGAACATCATGAGCAAATTCCACGGAATCTTCTTCATGTTCTTTCAGTCGTCGCAGATCGTCGGCGGGCTCATCTCGTCGCTGCTTCTGACGTCGAGTCCGCTTCCAGATTCGAACATCACAACTTTTTACGACAGCGGATACACGTTTCTTAATACCACGTCGGTCGACAACGTGACGCAAGTCATGTACGCCAACTTCAGCAACGACGACGAAATCTTTCCAATTTGTGGAATGGGGTACTGCCCTGGAACACCTTTCAAGAAATCGGCAGCAGCGATCGAAGAGTACATGGTCTACATGCTGATGGGCATTTTTCTCGGATGCACGCTGGTTGGAATTTTGATCTTGTTGTTCCTGCTCGACCCGCTAGAGGGCGTCATGCAGAAATCACATGCAACGATCACGCAGCAGATGGGGGCCGTCTTCAAGTTCTATGCGAAGCCAAATCTCATCTGTCTGATAGGATTGATGTTCTACTCGCTTCTGCAGGTGTCTTTTATGGTCGGAGAGTTTTCCAAGGTAAGCGGCTCATTCTTGATTATGTTGATGTGCTTTTCTTGTGTTTTCGAAACGTGTTGTTTTTGGATACGTTATTGGTCAGCAGGGGTGCACAATAGTGTAGTGGTTGGCGTGTCGGTCGAGAGGGTCAGAGGTTGAAATCCCTGTCAGGGCTGAAATTTGTATCGTGATTTCTGCTCCGTCTGCACCTTCTAGCCAACTCAGCGATCATATAATGAGTACATTGACTGCACACTGTCATTGAGAAGATCAGATGACGGGGGAGAGTACTGGCCTCGCTGGTATGCTGAGGCTAAGAAAATGAAGTCACTAATGCTTCATACCTATAGAGGGCTAGCTTAAGTCACTGCTATTCCCTACTTCTGTTGGTCACCAAGAGATGCAAACTGCATTGTACCATGATATGGTCAATGAGGTGTACATATGAGACAGGTGAATTGCAACAAGAGTAACGGTGTTCCACCAACAGGATCGCTCAGATTCTGTTGATTGTGGGTGGTAATCATACAATCGATTAGATTAGATTAGCTTTTACGATATGTCACGTGACCCAGTGTGGCATGGCAGTCTCCTTTGTATCGTGTTGGGTCTTTAATCCCAAGGTTGCAAGTCTGAGCCTGCTGAATGGGCTTCGTGTAGCAGCTCTGCTCAAGTTGTTGTGCAGATATGTCTTGCGCCTGGGATTATACCTGTTGGACTTTATCCTGTTTGATGATCTTGGCAGCAGGTGCTATGAAGTGAAGCGCCGTACTGACTCTGACTCAACCAAATGCTCTTTTTAAATGTGATTTAAATAACATAAGTAGGACGCTAGTGAGTTCAGCGGATAATGAGTTCCAGGTGAATTGTTAATTTGTCAACAACAGGAGTCGTTCAAGTCATGGCTTAAACCCTATTCTTAAATATCATACGACTGTAAGTTGATTTTTTAAGACTCATGTACCTTGCCGTTTTCTTTGGCCTTGGCCTGCTACAGTGCTATATAAATCATCCTGTTATTGTTCTTGTTATTGTTAATGGCAGCTTAAGTTATGGTAATCACGCAGACTGACTGCCTGTGTATATAAACAATATGGTTGCCACTGACTTCGCTTGCAATAGAGTGCTGTTACCTGCCAGCCACATCTCTTAATGCAATTCGCTAAGTAAGTAAGTAACGAACACGAACTTTAATTGACATCTTAAGAAACAGAGCTAAATAAAGTGTCTGAAATGGCAACAGAATGCATGTAAATGCCTTTTTTCATGCTTTCTAAATTCGAATACGCGTGAATACGAATTGTAATAAAAGTTCATTTATATTGTTATGTTATGATGGAGATCGACTAGCAGCAGGTGTTACATAGTGGAGTGATTAATAAACAGGCTTGCATATGTGAAATTATTAATTAATGGAGTGTTATTTGATGGAGCGTATAATCATTACAACCGGTGTTCTACGTCGTAGTGTTTATTGCAAGAGGTGATTGCAAAGTGAAGTGTTAGTTTGAAGAGTGTAGAGACATGTTCCTGAAGTGGCTTGGGGTTACAGACCCTTGACATTTAAGTTAAGACGATTGGAAAGCAAGAGTCATTTAATCAGCTGTTAAAGTTAATTTCCTGATTGCTTTTGTGTCTTCAAAATGCTCTTGAATGACAATCGAATGCTTTACTGCAGTGGTTCCCAACCTTTTCCGAGCAAGGCACCCTTACTAACAGTCATTCAGTCAACGGGACCTGGCCTTAATTTCATTTATTTTTCTCCCAGTCATTTCTCTATTTTAATGATGAGCAACGTTCCTTGTGTTCAACCGAAGTGTTTTGACTACAAAACTACACTTCTTTAAGTTTTAGAAACTAGATATAGGCCTATGTCAGCAGTAATAAATTATAGTCGGAAGTTCTTCACATATGTGACCCATTCTGTCATCCAGAAGATTTTTCTTAGTACTAGTAGTAGCATTTTAATCAAAATTGCTAATGAAAACAAAGCACAGATGCTGCTCTGCTACCGGAATAAAATTAGCACTTTGACCTAGATACATTGTAACATTAAATCTCAGATCCTGGACTAGAAACATCTTGAAAATAGAGCTGCTCAATAAAAAATAAATAAAGTAAATAGATTAGTTGGAGGAACTTAGGAACAACATCTGTGTGTTACGTCATTAAAAACGACCACAAAATACAACTAGACCAACACAACAAACATACAAAAAGTCGAAACATCTGGAAAATAGAGCAGCTGCAATTAAAAATAAATAAGTAAATAGATTAGTTAGAGGAACTTAGAGACAACATCTGCGTGTTGTCGTTTAAAACGACCATAAAATAATCGACCAACACAACAAACATACAAAAAGTCGGACATTTTCCAGGTTTTTAGCTTTGCCTGTCGGACAGAGGACATGAGGTCATGTTCTCTCAACTCTCTTGTTTGCCGGTCGTCTGGAAACCCTATTATTATTATTACAAACTTTTTAACGCGCGCAAAGTCACACAGAAATGCGAATCCGAGACCCTAGTCTTGACAATGGATTTAAATGGTAATAACGAGTTGTAATGTCGTAGTAGTCTAGTAGACATTAACAAAGTCGAATGGCACAGCAGATGAAATCACATGATCCCACAATGTCACAGTTGCTTACATTATTTCGTTCTCTACGTTCAAAAATTTTTCTTATCCACCATAGGCTGCCTCTCTGTCTTAGTACACTGATCTTCTGCATATTGACCTGATTATGGCTTGGTTTTGGTGCGTCATCGGTTAATGCCTTGTGCACTAGACGCCGGCCCAATGGATGTTACAAATTAATTAATTAATTAAAGTTTGTTACAGGCGGTCACAAAAGTAGGTCACAAGTTACAAGCTAGCAGAAAGAAGTCAGTCGAAATGGCTGAGTATGAACTAGCGATGTGGAGAATGTTCGATCAGTCACAGTGAGTAATGTCTGTAGTAATGTCTGAACGCAAGAAAGGAGTCAGCGCCTGACGTCTGGTTTCGAGTATCACTTAGCTCTTTTATGTGGCCGTTGTCGAGAGCAGACACTTGGACACCAGATGGCCACCAATCGGTCGTAACCATGATTATTGATGACTCTTTCTGAACATGAGGAGCTCAGGGCTTCTTATCGTCTGACCAACCGAAAGTGGCATATACATACACAACAGTGAAGTCGGCTATAGGAATGATGTTAATGTGGTTGAAGATGTAACTGGGTAGGCCTACAGTCGGGGGCGTGTATCCCCCTAAGTCATTGTAGCAACGTCCCCTTACCCCCTCTTCTTTCACCATCCCCCTTTCTCCCCCCCCCCCTAAAATGGTGGCACACACACAGAGATCTTCCCCCTATTACTTGGATGGAGCATTTGCTCCAAGGTATCTATGGTATAGACGCCCCTGCTTATACTCACTGTCTGGTTGTAAACACAGCAATTGTGGCCAGCTGCATGTCCAACGAAAATGCTGAGGCTCGTTTGATCGGAGGAATAACAAATGTTTCGCTTATAAACTGTGCTGATTTTTCAAAGAACAACCGTTCTTCTACAAGCATCCTCAAGAAAGTATGTTGTTCCTGGTACACGTCTGACTTTTGGTCAGTGATTGTTCACAGTTGCTGGTCTCTCCATCTGGAACTTTTCTGCCTCTTCATGTTCTCTCGACTCCCCGACTCCTTTTCTCTTCAAACTGAAAACTTGACCCAACCAATGTGTTCTTGATTATGTTTTTCTGATGTTCAGCTTCATTGTTTACTTAAAACATTACACGGGTGGAGGCATTTTCAGGTTTTGTATTGTACATAAATCTGTATTGTACATTGTATTGTACAGATTCTAGAAGTGAATGGAGTTTTTGTGGCAGAACAACACATATTTTTAACAGGCGATTGATTGTTCAAGAAGAAAGAGATTCAGTGCCTGTTACTGAGCTCAGTGGACGCGCTAATTAATATCTGCTGTTAGGCCAAAAAAAAATAATGGTGTGTTTCCGGTAACGCGACCGAGTCACTTTTTTGGCGCGACTCGGATAATTTTGGGAAAAAATTTTTGTCCTGTAACCCACAGCGTGTCAGAGTTGCAGATTTCCGACAATTGAAAACATTTCATTCCGTGCACTAAAGCAGATGGCTTTGGGAAATCAGCGGTCTTTCTATGTAAATAAGTGCACCGTTAATTAGAGCAATGAATTGGCTGTAAGTTTCCCACGGTCAGTTTTTACAAAAGTGGGAGGGTCGAGGAGATAATAGATCCGAAAGTCGGCGATTTTCCCACGGTTTCTCGCCAGCGTTATTTCACTAATCCGATCGTCGTACGTATTCAATCTTTCAGCAAATTCTACGATTATCGTAGGTACCAAAGTAGGCCTACAAGTAAAGCTTCCTTTGTAGAAACCAGCCTCAAGGTCAGCCTCAGCCTCCTAAGCATACAGCAACATCTACGATTATCGTACGTACCAAAGTAGACCTACAAGTAAAGCTTCCTTTATAGAAACCAGCCTCAAGGTCAGCCTCAGCCTCCTAAGCAACCAGTCTACTTAGCAACCAACCTCCGTAGCATTTAACCTTAACCATCCTTCTTGGCAACCAAATTTCGTAGCAAACAGCCTCAATGTCAGCCTCTTTAGCACTCAGTTTCAGAGTCAGACTCAGGCCGAGTCTTTAGCAACCAGCCTCTTTAGCAACCATCCTTAACAGCCAGCCTCCTTTGCAGCGAGTGTTCTTAGCAACCGTCCTCCTTAGCAACCGCCATCTTTAGCAACAACTTTCTTATCAACAGCACTCCTTTGCAACCAGCCTCCTTGAATATCGATCTCTAAAGCACCCCTCGGACACGGTTTGGGTCCGCTACTTCGGGGTCCGCTATACATGCCCTATATACATACCTACATACATACATACTGAGATGCATACATGCACACATACATGCATGCATGCATACATACATGCATGCATACATACATACATACATAGAGTATGCATGCATACATACATACACACATACAGAGATACATACATACATACATACATACATACATACATACATACATAGAGTATCCATGCATACATCCATACATGCACACAAGTATGCATACAAACATACATACGTACACATTCATGCATGGATACATACATACATGTATGCATGTATGTATGTATGTATCTCTGTATATGTGTATGTTTGCATACTTGTATGCATGTATGTATGCATACATACATACATACATACAAGTATGCATACATACATACATTCATACATACATACATGTATGCATGTACTCTGTATTTGTGTATGTATGTATGTATGCATGCATACTCTATGTATGTATGTATGTATGTATGTATGTATGTATGTATATAGCGGACCCCGGAATAGCAGACCCCCGAAATAGCATTGTATAAAAATATTTTACCCAAAAAAAAATATTTTCCTACCTACCTACCCAGTTTTTTAAAACTCTGTTACCGGAAACACACCATTATTTTTTTTTGGCCTTATGAGATCTTATTGTTTCTGCGATGATGTATTATTGCGCGTGGCTTATCTTGATGGCTGTCGTTTTTCATTTGGTGCCGTTACCTCTCTGTGATATCAAGTGCTCTCCACTGGACCCGATTTGGACTCAAGGCAGATGGACAGAAGTGGCCACAGTTCATATATCATAGGAGCTTTAATGAGAATATCTCGAGTCCGTTATAATAATGGTCAAGGCTTAGGATGGTGATCACTGCTGGCGTTGATAACAAATTCCAGGGTTAGACAAGTTGGGTTTCATAGGATTAGAGACACATATAATGAGACACAAAAGAAGATTGCTGCATTTTTTATGCCCATTTTCTTTCATATATCTTGTGTAAAGGATGTGTAAGGAGTTTTCAAGAACAAGAGAGTGTTGAAGAACTGCCTAAATTGTCCAAAAGCCTGCGTCTTTTTTGTATATCTAATTTCTTGTTCACTTACACTTGATTGGGGTGCACAATAATCTGATGGTTAGCATGCTGGACTGTCAACTGAGAGGTCGGGGGTTGAAATCCCCACCAGGGCAAAATTTGTTGTGAGATCTCTGCTCCTCTTGCATCCCCTAGCCAACTCAGCTATATTTATTTATTTATTTATTCCGGATATTTCTACAGCGCCTCCTCAAGTCTACTACTCAGAGGCGTTCCCGACTACAGCATTTGATACTGTGTTGGAGTTTTCACGCCGAAGCGCCACGAGCAATCGCGAGTGAAGGACTTGCCCATTGTCCGTACGCAGCGGCTAGAGTGGGATTCGAACCTGCAACCCTCCGGTCACAAGGCGCCGAACTTACCACTGAGCCACCACACCCCACAAATAATAATGAGTACACTGACCGTATGCAAGGGTTGTTGGGAAGATGGGATGGTGAGGTAGAGGACTGGCAACCCGCCCTCGTAAGACTCGTATTCCATGGCTAAGAAAAATTAAGTCGCCAGCACTTCACGCCTATGTGGTAGCTGGAGTGACTACTCTCCTTCTAAACTTGATTGTTGTGTTTGTTTGTTTGTTTTAGGGATACGTTACCTGTACTCTTGGAATCCACATGGTTGGATATCTGATGGTCTGTCTCTCCGTCTCCTCCGGTATCTTCGCCTACTGCATGGGAATCCTCCAGAAACACGTCGGACGAATGGTTCTTCTTCTTTCCGGTAGGTTCTGCCTCGACCATGGGGTGAATCTTGACTGCAGGCTAAATCTTTACCGTGGGTAAATCTTGACCACAGGATAAATCTTGATTATGGGGTAAATCTTGACTACAGGGTAAATCTTGACCATGGGGTAAATCTTGACCACAGAGTAAATCTTGACTGCAGGGTAAATCTTGACCACGGGGTAAATCTTAACCGTGGGGTAAATCTTGACTGCAGGGTAAATCTTGACCACGGGGTAAATCTTGACCATGGGGTAAATCTTGACTGCAGGGTAAATCTTGACCACAGGGTAAATCTTGACCGTGGGGTAAATCTTGACCACGGGTAAATCTTGACCGTGGGGTAAATCTTGACCATGGTCATGATGCACAGTAAGCTAGATGACATGCCGGTGACGCGCGTGCAGAAACAATATGAGCTACATAAATATATATATGATACATAACATTACGTACATGTGTGCTTGCATGTGTGGGTATGTATCCCTGACTACGGCTGATTGTTTCACTGACTGATTGTTTGATTGTTGCTTTTTTTCAGCTCTCTTCTTGCACATGGTCCTGCTGGTGGTGATGTTGCTATGGCACCCGACAGCAGACAGCCTCCCGGTGTTCTTTGCTGTGGCTGCTGGATGGGGGGCAGCGGATGGCGTCCTCACCACGCAACTCGTCAGTAAGTGAACTACTGCCCATAAAGCATAATTATATCCTTTGTTATAAGTGTTGCCACACTTGAAAGTAGATAATTGGTTAGAGAGATCGCTTGTTAAAGTGTCCCACACATGTAGGCACAGTATATGATGCACAGTCACATGTGTTCAGTTTATTTTATTTTCATATAAATGAAAATTTTACCTGGCCTAGATATTATTTTGTATTCTTCTTCGTTTTTTAGTTTCATAGTGTAGTAATTATTGTCTTTTTTGACTGGGGTTGGACTGAGAGCGCTCCTGGGTAGATATCCTTGAAGGGGTGCTATATAAGACCTCTGAAATAATAATGATAATATCGTGTTGGACTGTCAAACAAGAGGTCAGGAGTTCAAGTCCCTGTCAGGGTAGAACAGTATAACAGATAATATTATAACATGGTAACATTACATGATGTGGTGACATTATAAGATGGTGAATTATACTTTGGGCGAGATAATTTTTGAACTTGTTTGTGCAGTAATCATAGTGTACAGGGCGTTGCCAATTGATGGACGGAGTAAATTACAGTTGTCAGCCAGAGTTAGTCTACACGACTCACTGACTTGCTTATTCTTTTTTTTATGTTTACTTAAACTTATTCAGTTGCACAGTAGTCTAGTAGTTAGCATTCTAAACTATCAGTCCAGAGGTCGAGGGTTCAAACCCTGTCGGGTAGAAATTGTTTCAGGATTTTGGCTCCACTGGCGCTCTCCAGCCAGCTTAGCTATTATGAGTACACTGACTGTGGGTGAGAAGATCAGGGGTGAGGGAGAGGACTGGCTCCGGCCTCGTATGCCGAGGCTAAGCAAACGAAGTTGCTAACACTTTATGCCAATTGGCTGCCTTACCAAGCCAGCGTAAGGGGTGCGCTTCTTCTAAGTTAGACGTCACGGCCTAATTTTCCAGATTCGTGCTGTCGGTGATTTGCTGTCATGACTCTGGAACACATTAACGACCAGGAATAGCTGTTAAGAGCATAACTGGGGTCTGTGTAGGCACCCTGGGCGTCGTGTTAACTAGATTGTTTACATCCTGTTGTATTGTTGAAAACAGAGTCCACAAGTAGCAGACATTCGGGCGTTTTGTTCTTTCCGGTTCTCTGTTGCTGATTAGTTAATTCTCTGAATAGTGCTTTAATTGCAGCTTTGAACCGAGAGTGTGACCTGCTTTTGGCTTCAAAGTTTCACAGTGATTGAAGTCATCCCCGTAAGAGTTGGTTCTCTAGACTTTATAAGTGGGGAAGAATGCAGGGTGCAATGTGCAATGTGCAGGGATGAAAGGGGAACTTTGTCCCACTAACTCTGACTATTACCCATTGATGGAACATCCCCCCACATTTCACTCCTGGCCTTGGGTCTGTCCTATACTGGTTCAGTCTATTACTGGTTTCTTCATACATTTCAATCCTGCCTCTAAGTCCTTCCTTCAGCACAGTTAACCAGTATTACACCATCATTACAAGAATAGTTCAACCGTTAGCTTGGCTGCTAGTTTATAGGAATGTTGTTCATGGGTTAGTTTAGGTGACTGAGCTATATAAGTAGCTACCACTGTGTGACATGGTAGACAATTGGTGAGAGTGCTAGTCATGTAAGCTGGAGAGCATGGATTCAAGTCTTCCCATGATGGTTACAGTATGGGGCTGTCTCTCTCTTACTCAAAGCTGCCCAGCATCACTGACTGTTGTTCTATCATTTGGAAATGGTGCTTAATAAATGCATCCAATCTAGTGTAATAGAAAAATAATAACTTCTATTCTGTAATTATCATAATGTCGAATAGCTGCTGGTTGTGTTGAGTGAAGACCACAATAAAAAATTATGATCGATTAGAGAAGCAAGGGTGCAGAAAAATAATAATGGTGATGACAATGGTAATGGCAACAGTAATAACAATAATAAGGATAATAATAATAATGATAACTATTATTATAATATAGACTACTTTTCTCTTTTAGCACTTATGTATGACTATCGGGTGCTTCGATGCAGTATTTTTTGTAGCACCTTTTCCACCGACAAAACATCTGCGAAAGCTAGCCATTCCAGAACAACTTTCCCATGGTTTTTGCAACCCCGAGGAGGTATCATATGTACCTCGGAGAAAAATGATAATGAAAATAATAATAATCATGGTAATGATCAACGTAATAATAATATTTGGGTGTGACAAGTGCATGCGCTGTTAGTTTGACAGATATGAAGCTGCACATTTTAATGTGCAGGATGTGAGTGATTAACGAAGCTGCACGTGAACCGCACGAGTTCCGTTCAGCTGACGTAGGAAGAGACATTTGATCTACAGATCTATATAGGCGGATCATGTGTTGGCCAAGAGATGACAGGGTCGGTGTTTTATTGGTCGGAGGTGATGTACGTGACATGTTGCACTGTGTTCTGGCAAACCTAATTTATTTGCACACACATAAATTTAACACTTTGATGATGAGAGTGTGCTAAATACGACTGGGAAACCAGTGCAGCTCGTCGTTGAAGTGCTAAGCCACCTCCGCTTTGTAAATTGACGGTTGCAGTGACGTAGTGTGTGGGTTTAGGCCACATTTGCTATGCTTAACTGTTGGGTATTGAACCCCACCACTGTCGGTGTTCTGGTAGTGATCCTAAATATTGGTAATCTCGAGATTTCTACAGTGCCCTACATGCGGAGTCACAGGAAGTGGCTTATTTACAGGCGCTCGGCGAAGCAAAATCGATGGGCAGGTAGGGTAAAATTCTGTTCCAGGCATGATCCAAAGGGTTCAGGCAGTCAGACGAATATGGTGGATGGTGGTTAGAATTAGAGCAGCGAGGGAGGTAAGGGGAAGAGGTGGAATCGGGATAAGATTTGTGAACGAGCAGTGTTTTCAGTTTTGAGTGAGTTAAGTTTTGAAAGACGTGTGGATAGAGTCAGAGAGAGACACAGAGACAGGGACAGAGCAAGAGGTGAGGTTTTGAGGTGCCAGTCCCATGGCTGGACAATGGAGGAGAGCAACGTCAATGGCAGCCATAGCATTTCACTTAACACCGGTAACTACTGTTGTTGGGTGATGGATGTACGAGAAGACAGGCTGTGATGGATAAGCAGATTGATGCCGATGACTCTCGGAATGTCGTAAAAACGGGAATATGGGAACGTTCATTCAGTAAACATTTCGGTAAGCATTAGTCAGCCGGTTGTTGGATGTCTTGGATGAAAGTGCAAACTCAGCAGCAGCAACCCAACATTCAGACAACCTTTTCACGGTTGGGGGGGGGAGTGGGGTCGGCGGAACGACCAGGTCACCTTGAACAGCTGAACAAAGAAATCTGCGGCCATGGATCATCGAAGAGACTGAGCTGCATATGGGTCCCAGGATAATACAGAGCAGTACCTGGTAGACAATTACACATAGACAACATCTTACCTGGCCATTAAGATTCTACCTGACCTGCGTATTGTTTTTATTCTTGTTCACTGATCTGCATGATTTTCCTAACCGCTCCTGCTTTTCACTGATGCTCTTGATGAGGCTGCCTTTGAAGCCAGATCAGGTATCGCATATTAGCAACGCTGCATGATAATGAAGGCGTATTCGAGATGAGTTGTGTACGTACATGCGTTTCTGTACAGTTGAACACAGAATGAGCTGTAAACTCTAGGGAGTAACCGATAAGCACTTTTCTTCCGATAACCGATACCGATAATTTAGCACATTTTATTGGTGATTCCGATACCGATACCGATAATCGCAAATATTTGTTGAGCTTGTGAGTGAAGTTATCACAATATGATGGTTATGTTAAAATATATATTATATACAGATATATTAAAAATTTGTGGCATTTCGTTATGTATTTTGCGATAGCCTTGTTGAAGTTGCAGAAAATTTCGGTCCATGAAAAACTACATCAGCAAACTTATTTCTGAAAATGTATCAATTTAGAATTTTAGATTAATTTTAAGCACATTTCAAGGAAGCGCACCCCTTTCATTAGCTTTCTCAGGAAGCGCACCCCCTTAAAAATTACGATTTTTCGAACTTTTTTTCGGTGATTGAATAATCGGATTTTCCGATAATGGGATTTGAAATAGTTATCGGTGCTTATCGGTTTCCGAGCCAATAACCGGTTACTCCCTAGTAAACTCAACAGGCTTATTCCACATCTTGTGCAGCACGATGGTCCATCGGTAATGCGTTTGGTCAATGATCTTTCAGTCGCAGGTTTGACTTCGTGCAACAACCTTGGTTTGCACACACCTCTCTCACCAAACAGTATTATTTGGTACCAGCATAAGCTGGGAAGTAAAATGGCAAGTCCTGTGATAGTACTGGCCCCATGTCCACAACCTTGGGATTCGTCCTTTGCCAGCTCAGGGGCCTAATAAAGGAAACGAGAGCCTTCCCTATGTTCCACTTACGGGATGTGGGATATACTTTACTATTCCATGTCATAGCAACCAAAGAAAGACCTTCGTTGTGACATCATTTCCAGTCCTTTGATTAAGATTCGTTTCCCATCACAATTTTAATTATAAATTTACAACTATTCAGACTTTGTAGGTCAGTTAGTTTTGTCGACCACCACATTGCAACCACGAAATGAGTAAAAATTCATGGTTTATGTCAGTTGATGAGATAATCTGGCAAAAATGTTTCACCCTGTTTTTGTGAGTATTGCTTGAGAAAAAAATGCAGATGCCCGAGGTTTTGTGGTATGTAGAGATTCTTCTGTGCCTTTGGGAGGTTCTTAAGAGGCCATAAGTTCATTCATTAATTCATTCATTCACTAATTCATTCATTCATTCACTCATTCATTCACTCATTCATTCACTCATTCATTCACTCATTCATTCATAGCATTTATATAGCACCTCTCCAAAGTAGCTATTCAGTTTAATGTTCAGGTACTTACAAAACATATGTACGTATATATGTGCGTACATGCCTCCATGCATATGTACATACATTTATAGTTAAATTCACAATGCATGTATGTGTGTCTCTGGCTACTTTTAACGCCTCTTCGAAGAATCTCACAAGGGCTCTTGACACGCAGGTCTTAAGAGGAGCGTCTTCAGATGCCTTGAAAATGTTCCTTGAGCTGTCTGTGACGAAATAGTTCCTGTGCTCCAGCAGGGTGGTCCAATACACCAGAGATGCCTAATACATACATATGTACTTATAGACCCATATACATACATACATACATACATACATACATACATACATACATACATACATACATACATACATACATACATACATACATACATACATACATACATAGATACGTACATACATACATACATACATACGTACATACATAAATATGTGCTTACATACAGATAGATATACATACAGCTACATACAGTACATGCATTCATACATACAAACATACATACGTAGATATGTGCATGCACACAGACTAATATACATGTACATACAAACATGCACACACACACATAAGCACATGCACACCTATGTGCCTACTTACCATGCACATACATATCGGTACACCCTTGCAGTCATACTTACACAGGTACATGCATACTTAGCTCCAGTGGTATGACTCGACAGCATGCCTCACAATGGCTTCTGCTTATGAATATTTGAGCCATAAAACGCATATCATGAGCGCTTTTGTCTCTTGTCACGTGCGGATGATTTTCTGCCCACGCTTGGCTGCTTTCGTTCTCCGAGCGTTACCAGTAACTGTCCGCAGTGAAAGCCACTTTGTCATAAATTAGTAATGTTCCATTTGTGAGCTTCTACTATCAAAACAGTTGGGATGTTTGTGTTGCTAGGCGTCGAAAGAACTGTCCATACGCGTATACTGTTTTGGACGATGGTAGCTACTTCGACTGAATGTCATGATTAAATAAAAACGCAAATGCAGATTAATGTGTTGCAATGTAATGAAATGTGATGTGGTGTAGCGTAATGTGATGTCGTGTAATCTGGTGTGATGTAACGTAATGTGATGCAGTGTGATGTAACAGTGCGATGTAATGTAATCTGATGTGATGTAACATAATGTGATGCAATGTGAAGTAACACTGTGATGTAACGTGATCTAATGTGATGTAACGTAATAGTGATGCAATGTGATGTTACACTGTGATGTAATGTAATCTAATGTGGTGCGACATAACATATTGGGATGCAATGTAACATAGTGTGATGTAATGTAATCTAATGTGATTTAAGATAATGTAGTGTTTTGTTATGAAATCTTATGTGATGTAATCTTATGTGATACAATCTGATGTGATATGATCTGAAGTAATGTGGTACACGCAATGGTGCCAAAGGTCGTTCATAGATAATCTGCTGCAGTCTGATGGCTTCTGCCATAAATCAAAGGTTGTGAAGCGCATTCGCTGTTGCCTAGAAGCCAGACTCGTGTGGCTACCGTAGAAGCCATGCTGACCGAACAGAGTGTGCTTTATGATGTGGATGCCATGCTGGCATGCACCATTGAGTCTGTTTAATACTTAAATACACGTAGTTGGTCGTTCTTCCTTACAGGTAATGGTAAATTATGTGTTACAAACTGAACTAGTAGAAGAGGATGTTATGTTGTTGGACTGTGTGTGTTCATCGCAAACCAGACATCTGTGTAGTTTCTGTGAGGCTGTGTAAACATGTTTGTTACCGTCATGTTTACGTTAAGCTTTATTGCCAGATAAATATTTGAGGTCTCTGTTTTTAAACAAGTGTGTTATCTAAATGTGTACCTTTCTTACCATTTTACCTTCATTGCTGGTAAAAGATGTCTCTGCATATAAACAAGTGTGTTACCTTTATATGTACCTTTTCTTACCGTTTTACATTCATTGTCAGATAAAATATGTCTGCTTATGAACAATTTGTTACCTTCATGCTTACCTTCTTACCTTTTTTCCTTCATTGCTAGTTAAAAGATGTCTCTGCATATAAACAGTTGTGTTACCTTCATGTTTACCTCTCTTACTGTTTTACCTTCATTGCCAGATAAAGAGTACAGGTGTATTACCCTCATGCGTACCTTTCTGACCTACATAGTACGTTCGTTGCCAGAAAGAACAGGATTCATTTCTCATGTCACAGTTGTGTTGGCTGATACTTGTCGTGACTGTGACATGTCATTGTCTGTGACATGTCATTGTCGGTCATAGGACGCTTTTTTCTGCTTTCTTGGTTACGGATGCGTCACGTCCTGTCAATTGTAAAATTTCAGTCTGGTGTTTGCCTTGAGGCTTCGAATCTCTCGTCTCATTTACGCTTGGTTTGCTACACGTCTTAGCTGTCCTGAGTGTATGTGTGTGTGTCAGTCTGTCTCTGTGTGGGTGTGTGTGTGGGGGGTGGGTGAGTAATAGATGTTTGTGGGTGTTTGTGCTTGTGCATGTATGTATGTATGTATGCATGCACATTGCAAGTCATTTCGTTTTGTTAACAGTTGGATTTTCACCATAAATACAAAGTGTCACCATGTATGAATATGTATGATCTAGGGACTACTCCTGCAGTGGCCCTGATCTAGGGGCTACTCCTACGAAAAGGCCCTGATTTAGGGGGCTACTCTACAAAAATGGCTCTGATATAGGGGGCTGCTCCTACAAAAATGGCCCTGATGGAGACGACTAGTCCTACAGTGGCCCTCATCCAGGAGAGCTACTCCTGCAGTGGCCTTTATTTGTGGTGAAAGAAGCCCAGAATGGCCTTTCTCGATACTCCCAGGCTGCCCCGTTTGCTGTTCATTGTTTGCTCCGACTTTCTGAACTCGGTGGGGGTTTCGAAGTCCCGTTGATTGGCCCTTGTAGAAGTTTTTGGTTTCTCCTAGGATTTATGTTTTGCTGATTCTCAAACTGATTTCCTTTCTCTTGTGCACCGGGAACTTGTTACATTGCCGTCATTTGGACCGTAGCAAAGATCGCAGTTTAACAAGATTCCATAAACGAATTGATTTCACCCGAGTTCATTCAGAATTCATGTACACTTTGAAGGAAGTCTGTTATAACTAAAAACTCGCATTTTTCCTGGACTCCTTTCCTCTGCAGGCTGTTTGCACTTATCTCGGATTCCCTTCGTGGTTTTCGACCGACTGGGCCCTGGAATTTGGCTTGTACAATGATTTTGCTTAGTAGTTGCCATCGACTGATGCCTTGAGCATTCTTACAGTGGCGCTATAGAAGTTCTTTGATTAAATTAGACATAACGAGACTCTAGTTAACTTTTTAGACTGAGATTTGTTATAATTCTCACTGTACTGTTTTATATTTACTGCTTATATCTGTGTTTTGTTTCTTTTGATGCTAGGTCTGATCGGGACACTGTTCTCGAAAAACAAAGAGCCTGCATTTGCCTCGTACAAGATGACGCAGTCGCTGAGCGCGTTCGCTCTCTTCATCTCTGGTCCGTACCTTTGCACTAGGACGAAGATCTTTACCGTCATGGTGATGTTGTCCATTGCGGCGATCGGATACATCACCCTCGAGGTGAAACTCCGCATGGAACACTCACCCAAGGACTCGGATGAAGTCATCTTGAAAGTGGAACAATCGGAGAAAGATGGGTCGACTCCGGCATAGAATTCCACGCGACGTACGGCGTGACGACTTTAAGTGTCATTGTGACTTGGAATTGCGTCACAACCAAAGATGTTGCTACTAATTCTAGTGTCACCACGACTTCTGATATCCCTCGCAATGTTTGGGTGTCGCCACAAACTTTGATGTCCCTCGACTTATGGTCTTGCCTTGACGTATGTCACCACGACTCATGATGTTGCCACGAGTTTTTGATGTTAGTGCTGTGTCTTGTGTCGTAATGACTTGTGATGTCGTCTTGACATGAGGCAATCCCCAAGCCTTTGTGCTGTTAGAGGACAAGTCAAGTCATTAGGTGTTCTAGACGTATAGCTAGAAAGCGTGACAACACTAGGGTACTAACAAATCAGTAATATTTTTATTGGAGTTATTTCTGTAAGTGTTGCACTAAGGCGTCAAGAATACGACATCTGTAGAAATATGCACAAGAGTCGTCATGTTCATGCTGTAGTCGTATTCATGTGGCTTTGTGACTCTGTTGTCATAGTCATGGGTTTTGCAAGAAGACATTTAAGCAAGTCTTGTCACCTCGACTTTTCAAGTGTAGTCATGTGACTTAATGCCATGTAGTTGCACTTTTGTGGCTGTGACTTTGTAGTCATCATGTGACTTAACGCCACATAGTCACACTATTGTGGATACGACTTTGTAGCCGTAGTCATTTAGGGAAGGAGTTGTAGTCAAGTGGTTTAAACGTCTAATTCTGTTTGCATGCGATGAAAGTTATTTGTAGTAATATGATTTCACGAAACTTTCTTTTTTTCTGTACCATTTTGTATCGGTACACAACCAAAAACTTAGTATTGATGTGGAAGTAAAAGAAGATGTTGTGTGTACATATTCACGTATGTATGTCTGTACATGGCTGTTTATATAGCACCCTGAAGGAACCCACAAAGGAGATATATAAATGACTTATGTCGTGCATAGGCCGTGGACATATCGATGCTGCAGGTGTAAGAAACTTCAAACTTAGGAAGATGCTTCTGGGGAATATCGTTGTAATTGTGTGTTGATTTCACCCTTTCCCAACGGATACATGTATAAACATAAAGTGGCCAGCCTTCTGTCTTTGTAACCGGGGTTCATACCCTGGTGTATCAACTGAGAGCGATTGCGTGTTGCTGAGATGTTAACTCAGATCAACTATTAGGCGCGAATTTAGAAATAGAACTTGTGCTTTTGTCGGTTTACGATCGTTGCATATGTGCTTCAGCCGTAAGTCCCTTCAATCGAAAACCAGCCTGTGAGGAGTAGTTTTGATTGAAGCATGCAACCAAGTATTGCTTACTCACAAATACTTGCCATGTTTGTTCACTACTGGAAGAGTACATCCAAGTACTCCAGTTGTGGAAATATGTCGTATTTTGCATTTTGGTGGAGCAGTATCATTTCTTGTTCTATGATGTAACAGTTTGTACGTATCAAAGCATTCGTGTAGCTTATCGGGACCTGGCCATTTAACTGATCTAAATTACAATTTGGATTCACTTCTGTGCTCCCACTGCAAATGGATGTTACTTGTTAATAAGAGTACTAGTTGTCTCGTAGTCATCTAGTGGACTTACGTAAGATGGAAGACTGCAGCAGTTTAGACTGTGATAAAGGCAGTGGATGTTTGTGAGCAAGTATGTTGGTGTGCTTGCACGTGTGTATTTATGTGTTGTATGTTTGTCTATGTTTTTGTGTGTGTTTGTGCACTTGTGTACGTGTGTGTGTCTGTGTATCTATGTGTGACACATTGTGTATGCATGTGTGTTTTTATGTGTATTTCTTAGCATGTAAATGTGCGAGTATGTATATATATGTGTATGTAGTTGATCACTGCCACAACGTGGCTACTGTCTCAAGGCTAGGTCCTTTATTAGGTTGTCATTTTGGATCATGCACTGGCCCAAAGTGATAATCTCTTAAGCATAGTCACGGTCGTTCCAAAGAGCCACGATCATTCAAAATGGCCACGATCTATCAAGAGCCATGATCGCTCCAAAGCCACGATCGTTCCAAAGAGCCATGATCGTTCCAAAGAGCGACGAATTACCTTATGTTATAGGGCTATTTAAAATGTAGAGACTGGATCATTTTCACTTGAACAGGTGGTCATGTAGGCAATCTGATTTGTGCGTGTGAGTATGTGTGTGTGTGTGTGCGTGCGTGCGTTCATGTGAGACACAGTAGCTGAATGGTTAAAGACACCTTTAAAACGGTGTAAACCGATGCTATATAAGCATGGGACGCAGAAGCCATTGGGTCAAAGTGCTGACCTTGCAATGCTGAGACGGTTATTGTGTAGGGACCTCGAGCAAGTCCTTCACTCACCAATTGCTCAGCACCATCGATTGATACTAGGTCATTATATAGTTGCGATTAATAAATGCTTAATGATATGTATGTATCTGGGTATGTATGTGATATATCAGGGCTTTTATATAGCACCTTTTAGACCTTTAGAAACATGGCAGGCGGCCCGATCCGAGAGCGTGCTAATTGAGATAAAAATCTTTGCTGAGTTGTGTATATACATATTGTGCATGCAGCAGTATATCTGTATAAATATATATGTTTGTGAATGCATTGGTGTGTATATATATTTAGATATATGTGTATATATAGATATATCCGTCAATACATTAATAATGTATGAAATAAATTCTAAAGAAATGCACCAGAGACTGCGTAAAGTGCGCTTTGTTTTAATAGAAGTCTGCTTTAACATAGAGTTACTGTATTCTGATATGACATCGTTATGTTGTGGTTTTTGATGAGACGGTGAAAGACGGCGTTATAATAGGTTTCTGGTGTATATGTATACAGCACTTGGTATAATTAAGTAGATATATGTAGTATGTAACTGCTTGTATATCTTAAGGCATAGATGATAATTATCGTAACTGGAAATACATATATAGTGCCATTTCTAGAAAAAAGTAATTGGTGGCGCTCTCTGCACTAGCCGGTACGATGCTAAATGTCGTTAATAACAGATTATTATGTATTGTCTGTTGTTATAATTATATGTATTAATGATAATACCTTATATTAATATGGGCATGTTAAACATACAATGCTTTTTTGATGTGAAGATTTTTAGCGTAAATAGAGTTGGCTGTCTTGGTATAAGTTGGTGACCATGCGTCTTATTCCACGGTCTGGACTCTATAGTCTCCAAGTGACTCCCGATGTGGGTGTGGGATTGTCATATTGCTAGAAGTCATTTTGGAGATTGTCATTTTGCGGAAGGTCATTTTGGCTTAAAAATCAAATTGGCAGAAGTCTGTTTGGGTGGAATTCCATTTTGGCAAAGTCGCTGTTGGGGAAGTGATTTCTATGGAGAGTCATTTTTTGGCAGTCGTTTTCAGGCAAGTCGTTTTGGGCAGTCACTTTATGGAAGGTCTTTTCGGAAAAATAATTTCTGGGAAGAGTCATTGTTGTGAAAAGTCGCTTCTGGGAAAGTCATTCTGGGAAGGGAAGTAAGTCATTCTGGGAAGGGAAGTAAGTCATTCTGGGATGGGAAGTAAGTTATTCTGGGATGGGAAGTAAGTTTTGGCATTTGGTGACCCGTGCATCTTATTTCAGGGTCTTGACTTTATAGGGTTGTCATCATCATCGTCATCATTGTCGTTGTCGTTATCTTCATAGTTGTCGTTTGATGCACGCTGCTCAATCATAGATTGTGATCTCTATGTTGTGTGTAGTGTTTTCTATGGCCAGCGAGTGAGTAGGTGAGTAAGTGGGCTGCAGTGGAGTGGGAGCGGCAACGGATTCTCAGCTGATCAGGTGATCGACTTGTGCCTCTGATTTGAGTTCTATGGATTTGATTTCGTTTATGGTTTGTTATTAATCTATTGAGTCAAATGACTGACTGACTGGCTGACTGACTGACTGGCTGGCTGGGATTGACTGACTGGATCTGATTGACTGACTGAATTGGCCTGACTGGCTGGCTGGGATTGACTTACTTTCTGACTGACTTAGCAATATAAAGCTTGCTAGATAGACCCATAGTGTTGACTAACTAAACATTGGATTACAGTTCCAATTTGCACATTCCAATCTTCCAATCTCCCAGTCATAGGTTCGAAAAAGTCTCGATTTTGTAAGAGAAAATTGTTGGCATTAGTTATTGGTAGTTTCGATTAATTAAAAAATGAAATTTTCGTCAGATGTACGCTACTATTAGCTTTCATTGTTTTATATAAGCTATGGGTCTTTCTGCTTTCGTTGGGTTATCTAACTCCACAGACGTGGTGAGGTTTGACGGATGGAATTGAGAGGTCAAACGTTCACAAAGGGGAACATTAATCTTGGGGTGAAAACTGGTTTTGTCATTTTAAACAAAGCCCTATTGATTTACAGAAAGTGGCATATTATTCAATCCTTTTGTATGAAATTGAAGCTGTGGTGTAATTGTGAGGTTCACAATCTTAAGCTGTGCCCCTTTGCTTCTTTTAATTTCTTAAACCCATCTTGAAGTCGTTTTTGAAGGTTTTATATATTACAGTTGTTAAGTTAAATTTGCAAAGCATTGTGTTCATAAACAAAACTTGTAATTTCTAATCTCGTTTTGAATGCCCAGTGATGCCTATTTATTTTGCTTGAAGTTTTTGGAGATTTAAATTTGCAGTAAAGGTGATTACAGTAAAGCCTTGTTATAATGCAGGCTGTTGCAATGCAGGTTAAGTTGTGGCTTGCTGAGCTTGTAGTCTCTAGTCTCTCTATGCTGGATGACAAAAGTAGCAAAACCTGGTGCTAGTTGCTGTTGATGAGCTACAGTTTTGCAAGTTAATGGCAGAAACCAATGGTTACAACGAAGTTTTTCGGTGATGGAAAATTTGGTGTTGGAAAGTTTGCACATACGTAGTGACTTTGCACATCTTAGGCACAAACCTCAGCAATTTTAAGCAAATGATTAAAAGAAACAAAGCTGTGGGAGAGAGACACTATCTGGTATTGTGTTTGAAAGTAAGGAACCACTGTGCCATGCTACCAGACATTTAATGTGCTTAAGGATTCCAAATAAGTTGGTTTAAAATTGTTGTTTAGTAAAGTGCATCATCTGTCAGTGCAATCCTGTATTTTGGCAGCAGGTCCCACACTATGTCTTGATTCAGAGGCTTTTCGCTAGGCTTACTGCCTGGTACATGAAATTTATCACAATAAGCTAAATCGGAATTTTCCAATTGTGAGATACACAACTATTTGCTGTTAGATTCCATTGGTGAGTTTCGCTCGAAACATTTGTACTGTCAATAGTTTAGTTTACCATTCAATATTCACTGTAAATTGTCTGAATTAATATTCATTTTATGCTGTAAGTATCTGAATTAATATTCATTATTCGCTGAAAAAGTCTGAATAAATATTCATTATTCGCCATAAATGTCTGAATTAATATTCATTATTTGCCGAAAATATCTTGTATGTTTACTGCAAAGCACGTGTGAACACCATAGAAATTTTTGTTGTTATGTAACACTTGATGTAGTTGATCAGCTTGCCAAAGACAGGTTCAGGAATTTTGTGTAATAGTTAAGAGAAATGTTTTGGTTTTTTGCAATGCTTTTAGAGAGTAACAAGTGCGAGATGGCAGAACTTTGGAATTGAAACATATTGCCGGATGAATGACCTAAGAAGAAGGAGCTTGTAGTCTCTAGTCTCTCTATGCTGGATGACAAAAGTAGCAAAACCTGGTGCTAGTTGCTGTTGATGAGCTACAGTTTTGCAAGTTAATGGCAGAAACCAATGGTTACAACGAAGTTTTTCGGTGATGGAAAATTTGGTGTTGGAAAGTTTGCACATACGTAGTGACTTTGCACATCTTAGGCACAAACCTCAGCAATTTTAAGCAAATGATTAAAAGAAACAAAGCTGTGGGAGAGAGACACTATCTGGTATTGTGTTTGAAAGTAAGGAACCACTGTGCCATGCTACCAGACATTTAATGTGCTTAAGGATTCCAAATAAGTTGGTTTAAAATTGTTGTTTAGTAAAGTGCATCATCTGTCAGTGCAATCCTGTATTTTGGCAGCAGGTCCCACACTATGTCTTGATTCAGAGGCTTTTCGCTAGGCTTACTGCCTGGTACATGAAATTTATCACAATAAGCTAAATCGGAATTTTCCAATTGTGAGATACACAACTATTTGCTGTTAGATTCCATTGGTGAGTTTCGCTCGAAACATTTGTACTGTCAATAGTTTAGTTTACCATTCAATATTCACTGTAAATTGTCTGAATTAATATTCATTTTATGCTGTAAGTATCTGAATTAATATTCATTATTCGCTGAAAAAGTCTGAATAAATATTCATTATTCGCCATAAATGTCTGAATTAATATTCATTATTTGCCGAAAATATCTTGTATGTTTACTGCAAAGCACGTGTGAACACCATAGAAATTTTTGTTGTTATGTAACACTTGATGTAGTTGATCAGCTTGCCAAAGACAGGTTCAGGAATTTTGTGTAATAGTTAAGAGAAATGTTTTGGTTTTTTGCAATGCTTTTAGAGAGTAACAAGTGCGAGATGGCAGAACTTTGGAATTGAAACATATTGCCGGATGAATGACCTAAGAAGAAGGAATTCTTAATATAATCCACTGTGGGCTATAAGAGGTTCTTTACTTACAATTGTGGGACACGGTACACGATTTATTAGAGCACCTGCCGCCTTGTAATGTGGAGGGAACAGGTTTGAGCCTCTTCCACCAAGGTGTTTACTGTGTAGGGACCTTGAGCAAGTCCTTCACTTACAAATGCTCTGCACCATCAATTGATGCTTGGTCATTAGATAGTGGTACTTAATGAATGCATAATAATAATAATAATAATAATAATAATAATAATAATAATAATAATAATGATAATCATAATGATAATAATAATGATAATAATAATGATAATAATAATAATGATAATAATGATGATGATGATGATGATGATGATGATGATGATGATGATGATAAATAATAATGAGGTGTCTGGTCATGAGCTTTGTAGCAATGTAGAGAGTGTTTATTTTTTACCGTGGACGTTGGATAGTGTACTGTAGATATCGTGTTGCCAAGTTTGAATTTAACGTTGCACTCTTGTTTTTTTTGAGGACATGCAGTTGGAGACTAGAAGCAGTCTTTTGCGTTGTGATTTGACATGCCAGCTCTTCTTTGTGCCGAATATATTTAAATTTCTTACTAAGCCTATTTGGTTGTATTTGCATTTTGTACCGATTGAACTCGTTTAGAATTTTTTATCAAAGTTTTTTCTTGTGTTTGTTTGGAATGATCTGTTTTTTTTTGTGCCATTTTTAAACAGACACATTCTTCTTATTCTTCTGCTTCTGTATTGGTGGTTTGTTTTGATTATATTTCCTGCCAGTAAATATATAACTTGATGAAGTTGTGGGTTTTGCAGTTATTTTGCAGTTGTGTTGCATATTTAAGGCAAATTCAACCCAAGTTAGCTTAGTGAAAATATTGTCCTATGTACTGTAATTCTGTGTTATTTAAGGTACGGGTAATCGTTGGGTATATGATGTGAATTTAATAATAATAAAAATATTAATAATTATAATAGTAATAAGAATAATAATTATTATAATAGTAGTAATAATAATAATAATAATAATAATAATAATAATAATAATAACAACAACAATGACAATAATCACCTTTCACAACTCCTTCTCCATGCAAGAACTTTACAAGGCTTAACCAACCCAGACCTTTACAACTCTCTGGATCTATTTTAAATCCTGATGGATTGTACATACGTAATAAATAATGATAATAATACGATTTATAAAGCACCGTAGCAAGCCAAGGCAAAAGAAAAGTGCTGTATATGAGTTAAAAAGTCAATGACGGTCGTATAATAGTTATAAAATTTTACCTAAATTAGTAGAAATTTGCAGTTATCTTTTGAAGGTGAATTACATCAAATAAGGACTGAGGATTTATGAATCGTAAGCGTAATCTCGATATTGCTAAAGTGTTGCTTAAAAGCTAATTGCAGTACAACAGCTTATTCACGAGCGCTGTGTCATGTCAGAGGGGTTGTCCAGAGGCACCGTGGAGGTACAAGTCCGGTTGCCAGAGATGTCAGAGATGTTGACAAAGTTTGTCGGAGATGTCAGAGATGTTAGACAAAGTTTGTCAGAGATGTCGGAGATGTTAGACAAAGTTTGTCAGAGATGTCAGACAAAGTTTGTCAGAGATGTCGCAGATGTTAGAAAAGTTTGTCAGAAATGTCCAGGGGCATCTATCCCCCCTAAGTCATTTGGCAACTTCCCCTTCCCTCCTCTTTTTCCCCCTCCCTCTTCCTTCCCCCTAAAATGGTGGCACACACATTGACAGATCTTTCCCCCCATTTCTTGGATGGAGCATTTGCTCCACGGTTTCTATGGTTTAGATGCCCCTGGAGATGTCACAGATGTTAGACAAAGTTTGTCACAGATGTTAGACAAAGTTTGTTGTAAGTGTTACTGGAACATTCGTGAAAACGCTATAGCAAACATTGGTGATGTTATTTGCTGATGTCTTTGTTGAGTCGTTATGAATCCAAAACGTTGCTTCTCTTTCTGTGGCATACGTGAAGCCACGGAATTTAATGAGACTAGAGAGAAGCGTAAAAGACTAGATGAATTGTTTGCCAAGTCTTACTGTTGTTGATTACGTTCATGACATTTTGAAAACCATTTCTAGGAAACTGCAGAGTTAATACCATGAGAAAACATTTATATACCAGTAATGTTCGTCACATTGCAACCATCAAAGAAATGATCAGTTATCAATTAAATGTTGATCCGATAACTTCAAATTGATCGAAACAAGTTTGACTGTGTTTGATAATTGTTGATGACACTTTTAACACTTTCACAACGAGAGTGTACTAAAAGTGACTGGAAAACCAGTGCAGGTCGTAGTTAAAGTGTTGAGGCCATTTCTCGGAAACTACAGAGTAAATGCCATGAGTAAATGTTTCTATAATGTTCATCACATTGCGATCATCACAGAAATGATCATTGATGACACATGTTGGTCTGATACCTTCAATCGGATCGAAACATTATAGACCGTGACTGTAGGCTAATTGCTTAGAAAATCATTTTATGAGGTGCAAACTATGTTGAGGTGTGTACAGTGAATTTAAAATGTTTGCACAAGCAGATTTTCTTTGCATCCTAGAAGCGTTGCTGTATGCTGCGTCAATTTTAATCATTGTTTGGAATGGAACAATAGATCAAAAATGAAAGCAAAGTTAATTTCATACCTTCTTGGAGAGTCACATTCTGTTGTTGGTTTTGTGAGTAATGAAATACTTCTACTACTACTACTACTACTACTACTACAACTACAACTACTGCTATTACCACTACTACTACTACTACCACCACACTACTACCACCACTACTGTTAATACTACCACTACTACTACACTCGCATAGATTTTCCGTGAGTGTTTATCAACTTTAGCCGACTATGTTGCTGACTATATTCAGATTCTGATTTGCTGCCTGCATGCTTAACAAGTGTTGAAGAGTTTATGTCATGAAAATATTCTAAAATATTTTTGTGAAACGTCTTTAACCAGGTGAAAGGAGTTAACCCAACTGTTGCATTAACTGTAACTGTTACGCTACTGGTAAACCATAAACGTATAGAAATGTAAGCAAAGTTTGTTTGTAACTCCTTCCAAGTGCCTCTCAAAGGTGCTTTTTAAACGATGTTGATCGCTTGTAGTCTTTGGCCGCACTTAAGAAGAGAACTTTTCTATACGATTGGCGAGGTGTGTATTTTATTGAAACTAAAGGGAGATTTCTTTTTCAGTGACATTAGTTGGGCCCACATTTGTCTGATAGATAGCCACTATACATACACACAGGTACTTACATACATACAAACATATGCATACACTTAATACGTATATTTTGCTCGTACACACATACAATCACACAGGTCAACATTGGGCCCATCGTGTGTGGTTTAATATCCGAGATATGACTTCTTCATTTCCACTCTACTGGTGAAATGATTTTTAAACAAGGGAATGATTTATTCCCTTGCCAGCACCTCCATGGTGCAACCCATAAATGCAACCCATATGGACTCTATACAGGTCCCAGATGGGAATAATGGTCCTATACAGACTCCACGTGGGCATGCTAGCAGGGTAACAAGATGTGGAGTTTCACTTCAGATGTCCTCCATAGTCTATCTTCTGGTCTTGGTCTGATAGCCCATATAGGACCCATATTCTCATACGGGTCTGTATAGAACCCATATCGGTCCTATCTAATGCCCATGGAAATGCTGGCAGGCTACGGATCTTGACGATTGAGGCGCCATAGAAGTTTGCACACTACATTAGAAAGTTCTAGTACGTAGTTCAACGCACACACTGGGTATATTTGCCTGACTTTCTGCAGTGGTGATGAAGGTCAGAGCTTTGCAGTAGTCACACAGGCATAACTTTGTATTGTGATCGTGGTGTTCGGTCACACCACTTTTAAAAGCGGTGGCGACATGCAGTCCCCACCACTTTTTGCTTTTAGCTTGCTTAGGGCTTACGCATAAATCGGTGCTGTTATCCGTCTTGTAGTTGACACCGGAGGATGGGATTGGTCCCCACCAAGAACTTCTGGGGCAACATCTTTTATGGCCTTAGTTTTGTCAAGCATTGCTGAAATAACTTGTTTCAGAGCTGATAATTATTTTTATGTGGTTTACATAACTTGTTTCGGTGCATCCAGATCACTTTATATATAAAATTCTGAATTTAAAACTAAACTGCAAGCTAGGCACTGCTTTGAAATACAAAATTAATGTTTGTATGCAGTCAGAACTTGATAAACTGTACCAGATGCCTGGAAACTGGAGTGGCATACTGAACTAGGATGTGAATGAAATGGTTAAGACATTTTTTTCTCGGAAGTGATAAAGTTAGTTGGTTAGAGTGCTCACCACAGTCACCAGGTGTTCCATATATGTGTGGAGAGTACAATTTTGAGTCTCCCTTGACATGGTTTACTGTGTGGGGACCTTGAGCAAGGCCTTCACTCACAATTGCTCAACACCATCGATTGACGCTTGATCATTAGATAGTGGTGCTTAATAAATGCACAGTAATGACCATATAAATAATAACAGCTCGTAGTGTAATTATTTTGCTCCGGATGGATTACACTTGCCTAGGGTAACCATAACATTAAAAAAGTATTAATAGCCTTGAATAATACTAATTAAAAGTGAATAAGAATTCAGTTTTGAATTTCTGCAATGCCCTAGTAACCAGGTGATGCACATATTTTGCTAGTGAATTTTGTTTTACTATGCACCTGCTTGAATGAGTGTTTGTAAACATTTTGTATATTGGTTTACATATTAGTTTTCGGTCGTTGATTGGTTTCATTGTTTGTGAAAACTTTGATATGAAATTCCTTGCGTGATTAGTCACCGTATCGTCATACTTCAGTTTATCTGTTGCCAAGAAACTCTTGTTGGTAATCTGGTTTTTGGTTAACAATAAACTGATTCAGAAGACTTGCTTTCCGGTTGCTTGTGTAGCTTTCAGGTTTATTTCAAGCTTATTCACGAATCATGAACACCGCGTTGAGTCGGAAGGGGTTGTCCCTTGAAGATCCAAGTCCTGTTGCCAGGGAGTCCAAATAGAGGAGGCAGAGGAGTGGCTAAGGCGAGTTTTGTTTAGGTCAAGAGAGATTGGAATGTGGGGGATCAGATGAGTCGGGGTTTGAGATTAACTTTGAGTAGGAAGCCAGAGAGGCAAGAGGAGATTGAGGCAGATGACAGTGGGTGAATGACAATACTGACGTTGAGGAACCGAAAATTTGCAGAATTCTGGAGGGAGATCGTTCCAGTCGAGGTGCAGTGTGGTACAGTCTATAGTGCGACGGCTATTCGGTAGTGCACTGGATCTGTTATCCAATGATTTTGAGTTTGAGCCTGCTGAGCGGACTGCATCTAACCCTGGACAAGGTGTTCCAACACACTTTGTCTCTCACCTCGGATTTAAATTTATTGATGTCGTGCACGTAACAGATGCAATAAATAAATGTTATATGCCCATATGTTTCACTCAAACTAACAACCAAGGAACCAATAATTTTATATGTCCGTTATAGCAGAGTTGGTTAGGGGGTGAAGATGGAACAGATATCTTGAACCAAATTTCTGCCATGGTGGGAATTTCAACCCTCGACCTCTCGATTTACAGTCCAGCACGCGCACCACTACACTATCGAGCACCCCCATACATAAGATATTGCTCTCAGTACTTACATTCAAGGGGCATAACCGAGATTGCCAGCAGAAAAACTAGGGACAAAAGGTAAACCAAAATGCACATTAGCAAAAAAACTATTAGGGTTGAGTGTTCTAGATGCACAATTGAAGAAATGAGGGCTAATAGCTGAAGTTGCATGGATACTATCAAACCCGAGGGTTATCACCAGGCTGCAGTACAGTATATGTTGGACTCTCTTTCCAAGACCATACCAAGTCATCAGATGTTCTATACACTGGCTCTCTGTTGATAAACATATCCATGTAAAAATGGCAATCCTCTCATGTAAACAGCATCTGCCATCCTACCTACCAACCCTGTTTACAATGTAGCTCTGTTAAAGGATGATCTGTCCTTCAACCAGGATCTTTTGCAAAAATATGTCGTTTCTCATACACGCTCTATCTTTGACCAGCAGTCATTCACAGTTGCTTGTCCACCATCTGGGAACCGTCGCCTCCTCAGGTCTGGACTCCTAAGCAAGCGACTGTCTTTCGCTCTTAATGGAAAACATGTCTTTCCCAGTCTGTTTACGGTTCTGGATGTTTCCTGCTGCCCAGCTTCAATGTGCAATTATGTACTTCGTAAGGACTATTAATTTATCAAATTTCATGTACATGTGACCTACGAACACTGAAATGGCTACTAGAAACACGAGCCCTAGAAGCCAAACTTAACGGGACACAGCATAAGCAAAACTAAATGTGCTGAATGTAAAAGGTTAAAAGCAAATACTTGACATAAGATAATCCTCACATCTACTTTACTCTTATAAGGTTCTCCCATAGTTTTATCAACAACTGAAAGCACTCTTTTCCATGCCAAGTCTTTGTCAGGATATAATGGGCTGCAGCAAATTCGGTAAATTAAATTAGACAGATTAAATTAGTTTTTCATGGACTAAAATCAAAAGACTGAAAACAGATTCTGACAAAATTATTTGACGGAAGAGTAGTCTTCTTAATAATGAAACCAACAAATAAGAGTCACTGAAAAAACGACAAAAACAGAAAAGTCTGCAAAATCGCAAAATAAAACTAAGATTTTCAAGACAGTTTTGTAAATAACATCGTAAGAACAGACTTCAATAATAAAAGCTAATCACAAAAAACTCTTCACTCATCATCGAGTGCAAACATCGAGCAGGCGATTACAAAAACGACGAAGATTAGACGTTTACTAAAAAAAATATTGGAGCAATTTATCTTGAAACTCCTACAACTTACGTATGAACGTTTGGATGATAGTTTCTCTGTCACCATGAGTGTGTCTTTCTGAAATTTGCATAACAATGCCCGGGGTTCGAAGCAGCACGCACGCCGATCATTTGGGGAGGCAGAAATTTGTCAAACTGCTTAAGTCTGCCACTTCGCGTGGACTTCGTGCTTTAAGTGGTGGGATAAGAGTTCGAGGTACTGGATCTAATTTCATGCGAACAGTTTTTGCCGATTTTGACAATGGAGAAGCAAAAGAAATTTTTTATTGTTGCATAAATTGTTCACTGGTAACTGCAACTTTTTACAGCTGCTTCATATCCACGACCCCACCATCAAAATCTTGCTAATGAAGCTATCTGTAGCAACATCGGATATCAGATACTTCCTGAAAACCAATCAAACATAAAAATAACCAAGAAATGCAGAAAATCTTGAGACTGACCGACTAATAAGAAGATAATTTAACGGACAGCCACGTGGCAGTGGCACGGAATTTCTAATGCGTGGTTCTACCAATGGTTTTACAAATGCTGGATTACAAATAACGAAACAAATGTCATGAGTGTTGGATTAGCCAATGAACAACATTGATTGTGAAATTCGTCCAGAAACAACCATTTAACACAAATGTGGTCCGACATCCTGCCAGAAACATGCACAACAGTTGAGACCACATCCCAGCAACATCGGACGCCTACAGCTCTTGTCCTAAGACAGATGGCCAATCAGAATTCTTCTGACAGAAAGGATATAAAATTAATTACTGAAAACTGCAGAACTCGGCCAGCAAATGCCAATTACAAACAAAATCTTATTCCAACATTTCATTCGTATTTCTTTTTATCGAGTGTTAAATTTCACACAAAAAAAGGCAACAAAGACATGAACATTTCAGATGCTCATTTTTCTACACTGGCGAATCACCCAACATTCGATCAGGTAATTTGATCCGACACACCGGTGCCTGAAAAAAGTTTCTGATGCCACTAAATAGACATTCAGCTACTAAATTATTAAATGACCACTATGGATAGTGCCTGTATAGGAACTCTCACAAGTGATGAAACATGGCGATCTTACGGTTTAGGCACATATAGGTAGGCATTTTGCCAGCGATTCTGGCACTGCTGCCAGTACAAGTTATAATTCATTCCTGAATGATGAAATCTATGAGGAAAGTGTGGCGTAGAAGTTCTCAAAAGAAGCTATATAAATGTTCAGATATGTGCATTCATACGTCAACAAACAGCACCACGACATCAGTCACAAGTCATTGCTTAGCCAGTGAGTCTGGGTGCACAACAAGTCGGAACAGGCGAGTCATGAAATAGAACAAGGAAACCTTGGACATGTCTTACACTGGTTTTGTCTGTATTTCAGCTAAACAAGCCTTAAAAGAAGCAAAGGCAGCTGCAGATGAATCACTGATTCAGCTAAGTTTCTGGAGCCAGCATCGTGTGAACACAACAACATCAGACCACAGAAGATTGCTCTAGATGTAGTAATTCTAGTGAAAACATACAACACAAAAGATAGAATTTCTGTGGGTAGTGATAGATCAAAATGTCCGAACTATAAAGATCACATAGTGCAGCTGTTGAGAACCAGAATGCAACGTTTTCTCATCGAAAACAAACAAGATTACGGCAGGATGCAAAACACTTCTACTGAGATCAGACACAAGCGAACGGCTACAGATTCAGAACGTCTATTATGCTTAATTTCTTCCTTCCACAGCCCGTTTAAATATGCAGTCTATGAAAATGATCCAACCCTTTGAAGCCACTTCAAGCTATACCAGACTAGATGCAGAAACCCTTTCCCACTCACCAGTACCCTGGCTAAAAGGCAGATGAATCACATGTATCAGGAAAACGGTGTGCCAAGGGAGGCAGATCAGCAGACTATCTTGAACAGCCAGTGATGAACAGGAGACCAGTCTAGAAATATATGCTGACCAATCAGCACTGAAAGAAAACACTGAGGACCGAGCAACACCACCCCAAGTGTCAAAAGTCAACAACACAGGCTGATCGCTTCTGCATAGCTCACCAAGCACAGCCAACGCCAGTATGATGAAGCCTTGCCACAGCACAGAGTCTGAAAGCCGTACAAAGGACCAAAGCTTTAACAAATTAAAAATTTAATTAAATGTTAACAAGTCCAATTTAACTGGATAGCTTCAACAGTGCTACAAGGCAACTTCTAACCAACCCACATTTTGAAATCGCATTCACCAGACAGACCAATCAAGATGTTTCTGACACAAAGCCTCTGTCTTTTCAGACTCACAATTCTTGTGCGGCATACATTTCACGATTTTCAGTCTGAGCAAACTAGCGAGAACAAAATCTGTGCTTAAGCAAGGCTTTCCTCCGGCCACACCAAACAAAGCCCCCAACCCCAAAAAACTGACATGTTAGTAAAAATCTACAAGTGGCCCAACTACACAAATGACAACAACCAAAAATTAGCGACTGAGCAAATAGACGAGAAGTTAATATTACGTCGTGCAAACTGTTAAGTTACGCAAAAACCGTTGCATTTCGTACTTTGGTAATATTATTACGGTAAAAAATTACATTTATTCTACGGTTTTTTGCATAAAACTTATTACTCAAGCTTCAGCAATCACAAGGGATTCGAAAGTAAACAGCAAATAATCAAAAACCTAAATTGTGCCTTTGCAAGCTGTATTCGCACAATTCAACGGAGGCAACGTGGCACAGCCAGAAGTATTGCAAACTTTGTCGTAATGCAATCTCAGTCATAACACAGTCCTTGGAATCGCTTCCAAGTTCTGCACTATAACAAAGTTTCACTGTCATGCAGAAAAGCTGTTCGCAATGGAACGGTCAACCCCTTTTTCACCCAAGCCATGTTTTGAGCACCACACAGCTCTGCACAACTCACCCTGAAGGTTTCGGATTGTATGAGGCAATCATTATACGATATAACAAACGCAAAAAAAACTGGTTCATCAAAGCTCAAATCATTTACAGTGACTAGCGTTTTGGCATCTCAGTTCTCGGGCCCTACAGAAAATCAAAATCGGAATCAAAACAAAACAAACATCCAGAATTATTCTGCGAGGCATCAAACTGTCGACTCTAATGCATAGCAGATTAATAACCAGATCTCAAGACATCCCAACAATGACAGGCCTGGCTTTCACTCGAAACTGGTCTTGCCATTGTGCTGCGGCTCTATTTCAAAACGTAAAGCACTAAGAACAGTTGGCTCTACAACTATCTGAGTTGGCACAGCAATGTAATAAGCACTAAACTGATATTTTCACACTGTGTAGATTTCTAGATGTCTCGCAGTAGATTTTGTTGATAAAATCCTGCTGTGGGAAATTGGTGAAAACATGGACCTTGAAATTGCATGCTGCAGCAAGGTCACTTTTGAAACCAACATTACAAGACTGGTAAATCCAAGAGCAAAACACAGAGAATAAACGTCTCCTCCTTAGCCGCTGTGGTTTCGATTTCACCGATTCATCACGTACGTAAACAAGATCTGCAAACATCGGACACTTGTATGCCTCCATCGCTCAAACACTGTGGCCATCTTAAGCAGCTGCCAGACTGCCCTGCTTAAGACCACTAGAGCTATGCTATGTTATCAGTTACATCTGGGCTATGTAGCCATACTAGTGTCAATTTACAGCAGACTTTCCTACCTTACGGTTGAAGTATTCTATGCCGTCTCTTGTGACAAGTTGGGTTGAACAGCAAGCATGACTGGCACAGTTTGGCAACAAGGTCCTTATTTTCAGCTCTGTACCGACGATGTAATTAATAATTAAGCAAGTTATACCAGGCTCCACATGCATTTTCAAAGTCATCTTCAACCTCTGTTCCCTACAGCCGGTCGGGATAGTCTTATGAAAGGCACTCTGCGGTCTTGAAATAGCCATGTTGTTCAAAGATTAGTAATTTAAGCACCTAACAACAAAAGCGTACTGCATGTGACGGGACACATGTTAAAACTGTGCGCAAACACCAAAACCTCAGAAATACCTCGGCACACGAGTTGCAGCATGCTTTTCGAAATCAAATTTAAATATGATGCATTGTGTTATACACACACACGCATCCCTTACAATACATCGTAACTTACTGTAACATATGTGGAAGCATATCTTTCAGAACTTCGGGTAATGCTCCTCTTAGCAAAACAAAATATCAAGCCGTTTCGAACTTGGATGGAGTCTGCCCGATCAGACTTAACGTCGAGTCCACGACATTCGAACCGCGGCCGTGGTAACCAAGTTCAATTGAAGCCGGAAGAAGGAATATCGAAAAAATACTTTCTCATCACAAGCAACATGTACATCTCATTACTTGTCTCTGCTATCACACAATCAAATAAACAGCGAAATGCCAATCCCTGACATGTTGAACGTAACAATATTAAAAAGATCAAAAATTTCATACACATCTATGTATAAATAAATACATATTTATATATACACAAACACATACACCGGAGCCTCCTCACAGCGTGGTCTCGAGAAGTCCCAATTACGACCACCCCAAACCAGTTCGCATTACACAGCACTCATTTCTAACTTTCAAATTTACATCCCCAACCACACCGTACAAGAACTCATTCTATAACGCCACAGGGAGTCTCCGTTGTATATAATTTCATTTGTATATATATCTATATATACAGCTACTTATGTATGCCAACATAACGCCAAGCCACTCAGTAAACCAATCGGCATACATACATGTTAATGCACACACGTGCGACCCATCAGAACATGCGAATTAAGCGTGCACTTTGAAAGCAAACAGCAGCCTCGCCAAACAGATGTGTTAAGTTGTTCGTAACAGCCAGACTACGCGAACCTACAAATCCACTGATAACAACCGACAAATATAGAGTATCGTTTGCAAATAGTTTTGATGCATTTGTGTGACTAAGTTAACCGCTAGACTTACTTAAAATGCGAAGGGCAACCGAATGTCACGTGACGCGGACATCGACGTCCCGCGACGGCTACTGCTCCTGCGAACTGGGATCCTCGCACGCGGTCGAGGTCACGGGGTCGAAAGCCGTCTCGCCATTCCAGCGCTCGTCCGGTTGTGCCTCCTCGTCGTATCCCTCGCACCATTCGTCTGCACGACCGTAATACGCTGGTTCCCCGTCGGCGTCTGGTGGAATCCAAAGCCCGTCTGGTGTCATGAAGCCCAGAGAATCCGACTCATTGGTTGTCGCGCTGGCTCCAGTGTCAGTCCAGTCTTTGATGAATTCAGCTGTTATTGGAACTCCATTGAGCTCATACTGGTCGAGCGCAGCCTTGGCATTGATTGCGTCGTCCAGGTTGACGTAGGAGACGAGAAGCGAACCATCGGCCTCCTGTCTTGTGAAGACCTTGACCTGGCCGTGGCTGGTGCAAAGGCCATGTAATGTCACATCATCCATCTGTAAAAAATAAAACAAAGCTCCCATGAGGGAAGTAGGAGAGGCGCTCAATTCTTCACTCAACCCTCGAGTCAGCAATGGACGAATCACAAGGTTCTGCACATGGGGCCAGTGCATCATAGAACTTGCCGTTTTATTTCCCACCTTACTCCACTACCAAATTACACTGCTTAGTGACAGAGACACTTCTGAGCAAACAACTTGCCTAAGATCATTAAGCAAATTTAAACATATCGAATTCGGAATAAGTTAACAATGCAACGCTCCAACACCGGTGCCTTCAGTAACACTTTTGCTCTGCCACATCTCGATGAGCTCCGGCCATTTGACTAATGTCGGTCTATTCCTCGATGACGATTTGCTAGACCTCACGACTTAAATGAATTGTTCACAAACGCAAGTACTTCTGAAAAATACATGAATACCTTTCAAGGTACAGAAATGTACAAAACTCAAGAATTCCAACCAAATTGTTGGCCTATTTCTGTTTAAAATTTGCGTCACATCAAAGATCAGCCAACTACATCTGAATGTTCAATTTCTATTTAAACAGCTAACAGTGCAGAAAACAGGCGCAACCAGCGTGTAAGTGATTTTAAATCCTGAAACCTTTCATCAGACTGTTTTTGTGACTCAGCAAGATTTCCTGCAAGCAAAATCCTTCTCAGTCCAAGACCAAAGCTGTTCCAAATGAATGAAATATCCAGAACTAATCGGTTCTTCCAATAAGCTCAGTAGTGCCATAAATCCTCAGATTTAATCAAACATTTTAATGTAACAATCTGCATTCTGTGCAGTAAATTAAAATGTAACAGTCTACCTGACCAAGTGAAGAATATGTCAACTCTGGAGACATTCAAATCACATCTTAAGACCTATCTTTTTAAAGTATCATATGACTGCAATTGACTTTTTGAACTCATGCACAGTGCCCCTTTCCTTGGCCTCGGCTGTGCTAAGGTGCTATATAAATCATATTATTATTAATATTATTATTATTATTATTAAGGGTGTTTAAGTGCACTTAAATCTGTCAGAAAGGCAATTCCCCAATAAATACAAGATTAAAGTTTAGAAATATCCCTGTTTTATAATTCCATAAAATCATCAATCTCTTCCCTGAGGCTGTAAACCTTTTCTAAACAAATGCACAACTTGTACTATTTTGCTTCCTAAAACCATGTAAATGTTAAAGAATACATGTGACAAACAAAGTCCTGTATTGAACTTATGCAGTACAATATGTTTATATTGAAGTTATATAGTGCATAAAACACTAAAGCAATAATTTCTTGCTAAAACTTTTCAGTAAACATAATGAAAAATTGGTATATTACTTCAGCTATAAATTCTGAATATTAAATATAATTTACAAAGTCTTGTAGGCCAGAGAATTGGGTCATGGGCCAATTTGGCCTGCACAGGGCAAGAGTATCAGACCACTGACATACCTGATCTGAAATGTTTTTCAACTCAAGCCACTTCGACGGAAGACATTTCTTAACCGAATCCTCTGAAAAAGAATACCAGCAATCAACATGTCTCTAGTTGTAATCCTTAAGTTGTTGTCAGCTTAATTTTGATGCTCTTTCATAGCAACAAACAATGATGTCGATCGCACACATTTACAAATAAATTACAGGTAATTTTAAAGAACTTTATTTAGGTAGTCATGTGGGTCACAGTAACCGCGTGGTTAGGGCACTTGGTTTGTGACGCAGAGAGTACGGGTTTCAGCCTCACCAGAGACGGTGATGAACAGGGGTCTCGACCAAATTACAAATACTTCAATGACCTTGATCACGTAATAAATGCCATATAATAATAATAATAAAACAATAATGCCTGCTCAACATGCACCAACATGAACTATCTCGATGGATAGCCAAAGTTTTTCTCCATGCAAAAAATTATGACTCCTAAGAATACCAGTAAGTTAAACCAAATGAAAATAAGTGAAGGACCACGCTAAAGACTAACAAATAAGCATTATTGTTCTCAAAACCAGCCACTTTGCGCTATGCGGGTTTTGCTTTGCAATATATTCTATATTCTATGGCTGAACTAAAATCCATATCCTTTATGTACTGTAAAGCACTTTAATGTAACTACATACATGTATGTATATGAACATTTATATAGCACCTCTAGAGAATGTCACAAAGATTCTGACACAAGGCTATCTAAAGGATCTAACAACTGCATACCTTCCCTGAGCAATATCAGAATCATGCTGCAATGAGGTGAGCAATGACGAGCCTCTCATATAACGAATAGGTGCACACACCACAGAACTAGAACACAATGAAAGGGTAAAGACCCACCTTGGGCAGCCATTTCTTTAGCCTTGGGTGGCCAGTCCGTCGTCGTTGCATCTTTGAACGCCGTCGCCACGGCGGGCACAGCCGGCATCTGGTCACCAGATTCCTGGGCACCTTTCCACGGGACACCTGGAATGAACTCCTTGATCTCCAGCTTAGGTGGCAGCTTCTGCAGATCCACCTGGCTCAGTTTCACATCTGCGGGCAACGACTGAAGAGAACTGGACGCATCTGACCGGTTCAGACCAGGTGCTTCGTCCTGGTTGGTCGAAGATTCCAAGTTCAGCGAAAACTGTCGACCAATGAGAGATGGTGGCAGGTCAAAACCCTCCAGACCCTTCTGAGCAGGAACAGTCTTTGGTTCCACGGAAGCCGAACGGCCCGGACCGGACGCCAAGGTTGGACTCGGAAACAATCCGCTTTGGATGGTGCTTCCAAGATGATCGGGAAGTTTCAGACCAACAGGTAGCCCATTGCCGTGTGAATAAATGGCACTGGTGCTGTCGCGTGAAGGCACAAACGAGTTAGACACCGAAAGTGTCCTTGCAAACAGCTGCAGAAGTTCTGCATCAGGGTTGCAGCCGCTCTCAGCCAGCTTCAGGCGCAGTGCAAGATCCGACAACTGTCGGAGGTTATCCTGGCTCAGCCCAGCACAGGCTTCCTGCCCTCGGGCGGTTGGGTGCATGGTCGGGGGAAGCTGATGCGAGGAATGTAGCAGCGGTGGAGGCATAGGCCCTGTTGCCAGCGGATTTCTGCCTGACTGCAGCATCTGAAATTATGTGTATACCTTGTAATATCAGTAAAACAGAAGTTAATTTTCGATCGCTGAGTAAATTTTGGCTTTCAGACAACATAACAATCTATAAACCCATCCATTTGATGCTCCTCCATCTCCATGAATTACCTGACTGAATTTGATCAGACTGACCCAACATCTTACCTCTATCTTCACTTCCACTTACAGGGTTTTCAACAGTCTAGTTCCTGGGGATTCACTCCCAGCCACGACAGAGGGGAAGTTTTGAGATTTCTGCACCACTTGCCCTGCTAGTGAACCCTGCTTTAAAATTATTAAGTGTGCTACAAAGTGTCTGTGGGAGTACGAGTCATTGGGGGAGAGTAATGGCCACTCACCTTCAAACGCCAAGGCTAAAAATAGCTAGCATTGTAAAAGATGGCTGCTTCCGAGGCATACGTTAAGTCTTCTTCCCTACTGCTTTGCACCAACCATCGTCACTAACATCTAGAGCAGGGGTTCCCAACCTGGGGTGCCCGCACGAGATGGCATATCAGGGGATGCGACAAAGTATACTACTATTGTACTGATTTTTAACTGTTTACAATTTTTTTCTAATTTACATTAGCATTTTATGCATCAAGTAAAAGCTTTTTTTAGTTCATTTTGTTCACCTGCAATTACTGTACGAGTGAACCAATCTGTGGTTCAAAAAATATAAATTTGACTTATTCATCTTCACATGTGATATTACTATTGTAGGGGTGCAAACATTAATCATACATTTCCTAGTGGTGCACGGCACAGAAAAGGTTGGAAACCCCTGTTCTAGAGCATGCATCAATATGCTGGTACTACAAAATTGTTCTCATTAGATGAGAGATTTCACCTGTAGAGGGCTTGAAGACGACTGCATCAGAGCGTCCCACCCCATGGAACTGTGAATCAGTTTGTTCAAGTCTAACGGAGCGTCAGACAATCCGCTGCCTCCAACACCCATTCCGTGTCCAGGCAGAACTCCATATGAACTTCGCAGAACATCTTTGACATTGTCTGTATTCTGGGCCAGCTGTCCCCCGCCCCCATATGAGTTCAGACGAGGATCGAACATCGGCGATGGTGCCACCATCGATCGCTTTGCTATCAGCTCAGCTAAACAGATCAAAGAAAGGAAGAATGCCTTCTTATTTAACTATTCATCTTGTGGTTACGAATGCAGTCTGAAAACAGCATACCAATCAACACACACAAGATGTACAATCACTGGTTTTGCCAGCTCTGTTAAAACTTCATAGTCTCCTTTGGGTGTTCAATAGTCTAGTGGTTCACACGTTGGACTGTCCATTGAGAGGTGGGAGATTCTAATCCCGCCAGGGCAGAAATTTGTTTTGAGATTTCAACTCCACCAGTAGTCTTTAGACAACCAGCCATAACAAGCACACTGTACACCGTCAATAGGAAGAACGGACACCGTTAGTCCTCATGTGCCGAAGCAAATAAGAATGAAGTCGCTAACATTTCATACCCATGGCTGCCTTAGGGCTAGCTTAAGTAACTGCTCTTCATCGTGCTCTCGTGCAAAGAGTGGCCCTGAATAGTCTGCTCTCCAAGCAGTAACACAAAATGGGCAAATACAATAAAAAATTAACTAAGGGTAAAGGCAAAAAACTTGCTTATGGACTTTAAAGACAGTTTCTCAAAAGTGTCATTGAATGCGTTTAACTAAATTGCAAACATGACTAAAGTAATTATGCAAAATAACAACTTTTCTCACCCACTGCCTTGGGGTGATATTAGTTTATCATGACCCAATTTTTGAACAGTCACTTTGGGTTTTGATCATGCTCAGCAGTACTTAACTCCACTGTCTTGCCAGCATCATATACAATTATACACATTACCAAGCAATAAACTCAACACAACATCAAATACCCAATTACTTCAAATTGCACCTGTAGGTCTCATCTTTCCAAGCTTGGTCAATATTTAACCTGATAGCAAGTCTTTAACACTGCAGAAAGACTGATTTACCTAAGGCCTTTTTTAAGTCCATGTTGTACGTAATCAGGGCATTCTGCGCATCTTCCTTCTGTAAACATAAATGCGGTCAAGAACAGAGGGTTAGGTAAAGCCAATCATTGCTCTCAAATCAAATCGAAATTAGACACCATAAACAAAGTTTTCACTATTACAGTAGCAATTAAAATACAGCAAAAGATAGACGGTTATTCAGTAGAGACCTTCAGCAAGTCCTTCAGCAGTCGGCTCAGCACCACTGATTGGTGCCACTTTACTAACATCATTATTATTCATTTATTTAGCACTACCATCAAATGACCAAGCACCACACCACTTGATGGCAATGAGTAAGTAAAGGGGTAACTTTGCCCCATAAATTAGTGGTGACTGTCAACTATAACCAGATGGAAAATGCCACTCAGTGTTACAATAAAAGTAAGTCAACAAGATGGTATCTGTCAGCACTGTCAAGTCACAGGAAATATTTCAACACAGGGTCAAAAATTGGTGGAGACTGCTACCACCTCTTTTAAAAGTGGTAGTGACTGGACATCATCGTCACAATTAGAGCTGTACCGAATATTGGTACTTGATTTGCTTCAGACCACAGACTGCTCTGAATAGTTAATTCTTATTTGGCCGAATAGTTTTTTAAACTGAATACGAATAGTACAAGCCCTACATATATTTTAAAATCTAATAAATGTGCTATATAAAATTAACACTTCACTGCGTGGTTTCCTTTGGGATCTAAACTCTCTTTTAACTTCCGGTTTCATGCACGTGACGTAAGTCAATCTTAAACTTGTCTGATTTTCATTAAATTAAACAGTTACATTGTATTACAGGTTCTGAAAAATTTACATTAAGCAAAGTCCAGTGTGGAAATATTTTACAACAAGGGACAATGATCCGATCAAGGCCATTTGCACTTTGTATTAGGTGCAAGGTAATAATTTGATGTGATACTGGCCATTCTGAAAGTTTCACAACAGCATTAAATAATAACTTAAATACAAACATGCTGAAGAATCTGCACTCAAAATGTGATGCATCTCCAGTGCAAAGTCCAAGTGAAAACATTTGGAACAGTTAGTTTTTCTGTAAGCAAGCTTGCAAAACTTTCAGTAAGAAGGACAATTACTTTCTTATTTAACGTCACGTAAAGAAGTTCAGAATTGAAGGCAATATGCAGCTCAACTCTTACGAAAAGTGAGCTATATTAAACATTTTTTAAATACATGCACTCGTGTCTAGTTTTTACTTATGCCCCACTCCGTCATCACCTACTACTCGTATTCGTATTATTATTATTTGGCCAAACAGAACATGGCCTATTATTCGTATCTGGCCAAATAGTAAAAAAATGCTACTCGGTACAGCTCTAGTAACAATACAAAGTTACCCTCATGTGAGTAATTGTGAGTGAAGGACTTGCTCTAGGTCCCTACACAGTAATCGTCTCAGGAGAGGAGGCTTGAACCCATACTCTCTGTGCTTCAAGGGAAGCACTCTAACCAATCAGTTACCGTGTCCCAATTATTGTAATTCGTCACTAGACAGTAGCACTTAACAAGTACAAAACACCAAAAATAATCATAAAAAGTCTAATACAATCATAGTGAGCCGGTCATTCTTCCATTGCACCTGGCAGCTGAATATACACCTGAGACGCCTGTGAGAGGTTGGGCTCTTGAGCATGCCCACTACAAAGGCCAACCAGTGACTAGCATCTCAAGGTGAATGCACTCGCAAGCAAATGGCTGATACTTCTTGCATGTTAAAAAGCCAAAGATCAAGCTATCATCTAATCTTAACTGGTGTACGCTCTTATCTGTTCCGATCTACCTAATCAAAAAGCACACACACTCAAGCGTATCATTAGCAGAAGACCGTGAATCGCAAGCTCATCACTGCCGCTTACCTTGAATCCCATGCTGACAAGTTGCTGTATCAGTTTGCTGCGTGTCTGTGGGGCTTTGTTATGCACCGTACCAGTTGGCTGTCAGACAAAAGACATTGTCCTTTATAAGTAACCAGACAAATCACTGACAAGCAAATTTTTTTATATTTTATTCCGGATATTTCTATAGCGCCTCTCGAAGTCAACTACTACCCAGAGGATCTCCCGACTACAGCATTTGATACAGTGCCGGAATTTTCACGCCGAAGCGCCACGAACAATTGCGAGTGAAGGACTTGCCCAAGGTCCGTACGCAGCGGCTAGAGTGGGATTCGAACCTGCAACCCTCCGGTAACAAGGCGCCGAACTTACCACTGAGCCACCACGCCCCACAAATGCAACACACACATCAGCAGCTTCTCAGTTGTAACGAGTACACGTACAGTACACTACAGGTGGGAAGATCACACAAAAAGGGAAAGAACTGGCCACCCGCCCTCATACACTGCAGCCATGAGAACTGAAATCACTAATGTTTCATACCCATGGCTGCCTCTCATGGTAAAATTAAGTGACTATTTCTCTTCTTACAGTCAAAGCACCATTGTAACAAAGACTAAAAAGGACTAACATCTTGTTCAGTAGGAAATAACGACAGTGGCAAATCGTTTACGCGCCATTCTGCTTAACCTAACACGCTGTACTTGGTTCACGCGTCGTGCAAGAATAGCAGTGTAGTGCTAAATATCGACTTTTTCAGCATTATCCCTATTTATGTGTGGCCTTGTTTACACGCTGTATCATAAGATACGTATCCAACAACTTCACGCCCCCACTGTACTTGTTAAGCGTGGATCTTTTACAGAACTTCTCCAATACAACAATTTACGGAATGTGTAGTCTCACCCAGAAGCAATCATTAATTGACTGATTAAATGATTTAAATCTGCATAGTGATATATGCAGTCCTCTGATTAAAGCCAAGATTTTCAGATAGTTAGCTGAACCTGTGGTCAATAACTAGGACACTTCAAGAATCCAAGAATTAGCATTGCACAAACAGTTTCAACATATTACACCCATCAGCTTTGCCCCTACACAGAACAGTACAGAAGAATATGGCAGTTAAAGCCAAAATGTGTTCAAGCATAGCTAATAAGAATGAGCCCTGTAACGCTAATCATGTCTAAAGAATCCACGAAAGGTGGCCAAAAGGTTCAGCACTCACCTTGTACTGCATTGGGTACAGGTTTAATCCTCCCCTGAAATGGTCACTGTTTAGGGAACCTGTGTTTAACGCATCATTGTGTAGGCCCAGAGACTGCTGCCTTGTTGCTTCACACTGGTGCTATATAAATAGAAACTAAGGCGTCAATGAAAACATGCCACCGCATTCACAAACACAACTTCAGATGGCTGCGAAAGCTGGCACCAGACCTGATCAGTCGGAGATCAATCATTTTCTGCTAATTACTGCTACGGTAATTTCTATTTCAGATTTAAAAATACACAAATGACAGACATTTATTCACAGTGTCCATGACAGCACTGCTACTTGGAAAGTGAGCACAGATGCCCTGTTACATGATGTAACTGATTAATCATGTGACTGCTAGAATCTCTGTAATTGAATCTACCAGGTAAATCATGTGAACTAATTTCAGACTTTCTGGTAATGCATAATGCCATGATAGTATCCTGTAAAGCTCACTGAGTCAGTCCAAATAGTCTACATCCAAAAGCTTTGGTATGTACCTTTAACATAATTATCTGACTTGATTCCTGGAAGATCAGACAACAAGAGAGAGGACTGACCATCAACCCCCACAAGATGCAAGCACTACCACTTCTTACACATGCCTGCTTCTTGGGAATGGCTTCGGATTACTATTCTTTTTCTTCTATCGACCACACACAATTAGTTATCAGGTAGAAGAGTCTGCCATTTTTTATTTTCACTAAATTTTTACTTTTACTGAATGTTCAGCAGCTATAAATATGTATTCCCACTTTAATGACTGTCAATTTAAGTCATATTTACACGCGCGCGTGTGTGTGTGCATGTCTAAATATCTTCTTGTATGTGTGATTATATGCGTGTTGAGTACAAGTGATAGTCCTCGACGTCATGGCCACACCAGGTCAGCACTTAACAAATCAATCCCACTTCTGCTGTAACAAATGCCTGCATATATAAGTAGCAGCTTTGCTAATTGGCCAGGCTTCCTCCTATCAACGCTACAAAGGTAAACTCTGAAGGACTCTCCAACTACTGCACACATTGCTGGCATTCAATCTAAAACGATACATGACAGTCAGTCTGCCATCACTGACAATGAAATGTTTCATCAGACATGTACACTAGAAACTTGTTGTCTTGCAGTCTTTGCGAGCCATATATCAAAACCACATTATAATGAGGCCATGTTCGCATCTTTCTTCTGCCAGTGGAGATCATCTGGTCCCTCACTGTCGCACGCCAACACGAGTGCAGCACTCTTGTGCGTTGGTCCGTCCCTTTGGAACAATCTTCCGGTTGACATTCAAGCTGCCCCTTTAAACTCTGCTCAAGTTACTTTTTCTAGCAATGTTAAGAAGCACTGAACACTCCCTTAAAACAGCCATGTTCAAAATGCTCTTGAGTTCCTAAAATGCGCTTTATAAAAGTCTATATAGATACATGTCATAATCAGGTCATCTACTGTGAACCTGAACTAAGGCTGGGCTCCATGTGCCTCACTGTCTTCAACCAGAATCTGTGTAATCATTAAGCGCATTATAATGCGTCTCCAGCGTACATTCCTAAGCAAATGATATCACATTAGAACTCTGGAAACTGAAGCCTGACAAGCAATGAACAAAAAATGGCAACAAAGTGACACTGATACACCTTTCGTTGCATGTTGTTCCACTGATCGGAGTTGATCCACTGGTTGCCCGTCCATGGCCTCTGTCTTTCCACCGGCTACAAAACAGAACCAGCGCATTCACTGTCAACACTTTCTAAATAACCATAATTCGCAAATTTATGTAACATAAAATATCAATGCAACATAATGAAGAATTTATTTACATGAATACTTATTCTGAATCAACTCGTGAATTTCAACAATTCAGCTGCAATGACTTCCTGTAGAATTCCAGATAAGATTTAAACTGGCAAGATCTTGAACACAAGTACTCTTTAAGCACTCCTACCTACCTTCATCTGCTAGTCTCTCCTTCCATCGCTCCCCTAGTCTGTGATTTTTGGGTAAGGAACTTTTGGCAGAACTGTCATGGGCTTTAGACTAAAGCCCATGACAGTTCTGCCACAAGTCCCTTTAGTGCACTCCATGCTGCCACCCCCAAGGAAAGGGACCAACTACCAGAGCCTCTCCGAAGCCATGTCTCCGATTGGCTAACCACGTCTCACGTAAAAAAAATTTTTATTAACAATTATTCTAGTCTTCGACATAAAATAAAAGACAATAACATATTTAAGGTTTTCTTAAACTGGGTTAGATATGCATCAGAAAGCAAGGAAAAGGCCGGGTTGCCTGACCTCAAACGTCAAATTTAAGTACATGAAGTTGTGACTTACTGTTTTCACACTCAAGGCCACCTGTTTGGACAAACCCCTTCTCACATTTACGCTAGGACCACATCATAACAAGTACATATAGTTCACAAGAGCATGAACTCTCAGTACGTATCCAAAAATTAGATTCATGTTACTGGAATAGCAGATGATAAATTGTCACATTTTGATGCCAGAAGTGTATTTTTAAGCCTCAGAGCCCCCACTCAGCCAGTTAAAACCAGCTGTTACACTGTCTAAATTAACAATAGAGCTCTGTGTCTGAAAGTAGGCTACAATACCGTGTTTATTTCACATGCGATTCATGTCCCATTGTTTTGGGTCACAAGTTATTTGGGGTAACAACTCTGGCCAACCACAATAATAATTCCGGCCAACCATAATATGAAGACTTTCCAGTCCTGTAGATCTTTGTCACTAATCAAAACCATTCAGGCAGGACCCAGTTTTACAACCACCAATCAAGATGAACCAGTTGACAATTGACCCTGCAATCCCTGACATTGATCACATCTAACTGAGCTATATATTGCTCTCCTAAACAGCCATCATGACACCCACTGACAGGGCATTGCTTGATCCGAGTTCTTTAAAAGCAGGGCCCTGCTTACAAAGAGTAACTTGATTGATGAAGAGCAGCAAAAGCTCATCCTGCCTTGACAGAGCTGTCGATCCCTTGATAGAACTTCACAGCATATTCGTCTTATCACACTCACAGAGATGCCTAGCACACGCCATACCCAGGAGATAAGTTATCATCACGTAGGAAATGACCTTGCATTACCACTTGGCTACAACATTATTTTCAACAGCTATGTATAACATACGCTCAAGAAATGTTTTCAGCTTATCTGAGACCTTTTAGACCTGTTAGGTGACTTGGATTGAGTGCTTTTAAGGTACTTAAGAGATTTGGTTCAAGAATTCTGGCCCACCTTGTCAACTCATCTATAATGAGTACACTGACCATACACTGTCAGTGGGACGATGAGATGGCGAGGGAGAGGACTGGCCATCTGTCCTCACCTGCGGAGGATAAGGAATGAAGTCGCTAACACTTCATACCATGGCTGCTTCAGGGATTGCTTAATGGACTGCTGTTCTTCTTCTCTTGCTTAATGGACTGCTGTTCTTCTTCTCTTGCTTAATGGACTGCTGTTCTTCTTCTCTTGCTTAATGGACTGCTGTTCTTCTTCTCTTGCTTAATGGACTGCTGTTCTTCTTCTCTAACAATCACTGCATTTATGTTCAGACACATACAAGCAGACATAATCAGACTCTAGGTTTGTGAGGTCTCCTCAAAGTGCGTCCTTTAATTTAATACAATTCGGAGACAGGCTCCATGGATGCCAATTTTCTGTAGTTTCAGAAATGGCCTTCAGTATTGTAAACAGTGCTTTCAAGATGATCAAGTTATCGTGTACACCTAATGATAATCAGCTAACAATGACAAAGCAAACAGATGCCAGGAGATATCAGCCAGCAGAAACCGACCCAATTTGTGATGTGAACTTCATACACCGGGCCACTGACTACATACACATCCTTTTCTTGAATTCCAGGTTAGCTTCAAATGCGCTTCAGTGAAGAGGCGCAACAAACCCAGAATACAGTGATGCAATACGCATATCGTTATTATGCCTTACACCTTAACATAACATAACATAACATAAGTGTGAATTTGCAAAGCATATTACTTCAAGAAAAAACTCATCAGTAGCATTCCTGACCCAACAAGGAGAACCCTCACTCAAACAGAACAGATCTCAAGCGCTTGCTAAACAGAGAAGGAAACATAGGCTGACTAGCTCAGCGCTAGCTTTACGGGGAAGGTTGTTCCAGGCCACAGGATTGACAAACGCAAAGCTCCTGTAATGGGTTGTAGAGGCAAGACCCCAGAGGACAAGAAGAACACCCTGTTCGGCCAAACAAAGAGACCTGCGGCCAAGAACAGACTAGGCAGAAATGGAAAAGACAAGGAAGACAAAAATGAGGCATCTTCTGCCCTGACCAGGTAAATCAGTTATAAGTGGTAATGAAATGCATCAGCATTTTAAACCCCAACAGTAAAAGGTCAACGGATTATCACAAACTGCCCACTGGTGAGGCAATCTCAACTGTTTCGCTATATGAATTTCACCTTCTCCACTAACGAGCATTATCCCTTCTCACCCACAACACAATGTAAGTTCATGTAAGGTAACTCATAGTTTATTAAGTGTCCGTATCAATAGCAGTCCGCAAAGGGGAGATCTTGGGGTTGAAGGATCTCTTCGTTAAAGAACAGACAAAACTACAACCGGCCACTAAAAACTACGACTTGAGGAGCTTCAAAATTTTATGCTTTTGCCAGGAGTGCTACACAAATTTCACCATCATACTGCAGTATATAATGTCACAAGCATTAAGCTGTACTAACCTGCTGTTGTAGATGTTGTAGATAGGGCCACGGCTTCTCCAAAATGTCGGCCGACGGAGACACAAGGCCTCCTTGTCCAGCCATGTATGAAAGTGGTGAACTGAGTTTCCTTGCTGTGAGATTGCTTGAAGGCTGCAGGTTGCTTAGCATTGGTGGTAGGCTCAGCCCAGGAGGGGCAGATGTTACGACGCCAAGAGGCAGCACCGGGGGTGCATTCAGAGGCGGCGGTGGCAGGCTCATGTCGATGTCAAACACGGAAGGTGGAGCTGGATATGACTGAGACCTGAGCATCTTTACCCATGCAAGCGTATCGTCAGCCACCTTCTCCTGGCTGGAGGTCTTACTCCAAACTGCTGTTCCGTTGTCGACAACTGGAGGGGTCTTTTCCGAACCAGATAGGTTGCTCCAACCGGATGGACTCTGCAGCCCAGTGTACAGCTGCAAGCCGGCATTTCCATGATTCCACTCGTCCCTCTGGGAAGGCGCTTTCTTCTGCATATCTACCCATGACATAGTCTCACAGTTTGGCTCAACCCCAGGATCCCTTCGATCAACCCTACCACCCAGACTTGACAATGAAATGCCGTCAATGCTTGACACCGAACTGCCGCGCCTCGATCGACTCATAAGTCCATCTGGTGAATGGTTCTCCATTAAGGCGAACTTCTGAAGCTCCAGCTGCAGGGCGACATCGTCAGAAGCATCGGATTTAGCAAAGAGCTCCAGCGATCGGCCATCAAATCCCCGAGACTTCTGGTTCATCATGCCTCCAACAGGTTCTCCGGCCATCAACGAGTTTCTCCACAACTCCAGGCCACAGTCTTGCGAGGGATCACGTGGTTTCTGAATGTCCTGCCGGCCAGTCAACGCTGCACCAGTTTCCAGGACACTGCGATCATGATGCATATCCCAGGGCTTTTCCTGACAGATCGGGGTTGTGCCCCATCCAGTATTGCTGTCCACGTTTGATGCACCGCTCGATCCGATATCCAGCATGGAACCGCTGCTGTTCGAGTGAACATCCGATGATCCACACCATATTCCCTCCCTTGGGTCCTGGTTCTTTTCTGAACCCGTCTCTTCGTCTCTCAACAAGCACTTCACAGACTCCATCGCAGTGACTGCAGCAGCCGAAGTCTTTGTCGCATCAGTGAGATTCCACTCTGTTGTCTTCTCCGTTGGCACAGAACCAGTTTTCTGCGCCTGCCAGATCTCCGTTCCTGTGACCGAGAATGTTGGCCTCGTTTTTTCATCGTAAACTGGTCGCCAGTGACCAAATTCCTCGTCTGATGAAGCCATTGTCGTCAGTCCCGCTCTATCCCCTTCTCCATTTGGGCCCCCTGAAGACAACCCCATCAGCTTCATCCAATCGGAACTCAACGCCATCCCATTCAGCTCCGACAACCGACCTTCACACTCTAAGTTAGGTGGCTTTACAGGATTCAAGCCAGTGTTACTGCAACTGGCAAAATCCAAATTCCGATCCAAGTTCCCCAGGCTGGCCATGCCGGCGCTCAAAGCTCCGATGCTAGCCCAGTTGGCAAGAGAGTCCATTGTCTGACCAAAATGTCCCAAGTTTGGTGGTTAGTTGTAAGGCACAAAACACGAATTCAAACAGAATAATGATATGTAGATTTCTGGCCAAAAGAAACAGCAGCCAACCCAGGTATTATCACAGAATCAACTAATTTTACTTCATGTATTTGTTTTCACAATTGTGATTGCGTCTTTTCGTGAACAATAATTGTCTGAAATTCATGACAATGAACAGATTAGAACATAAATTCTTGTTAGCATCATGCCAAACATACTCCAATCTTATATTTAATTATTAATACCTACTTCATGTAATAACAAAAATTATTACTTATGGGCTTATACTGTGATACAAAGCCATGAGATGTATGAACTTAAATGGATTCTTGCTGAAGTTTTGCACAATGTCTTCCTAGAACCTCCTAAAGCAGGTTTAATGTCAACTCACAAAACAGCCAACTGTTGAAGCCTTACAAAAAATATGGCCACCCCAGCCTGCATAAATAATTAGAGAACCGCACGCAACCAGAACTATGATAATTAATAATTAAGAGGTTTCCATGACGACTGCATTATAAAAAGATGAACAAACTGGATGCATGCCAAACACAAACCAAACGGGCAATTTGGCACACGCGTGATTTTCTGCCAATGTTTCTGCAAGAATTCTTCATTTCGTATAAACTTTTCCTGAAACATTTTTACATGCATCCAAGAAACTCACCCACTTCTGAATTTATTGGCATCAATAAAAGTATTCTGAAAAATGTTTGTGTGACTGTTACTTGTTAATTACTCACAATAGTACTTCAGGTTGCTTGCACTGCCCTAATTTCTGTCGCAGTCTGAGTTGGCCATATTCTTTACACGTTGAAAGATCATAATTACCACCATTGTTTGGAGCAGCCAATTGTTTTAAAAGTCTTAAAGAAATACCGGGGTCAAAAAACGGTTTCAGAGCAGCAAAAGTCCATGAAGCCTTTGATAACAGAAGGGGTTTACTATTCAACTCAACTGACTCTTCAATGACGAGTAAACCTCTTAACATTCTTACTTTTTAATCGGCCACTGACGAGATTTGTATGTATTTGGCTGATGGCATAAATCACAATTTAATGCACGTATACCTTGCGTATCTGTTAGATTGGTTAACGTTGTCGACGCGTTCGCCATCCACTTTTTGTACGAGGGATATTTTAAACAAATTCAGAACATTCACTGCAGCAAATTTTCATAAAATATAACCCATCAGTCGGTAAATTCAAACCATTTTGATTGATTGCTTCAACTACTCTGCATTTTTACCACCTTAGGAATATAATTTGCAACCGTCCAATTTACTCGAAATAAGTTATCACGCAGAGCGCTAAGTGAGCTTGCGCGCTATGAAACCGTATTTAGTCATCTCTTGCACCCACCGTGGACAACAGGATTCTTGAAATATAAATTTTCTACGAAAACAGATCAGCCTGTAACATGCGCTTTTTGAAATCGCAAGAGGATATCATTTTTCTTCAAAGTAGCAACTTCCTACCCCATCGCCATTAGCCGCCATATTAAATCACGTGACAGGTCACGCGACGCACCTAGATAGATGTAAGTAAGAATCCTTGGCCAGTCGTAACGTAACGGGAATTTTTAAAGCGCTAGGCCCTGAGACTGATGATGGTGAGCGTGTAAACGACGGGAGGGATGGAGAAACGAAGAATTTGCGGAGATAATGACAATTTTACTAGTGTGTGTATATTATGTATATGTTATTTATATGGCACTATTCACCTCAAGCAGTGGCGTAGAAAGGTTTTTGGGGGCCCTTGTGCAGAGCTTCGATGATGGGCCCCTTGAACCCCTTCGATTTGAAAGAAAACCGCTGTGCAAACAACGCTTTTTTAAATAAACAACATTAATGGTCATGATTCATATTTAAAATCTGTGTGAAATTTACAAATTGTCAAAACGATGTGTACTTGCTAATCATTGTATAAATTTGACTGACTGTTACACACTTGTATTAGGGCTACCTTGTTAGCGGAACCTGAGGTTCCTTAGGGTATTACCCTTTGTCACTGAAACTGTACATGGTTTTTTTTGCAATATGCAAACATTGCTTATTTTGAAATGATGCGGTGAACACTAAAAAAATTGATTGATTGATTGATTGATTGGCGCTTTTGCGATATTTGCTTATTTTGCACCATGAGAAAATATGCAAATATCATAAATCGCACCCCAATTAAATAATAATTAAATAATTACATTTCAGTTATTTTCTGCGATTTAATTTTTTATAAAAATTGTTTTTTATTTCTCCAGGCTAGCATTAAAAATTGAACTAGGCCTAGATATAATTAATCTACACACATTGTTCCATCTGCTATGACTGCTAAAATATGAATTATCCACACTTAAATTCTGTCAAATTGTGAAACAGTTGGGTTGGTTGGTAAAAATAACGAAACAGTTTAACAAATTAGACAAGTTCTTAGTTTACGGTAGCCTAAACAGAAGAATCCTAAAATTCCGAGAAGTTAAAATGTTCGTTTTCGCGCCTTGTCTTGCACAAAAATAGGGCCTATCTACTACTGTTGAAGTGTCAAGCTTTCTGGCATGTTTATTTTCTACTGACAAGATTGCCAAGTCGCTCAGCTGCTCTTCTGACATTGTACTTTGTGTACAGATAGTTTTTTTTATTAGCTTCAATTTTGAAAGTGATCGTTCACATGGCGCAACAGGGTCACAGACAAAGTCAACAGGAACATGCATTGTAGGCAGTGCAGACATCGCTGAATGTAGGCGAAAGAGTCTACGAGTAACAGTTGAGCAATTTCGAAGGTGGTTGATCATTTGAGTGTTTATTACTGTGCACGCTGTTGCTAACTTGCTGTACATGTAGATTCACTTCTATAGCCTAAAAGTGATACTCGCTGTCAGGGGCCCTTCTGACCGCCGGGGGCCCTTCTGACCGCCGGGGGCCCTTCTGACCGCCGGGGGCCCTTGTTTTGCACAACCTGCACAACCCATTGCTACGCCTCTGACCTCAAGGAAATAAACAGCGAGTTCATAAGAACTGGTGTTCTAATTGAAAGATAGGGCCTAATTAATAAACTATAATTTTCGATCATTTTAATATGAAGTAAGCCGCTGTAAGCGTTATTATTGAGAGAATTTATGACGTAATGCATTCAATGAGACGATCGTTGTATAAGAGAGTAATTAGTCCTAGAATTTACCAGCTTTCGATCACCCAGTGTTAATTCAGTTGCATTGTTATTAATAATTATTGTTTAGTCAGGTTGCGCTTTAATTGTATGGTTGAGGAACAATGTTTCCTCAAAGTTAGAGGCTATTGAGAATTTTCTCACGGTCTCACCTCCTTTCACTCCAGCCCTGTATTCTTTTCCAACTGTCTGTCCGAATCCCTGAAATCCGATTCCCCGAAAGTGATTAAAATGCAAACTTGACGGAATTCTCGAAAACGATTTTTCTACCTATCGTTCGATTCTTGAAACTAGTATAGAACTAGTTGGCCAATATCCTGAACTATTCCAAAATATCTTGAAATGTTCGTTTTCCGCAAATATTTCTGCGCTCAGATACAGGAATCCAGTGTAGCAAGCGAAGAGCATCGATCGAGTTTCCTTTCCAATTAGGCCTACTTGATGTTTTTTCAGTCAAATGACAACGGAAGAGCTGAAGCATCATCTTACATCTTGCTTACCGTCTGTAGCTAGACTTCTGCTTGCTGGTTCTTGACCTGGCTACTCCAATGAATTTTACTTGAAGTACGGGATCAGCCATAAAGGACGTCCGCAAAATATACCTACTTTAGACATCTCCCTCCCCTTGTCCGCATTTGACCTTACCGTCTCCCTACCCCTTTGCGGACGTCCGCACGCCAAAGCCAACTGTTAATATCATCATTCTTTTTACAATTATTCTACAGTTCCTGTGCACGTTTAAGCGACAGTTCGGGTTTTATATCATGAAGTGCAGTAATAAAAGCCTCTTTAAAAGGGAAAGTTGAACAAGGTGGCGTTTAAAAACTATAAAATTTACAAGCATAGATGTGGACGTCTGCACTGGTCATAACCCCCTCCCCCTTGTCCGCATTTGGGTGACCCCTCCCTCTCCCTCACTGCAGATGTCCTTTATGGACGACTCTTACTTTCACTTGAAACAACCATCGATTGCTGCATACTGCATTTATGACAACAGCATTGTAGGAGTCATTAGATGATAAAGAATAGTGAATAGTAGAATAGAATCTTGAATAGTAAACACCCACTACCTGCGACTGTTCCCAAAATGTTACACAATGCAGAACAGATCTCTGAATTTATAAAATGGATGTATAAAATCAGACGCATGTAAATGGATATCATTCTCTTTCTTTAAAAACAACACTCTCAATAACATCCAAAACATTTAACTCAGTGAGCCGTCGTGAAACATACTGTTACAGATTGTTAGCAATTCAAATTTTCTAGCCAAAGTAACATCTGCAAAACCATCCGTTCAGTTCTTCAATATTATTTTTAAGATTTCTACTCAATATTACTATTATTATGATTACTATTACTATTTATTTCTCAGATTTTACCAATCTTCAAAAACAAAACACTTGTAGGCACCTAATCCCAAAGCCATCACCCACTGTATTTTCATGTGCTTGAGATCGGTTTGTCGTTTGATGATTCCTTCTGCAGACCTAGTACAAAACTTTATGGGTTAACCATACAACAATAGCGTACCACAAAGATAGACAGAAATTGATAAATGCTAGAAACCACATTCCAAAAGCTTTTACGGGAACTGAACAGTGAATTAGGCCTATACGACACAGATTTTGCACTTAACAAAAGCACCGACAAAATAGCCAATTGATCAATTGCTCCATTGTTCTCGCTGCAATATCTTTCATCATGTGGAGTTACTTCATCGGTGAACGAGAATGCCATGCACGAACTTACAATAAACAAATATCGTAACGAAATGCAATACACAACCAGTCTCCAGCACAGACAAAAGGCAACCAAGTCATGGTTAGACACAGGAAAAATGCTCTACAAAAATAGCTCATTCTTATCAATGACACGTCGAAATTGAAACAATTGCCATTCAAGTCGAGAGAAACATTTCCATGCTCAATAGAATACCGCTGCTCGCCCGCTAATGCATACGACAGTTCAGAAACAACCAAGCCAAACTTGGTTGACAAACCGCAGTTCAGGTTAAACCAAACCAATCCAGAACACAAACTCAACCATGCAGAATTTCTGTTGCATTGTCAAACACAAGAAATGACTTACACTAGGCAAATAACGTATGTCAAGTAGGCAACACATCAGTACATCGTCTCATGTCACATGTCTCATATATAACATGTTTACAACTGTTCAGTTGCCAAACAATGTGTCCAGGTTTTGACTTTCTCAGAATCAATTTCTCTTCTTGTCAGCCCAAAGCACGACAAATTCTACCAAAATTTGATTACAAAATTTTGATCCTAGCAACTTTTCTTAACTGACCAAGTTAAGTTAAATCTCAAATAATCTTCAATTTGTCTACAGGGTATATTTGCCTTGTATACAATACAAGATATACATGTACCTTGAACTCAATACTAAATATATTATTTAATGTCAAGCAATTCGTGACATATATAAATGGTGTTTATATACATATTCTAGCACATAGCTACCCCAATTGTTTTATTCATATCACGAAGCTGTCTGTTTTGGTACTGGAATGAGTGCAGAAGTAAATGGCAAACCTTGTGGTGCACTAGGCTTGCACTGAGGACTTGGCTGATTCCTTCTCCTTTACCAGCTGTGGTACATCATGCATTACAAATTACTACTTCATATATAGTTTAGTCCAGCTTGACCTTTCTTACAAGTCTGATAACAGCCTTCTATATATTTTATCATGACTTTGGGGTTCCTTTCAAGACCCGGAGCTGGCAAAGGAGAAGGAATCAGCCAAGTCCTCAGTGCAAGTCTAGTGCACCACAGAGTTTGCCATTTACTTCTGCACTCATTCCAGTACCAAAACAGACAGCTTCGTGATATACAGAAAACAATTGTCCAAGCTCATATGCATTATCTTTCAATACACTCAACAGTCTGCAATTGTTTGATCACAATGCCAGCTGGGCTGCAGTAGTTTGACAAGTTTTATGCAGTTAAAACTTATATGAAAAGCAACATTCATTGCAAATAACAGGCTCAATTAATTGCTTAACTAATATAAAAATTCAGAACAAGACTCTTTCTATCATTGAGTGTAATCAATTCCTTTACTATGCACCACATCAGAAGAACTGGAAAATATTCTGATGTATTTAGCTTACCACCTTAGGGATAAAAAATTCTAAACTGAATTCAGAGTTTCGACTTGGGAGATCATCTCTTCCAATTCAGATCTTTGATTTGCGGGTTTCAATATTTAACTACATTCACAGGTTAATTTAGAGAATTGAACTGTCACAAAAGTTTAAACTACGGTATTTGATATGGTAACCATGCCCAGATGGCAAACTTATAATTTAATTCTGCATAGAACACAAATGGAAATCAGCCAATACATCAGATGCAGGTTGACATCATATGACAACACTCATCCAGCAGGGTAACTCAAGTATCAGAGGGGTAACTGAGTTCCGGTGGGGCAACTGAAGTTCCAGTGGGGTAACTAAAGTTCCGGTGGGGTAAGTGAAGTTCCAGTGGGGTAACTGAAGTTCCGGTGGGGTAACTGAAGTTCCAGTGAGGTAACCAAAGTTCCAGTGGGGTAGCTGAAGATCTGGAGCCACCATTGGCAATAGAGTCTATTCTACAATGGATCAGGCTTGAAGTGGGCCCTCTTCTACAGACTTTGGCTCAGGCCTCCCCACAACTGGGCCACGCTTATAAGGCCCTTTGTGTATCCAAATTCATTCAAATGTGCAATTTTATATACAAAAGCATCTCTACTCATTACCAAGCATTACTTAGATGACAATCGTGTTTCGGATAACAATTTTTTAAACAAAATCCTTTCACCAACAACAACGAAAAATTCAGTAAGACACGATACATTCTTTAAAGTAGCGTCTAGTAAAAACAGACATTTGCGTGGTCAGAATGCTCAGCGACACAAACTGTCTAGCAGTAAATAATGACTACCTAGTAACTAATCAGGGAGTGTGGCTACTTGTGCAGTAAGTTACAGCAGCTGTGCTTCAGCTGTAGGCAACATACTGCTCACGTGTCGAGCCCACACAAGTGTCTGCAGTTACCAGACAAGACTTTGAGGAGTATAGTCTCTTCACAGCTTGAGAGAAAAGGCGTTTTCAGAATGAAGAACAAAACAACTAGGCCCAGAACACACAAGAAAGAAGGCTGCAGATACTAAGATACAGAGCATCAGACAGTTTATAATTGTCTCCGTTACAGCAAATAATTGTCTTCAGTGAAATAAAACGATAGAGCGTTGATTGGCTAGGCGAAGACTCATTTTATAATTCGTCTTTCTGTTTCTGCTCCTCGGGCTCTTCCACAACCTGCAAAGATTCAAACGGATTCACAATAATGACTCCTCTTATTGTTATTATCATTATAATAAATAAGAGTACAAGTAGACTAGTCAATGTGAAGTCACTGGGGACATGACTCAGATACACCGTGTAAACCAGGCCATGCACAAAAAGGAATAATGCAGAAAGTCAATATTTAGTCCTTGCATGGTGCGTTAAACAACATGGCTTGTAAAGTTAATAACTTTACGTTGTGCTATGTAGAATGGCACATAAACCAGGAGCTAGCCTGACAGGCAGCCATGGGTATGAAGTGTTGGCGACTTCATTTTCTTAGCCTGAACACAACACTGTGCCACGTGCAAATGCCTATGCCACCTCACCACATCATAACGAAGTAGTGTCATGACAAGGTTACATCGCACAGACGAATTAATTCTGGAGACCATTTCAAGGAATTTCAGAATGTGTTTTATAATGAAGCATATAACACATTTGTGTATTTAGTTATGATAACTTGCGCTACACAATTCTTCATAATAATAATCATATTTACCAATCCCAGCATAATTACCCACTAAACTAAAAATTATTATACCGTACTGAAATTTTAAGCTTTTCATATATGCCACATATAGATAGTCAAGATATTTCCTCAGACGAGAGATACAACCCTTCTGTCATAGCACATTCGTATAATAATTAGTATATAAATCCCGTAGCCGGGCTAATTTTTGATGACATTTGTTATTGTAACAAGTTGCGCACATGTCAGCTTGCATTGAATAAACGAAATTGATTGATTGATTGATTGATTGATTGATATGGTCTATAGGTACAAGCCAACTGAATTAGTCTGTTTATGAAACAAATACTAATAAAGGAGGCTTAGATGTGTGAGTTACGTAGGTATCTGTTTAGCAGTTGATGCAGTGGAGTCATATATCAACAGGTGCAGAGAAAATCTGTAACTCACTTTTCCACCGCTGTCCAAGAACGTCACAAAGGCATCCAGAGTTCTTTCTCCCGAGTAATCCACAACCTATTGGAACACGCCACAATTCAATTAAGTCTGATTGAAATTTCACTATCAGGCAAAAGCAACACAATCTCAAACATGCCTCACAACTAATTTAATCTAAAATCTTCTAGAACAAATATTTATGGTTACAATACTAAAAATCCAAAAGGTAAATGGAAGCTCAAGAACAAGAAACTGAAGAAAAACAAAAGTCTGAAAGTGAAGACAGACTATGGAAATGATCGGAAGTTTTTTAAGGAACTCTACTGGTCTATAAAAGTAGCATAAGGAACCGATATATGCAAGGAAATACAAAGCCATTGGAAGCAAATAGATTATAGATCAGAGTAGAGTAACAGTCCGAATATTTTTATGGTTGATCACACAGATTGTGTCTGTCTTGATCTCTTTGGATTGATTTTGACCACTTGTAGACGTGCTTTTGAATAACTATAGAAACCTTACATGTAATGTAATGTAAGATTACTGCTCATTTTTACAAGCACTGTTAAAAATACAATTTACTCTATAACTTTCATCTGTAGAGAAAACACAACAGCAACCCAGCAACTGAGAAAATAATTCGCATGTTCCACATGCCTCTCACACTCGATTCTCAAATTTGCATATCACAGTGCCAATGTAACTAAATATTGTATTTATTTCACTTTTTAATTCACTTATTGTTATTGATTCAACTTATTGTGTATGCCAGGTCCATGAATCTTACAAGCGTGTGCAAACAAGTCCACGGTTGTTACATGGGAGTCTAGCCAGCAGGCATGATCATACAACTGTTGGATTATGGACCAAATAGACCATAGGACAAAATGTAATGTAAAAAGTAATTTAAAAACACTTGCATAGTGCCATTCAAGCACCTGCCAGAAATGCATAATGTCTACATATCAAATCATTTATACAGATCCCATTAGGAACCTCTCAAAGGAAGTGCTTACACTGCTATCTAACTCGTTTACAAACTTTACATGGGTATAACGGTATATACAAATATATAAATATAAATATATAAAATATATATAATACATATACAGTTTAAAAACTATATCTATGAAAGCATAAGATATATATAATATACATAAGATATTATATATATAATATATTATACCTTGTCACCTTGTGCTGTCAACTCCTGGAGCTCTAGCGATCGTCATGATACACCTTTTCCATATTAGGGGACTATATGAAGATCAGATAGCGGTGATAAGAACAGAATACGGAGACACTGATAAATTCAATATTAAGAAAGGGGTGAGACAGGGATGCATTTTGTCTCCATTCCTGTTTAACTTATACGCTGAAAAAATAATGAGAATGGCGGAAATGGAAGGGGCAAAAGAGGGAGTAAAAATTGCGGGAAGGACATTGAATAATCTTAGATATGCGGATGATACAACACTAATGGCAAAAAGAAAAGATGAGCTGATAGAATTAATAAGAAGGGTAAGGAGAGAAAGTGAAAAAGCTGGCTTATACTTCAACATAAAGAAGACAAAAGTCATGACAACAGCAGAATGGGATACTTTTGAGATTGACAGAGAAGAAATAGAGGTGGTAGAAAGCTTCACTTTCCTGGGATCATTGGTTGAAAAAGAAGGAAAATGTGATACAGAAATAAAACGAAGGATTGCGATTGGGAAAGCTGCAATGATTGGACTGGAAAAGATATGGAAGGACAAGCATGTGAGCATAGATACAAATAAAAGGCTCATGAGAGCCCTAATCTTTCCAACGGTTCTGTATGGTTGTGAGTCGTGGACAATGACAAAGAACATGGAGAAAAAGGTCAACGTATGTGAAATGTGGATATGGAGAAAGATGTTGAGAATATCATGGACAGAGAAAAGGACGAACGAATCAATACGAGTGGAGATTGGTGTCGAGAATGAAGAGTCATTAAAACAAAAGGCGACAAGATTGAAGCTAGGATTCTTTGGTCATGTTATGCGATCTGATGGGCTAGAAAAGGAAATGATGTTGGCTTGTGGTGAGGGGAAAAAAAGACGGGGTCGACCAAGGAAGAAATGGATGGATGAGATTCACGATGTAACTGGCATGAATTTGGAAGAACTAAGGGACCTGACTTCGAAGATATTAATATATAAAATAAACAGGTATGAACAAATAAATACGTAAAGAAATAAACTGAAACTAATATCAGTTTCTGATCGAATTGGTTACCTCATCGCTGTCCTTGGGAAAGAACTTGAGCGTTGGAAAGCTCTGTATTTTGATGTCCTCCAGTTCGTTGGCGGTCGAGTCCATCTTGGCAATAACGATGTCGTTGTTGTCCTTGTACTTCTCAGCAAGTTCATCCCAAATGGGAGCGAGCTGCTTGCAGTGTCCACACCATGGGGCATCTACGACACAGAGTTATAACACACCATGAATTCATCAGAAGGAATTGGGAAATCTCAGATATGATTTCCATTACCTTCCAACAGTTGATGGTCACTAAGGACACGCCTTAGCCTCAGCCAATCATGGATTGACAAGGAAAACAGGAACAGTGAGAGATGTAGCAAGATGTAATGTAATGAAGACAATTTATATAGCACCATCGAAAGCTAACTCTATGTCAATTGTCCGCGCACGTACTCAAAGTACCAGGCATACATAAATGGTCCACAATTATGGTATCTGAATATTCAAATAGCACCTTCATGTACAGTTTGAAAGCACTGAATCATGGCCACTTAAGTCGTTAAAAACTTAACCGTCATTCAAAAAAGTATCTTAATTTCAGAGAAATGTCAGAGAAAGAGATTATGGTGACTGTAATTAGTAATTTCTACAGTGCCGGTGTCTAATGGACTAGGCTTCAACCGATGGTACGCCAAAAGCAAGCACTGATATCAATATCCAGAAGATCATCCCACTAAAACAGAGCGGCAATAGGCAATTTGAAAGGGTCAGTCTCAAGTTGAGGATGTAAGCAGGATATATACCAGGGTATGAAACAAGAATGACCTCAGACAATTAATAGTGGTAAGATAGAAGTGATATGTGAATATATATATATATATAATTATATATGTATATGTGAATATATATATATGTAAGTATATATATATTATATATATATATCTTACCCTACATATATATACACACACACAACCGTAGCAAGACTGGAAGCATTAAATGAACATATACATTGTCTTGGACATTATGATAATGGCACTAAACAAGTCATCAGATTAGATTAGATTAGACAATACACAGAGGTAGAACCACTCACAGAACTCAACAAAAACGTTCTTGCTCCTGTTCTTTGCAACCTGTTCAAAGTTTTTGCCGACGAGAATCTTGACTGGCTTGGCATCCCAGTCAGCCGGTATTTCTTCACTCATCAAATGAGGCTGCAATGCAGGTAATCCTTACAGGTTAGAATTTGAAGAACTATACCTAGCACTGCACGATGCTGAAATGAAGATATATCCTTAAAGGTTAGAATGAAGAACTACACCTAGCAATGACAACGATGAAATGCAGATATATGCTTACAGGTTAAAATTAAGAACTACTAGCACTGGATGACGATGAAATCAAACTCTCATAAGATATTTTAACAGAGTGCACTGATCTAAAGCATAATCTACAGAGTTTAATTACTTTAATCCTCAAGTTTAAGGTTAAGACCAAGACCAATCTGACACCAATCCGTTACGAATATATGGCACGGTGGTGCATCCCATTACATTTACGCACTGTTGCCTGCTGACATCGAGCTTTATACATTTACAAACTGTCTTTAAAAACTCACTTTTAAGATCCGTTAGACAGTCATAGGTTCAGATCTTTTGTGAAGTACTTAAACTGTGCTAAATTTAATTCCTTGATACAGATATACTTATGTACGAATGTACATGTCTATGTGCACATGCATTTATACACATCATGTATGTATATCTGCTAAAACCCACAAATAAATTGGAATGAATCCTGATCCCCCATTCTGACCTGGCACTGACACTGACCGAACACTGTCAGAGGAAAGATCATACAGCAAGGGAAAGGCCTGGCTCCCTGCCAGCCTAGCCACATGCTGACGCTAAGATAAAGTGCTAATAATTCACAACAAAAGGCTGCCTATCAGGGCTAACTTAGGGGACTGCCCTTCTTCTTTGTATAATTAATAAAAAACACAATAAAATGGCATAGCTACGTGCCACAGTCACCAGACAAACACTGCATGTGTGCGTGCAAGCTACATTTTTTGTCTGCTCCTCCTTCGAAGAAAATGAGCTAACTTGCCTTGACTTTTCCGTCTCGCACGTCTTGCACGAACTGTTGGATGGTTGCGGCCGAGAGGTCCTCGGACTGCGGTCGGAATTTTGTCATGTCATCGCCAAGAGTGATGTATCGGACGGCAGGGCACTCCTCCACTTTCATTCCAAAGAATTCCAGAATCCTTAGGCTATCCTCATCATCGATATCAATGTAGATGAAGATCACCTATTTCAGAACGACCAAATGCATAACCAAATGCATTCTGGATAAAATGATGTTAATTAAGATAATTGCTTGTTTGTTTTTCTTTTTATAAAAAACGGGGTGCATGACTGTCTAGTGGTTAGTGTGCTAAACTGTCAACCGAGGTGTTGGAGGTTCAAATCCACCCAGAGCAGAAATTTGTTTTGAGATTTCTGCTTTACCTGTGTCCCTAACTATAACGAGTACACTGACTGTGCGCTGTCTGTGAGAAGGTAAGATGGCGAGGGAGTGGACTAGCCACCCACCCTCATATGCCAAGGCTAAGAAAATGAAGTCCCTAATATGTCATACCCATGACTGCCTGTTATGCTAGCTCAACACTTTTAACGACAAGCTGCATTGTTTTCTCAGTCACTCTCATTGTTAAAGTGTTAAGCGACTGTTCTTCTTACTTACTTATGACAAAAGCACTAAAAGCGCCGGCAGCTTATTCACGAGTGCTGCGTCAGATCAGAGGATTGGTTGTCCAGAGATACCAAATGAATAACAATACATGGTTGCCAAGAGACTAAGAAGACAAAGGAGCCGCAGAAGAAGTTGTACTTAGGTTGAACAAGTTGTTGCAACTTCGTTCTCATAGACCACAATGGGAATGATTTCAAGTTACAGAATAAACCAAGTCTTCTTTCCTGATGAAACGACTCCAAGTATTGATACAGACCTGTCCCTGGCATGCCAGAGCAACTTCCTTCAAACATTCCGACGGCGTGGAACGGGCTCCCCGGAGCTGCGCCTGCTCCCCAGAACTCCCTCTGATACGTTCTACACTAGACTGAAAACTGTCCCATATGGCCGTGTTGGAGTCGGGAGCACCTCTGAGTAGCCCCCCCTTGAAGAGGTGCTATATAAATACTTGAATGAATGAATGAAACATTTTGGAATGACCTACAGTTTCAGTAGAAACCAAAATTGAAAGTTTTTTCCAGCAAATCCTTCACACACAATTGCTCGGCCCTGTCGAATCATTGATGTTCTATCGAATGGCCATGTATGCACATCTGAACTTTGAACTTTGGAAGGAGGGCAGTATCAAATGCAGTTGTACTATATTGTATCGAATACAGTTTTATTGTATTGTATCAAATACAGTTGTATGGTATTGTATAAAATACAGCTCTATTGTATTGTGCTGTGTTGATACAGACCTGTCCTTGGTAAGCTGGTGCTACTTCCTTCAGTGTGTTGATGCGCGACAGGAACTCCTCAGACTTCTTGCTGAGGAAAAGCAGAAGGTGGTCCTTCACGTCACCACCGAAGATCTTCTGCGCTGTCTCCTGAGTGAACTCGACCACCAGAGGGAGCCGGTGAGCTGTGATGAAGTCAATGATCGTCTTATTGTTGATCTCGCCCTTCAGATCGGCACGTCCTTCATCATACTGGATGACAAACAAATTTCCATCAAATATCAAAATGCATGAACTTATCTACTGTATGTATGTACACTCCAGCATGCATTTGTGAAGATACCTACTATATATAGTAACTTTCTTTCAAATATCACTCAAAAGCATTGCATGGTGATGCATAGCAACTAACATTTAATTACAGCCACCAGAGAAATAGCGTTATAATCCTACACAACACACAAAGCATTTTTGTGTTTCTATAAAGAATTGATTTTCAAACAATCAGAGAACTTGCTTGAACAGACAAATGCAATGAGGCCCCTAACACTACATAACCACGGCTGCCTCTCGGGGCATTCTGAAGGGACTGCTCTTCATTTTTGCATAATCAATACAAAACATCATAGAAATGTCACTGTTACCAGACAAATATTTCTTATGAGCACACATGAAGAGAACAGTGGCTGTTACCTTATGTATGCTTTTTGTGAGGTTCTTAAAAGGTGCTAAATAAATGTTTAGATACAAACATACACATAGATACATTCATATATACAAACATCATACAAACAATTCCCAGTGCATTACATCACAAGAACAAAAACCACAACATTACCCAAATTCAGATACTGAAACTAACTGGAGTTAAAACAGATAACCTATGGAGTAAACAAAATAGAAAACAGATCAACTAAAGAACAGACGCTGCAGAACAATAGAAAATATTTAGTCATAGCACAAAGTACAATGATCTCAACCCGGCCAATTGTTTTGACTCATACTCATGTGGGGCGTGGTGGCTCAGTGGTAAGTTCGGCACCTTGTGACCTGAGGGTTGCAGGTTCAAATCCCACTCTAGCCGCTGCGTACGGACCTTGGGCAAGTCCTTCACTCGTGATTGCTCGTGGTGCTTCGGCGTGAAAACTCCGACACACTATACCAATGCTGTAGTCGGGAGCGCCTCTGAGTAGTAGTAGACTTGAGGAGGTGCTATAGAAATATCCTAAATAAATAAAAAATAAAAATACAATGAGCACTTCACTAATACCCTTTCTGTATGTATGTTGGGCGTGAACTTCTATCAAGTGCCTACTAGGAACCCCTCAAAAGGGCTAGTTCGACTAGTTTCTAGTTTCTACTTCTTCACACTGTTCACGATCTACCTCTTTATAGCCTTGAACTAGATCTACGTACCCTACGTAATCTTGATCCAAACCTATAGAATCACTATCCGCACTTGATATAAACAAAGACCGCACATCAATTGACAATATTATTGTACACAAAAGCCTCTGGGATGCATCATAGTCCCAACAGTTAGCATGCCTGATCTGTCCCCCCAGAGGACAGGGGTTCAAATTCTCACCAATCCGCAAATGTAAATCTGAATCTTTGCTGCCTGACATATATGTCTAAACAACTTGTCCATGGTCATCACACAGAGTTCACTGAGCAGGTTCAAACCAGCAATCGTCAGATTACACACCCAGCGCCCTACTGAACAGATCACCATGCCCATACTCTAATAAAAAAATTGCCCAAGCCACCAATCATAGGTACCAGGTAAGCTCCGTTTCTCGTTAACAGCATCAGAACTCACCTGCTTGAAAGCAATCACAGTATCCTGCGACACCTGGAATTCCGTAAAGACTGGATCAGCGGACGTGATGGCAAATATGATCTCATCATTATCAGATGCAACTTCGAGGAATGCCAGAGCGGAATCACTTGTATGATCCTACCAAAAATATAATCACACAACTGTTAGTCTCAAAAGTCCCAAACTAGCTCAATCAATAAATCGGAACTTATATAGCGCCCCTTCACTGTGAGCACAGGAGAGCAACGAATAGGTGGTTTGGTGGCACTTGGATGTCTAACGCTTCGACAGAAGTTTACAGTCCCATTCTCCTCCCAATCCAAGTGTTGATCCAACTATTATCAATCCATCAACTATTGCTCTAATTACTACTGATCTAAATATTACTGATCGAATGATTGCTCACAATTAATTGCTCAATTCAGTAAGAGCACTTACAAAAAGTCATTTTCAAAACACTACATAACGTTATGCAGTCCAATTCTCAAGTAATACAAATTTATGTATCACCTTGAATTGCCCTTGTCACCGTAAGATTACCAGAAAAACGTGATGGTCATCACTAAAGAACTGACCTTAGTTGTTATAACCTCTGACACAGTTCAACACTATTTCCTAGGCAGGTACGTGCACCAATCTTGGATTCTCCCTGTCACTCTAAGAATACCGGATAAACGTGACGGTCCTCACCGAAGAACTGACCTTAGCCATATAACCTCTTTGACAATTCAAGACTATTTCCCATGTACCACTGACATTATTGGCTACATGCCTTCGCTAGACCGCAACAGCTGTGCCCACACACGATGAACGTCACTCAACTGGAACCGCCACCGTCACGTACACAGAAAATTGTTGCCCAGTTGCAAACAAACTTGAGTGTGGACACAGGATTAATTAAATAATGCTGACCCTATACGCAAGCACAAGTTATGTTAAAAGTACACAAGAAAATAATACATTTTTCATTCTGGGATTCATCAATTTTTCTTAACTAAATACTGTAGTAAGGTAGTTAGTTACTTAGTCACATATATAGCTATCTGGATATGCTCAGTTCAAGATCTGACATACCTAGAAAATCCAAGCACCATCTTGGAGCTTCTTCGAGGTGCTCAAATAGTTCTGTAACTACTCAGCTGAGCATAGCACGCAAGTGCAGAGTGCATGCTGGAATATTCCAGTGCCATGACTTCTACTGCAGTGGGTCATCCTCTTCAAACAATCCTGCACCATCCAGAAATGGGTACAGTACAGGGACCTTCAGCAAGTCCTTCACTTACAACTGCTTAGTTACATCAATTGATGCTTAGTCATAGACAGTGGCACTTAATAATTGCATACTAATACTAAGATATATCTGAGATCTTCAGATATATTGGTCTTTTGGTTGAACCTCGATTTCCATTCTGCTGCCCCCCAAGGAATGGAACTGCCTACCAATGTCTGTTCGATTGTAATTATTACAATTGTAATTGTAATTATTACAATTACAATTACAATTACAATGTCTGTTCGATGCTCGACCTCCATCTCTTCCTTTAAGAAATGACTCAAAACTCAACATTTCTCACTGGTGTTCAAACATCTGAATATCTAATTGCTCTTCACCTGGCGACTGACTAGTCCGCGCCTCAGATTCACATTTCTGTGTGAACTTGTGCACGTTAAAAATTTTTACAATACCAACAATATGCAAAATATTCATGATCAGAATTACACAAAGGCTGGCTCTTGCTTACCTTGAAAAATCCAACTAAGACGAGTTCCTGGTTTTCCTTGAGAGCATTGACATCTGCAACAGTCTCAATGTTTCTTGCTGCTGGACCAGTCTTCTTCTTCAGCCAAGTCAAAAAGTCGTTCGCCAGCCGGCCAGCTGCATACTCGATGGTTTTGCCACCTCGCACGAACTTGATCGTAGGATAGCCTTTCACCTGGTACTTTTCTGCCAGTTCCGTTTCGGTGGTGGCATCCACCTTGGCGAGGCGAATGTCGGAACCCTCATCCTTCAGAGTCTGTGCTGCCTTGGCGTATTCTGGAGCCAGGGCTTTGCAGTGACCACACCAAGGGGCATCTGCAACATAAAACAGGCCATGACTGTGAAGTAAAAACATTTCAAAAAGAAAAAACTGTGGAATGGTAAAAAACACAAGCTGTACTACCTGTGCCTAAAACCTCTTATTTTTCAACATGTGACTCAAAGCCATGTCCACAAAAACAGTAATGAAAAGCTAAACTTGCTTAATGATCTAAATATTGTCAGAAATTGCACAGTAGACTAGCATGCTGGACTGCCAATTGAGAGGTTGGGGTACAAATCCCTGCCACAGCAGAAATCTGGTTCGAGATTTCTGCTCTGTGGGCATCCCATAGCTAACTCAACTAAAATGAGCACACTGAACATACACTGTCCGTGGGAAGAAGAGATGGCGAGGGAGAGAACTGGCCACCGCCCTTATATGCTGAGGCTAAGAAAATGAACACTTCAAACTTATGGCCGCCTCAGGGTAGCTTAAGGGACTGCTCTTCTTCATCTTCATCTTCTTCTTATTCTTCTAGTGTTCAGCAACTGGCCTGTGAAACCACTGGTACGGATTCAAATCTCCATCACGGCAGACATAGTTCAAGACTTTGCCTGCACTCTTTAGCAAACTCAGCTAGAAGAGGATTGGCCACCTGCTCTCATGCACCAAGGCTATGCAAATAAAGTCACCAACCCATTCCACTACTGGCTTCCCTTCACAGACAGCTCAAGGGGACAGCTACTCTTTTTTAACTGGCTCAACAGTTTACACGGCTTTAAATAACCCGGAGCCATATATAAACTGCATTAATCAATGAACACAGCAATAAATGTATTATGATAAGCAAGGCAATAATGCCAGGAGCTCATGTTTATTGCAAGCCTCAAACAGCAGCAGTCTTTTGATGAATGGCTGATGGAGGGGGTTCAATGATATCATGACTGAAGAGCACACTCATCATGGCAATCCCATATAAAAAATATTATTGCATATCCTTAAATGATCAACAAACACGGGCTCTTAAGGACTCTGATCAGTCTCTCTTGAAGTGGTGCTATATAAATTTGCAATTACCATGGACAGTAAGGTGTGCTATATTTTGAGAGGCATTTATAGGTACTGTATCAAGCGTCTTCATACTTATATACACATATACAACATACACATACATAAATGCATACACACAAACATACACATACTGACATACACACATACAAACGAACATACACAAACATGCATACACACATACAAACATGCACACATGAATACATACATATACACATACTTAAAACTTGCTTTTTCTCTCTGGGTCTCTCGCACTGGGAGCGCTTCTGAATGGTTCTCCCGCTAGAAGCGCTTTATAAATATCCGAATACAATACAATACAATACATACTTACATACATGCACACATACATAATAGGGACCTGCGAATCGCAAATTTTCAGTCGAATCGAATATCAAATCGAATCGGGGGTAAAGGTTCGAATTCGAATCGAATCTCGAATCGAATCAGCGGGTATAAGTTTGATATTCATGAAGCTTGATTGCACAGGCGTACCACAGGATCAATATATTAATAACTTGTCTACAGTTTAAAATCAATTACTAAACATTGAGCTATTTAACAGAATTAAAAATAACACAAATAATTAATGAGTTAAGTAAGTAAGTAAGTAAGTAAGTAAGCATGTTCTTTATTGTACCAATTGCATAACCGCACAAAAGAACTCCACCAGTTTGCTCATCCTCCCATATCGCCTGTTGACAGCATCTCTCCTCCGCTTGCACTGTCCTCCGCTGCTTTCCACTCACGACTGAAAACCGAACTCTTCAGCTGTCCTATCCTGATTCCATTCCTTCGCCACCACACAACCGCAGTCATCACCGATTACCACCGTAGCACCCTGCTATCTCCTCGGCTCGACCTCCCTGGACTCTGACCTGGCACCGGAACGGACAAGGCGGACATGGCTATTGCGGACTTGATTTGATATAGTACCGGTGAATAAGCTGGTCTCTCTGACGTGGCTTTTGTTTGGCGCTGAGAAATTTCGAAGATTTACATTTACATTTGGTGTACATACATCTAAGCGGAGTATAACCAGAGCTTCTCATTTGAGGTGTGCCATCGATCGCTCACTCGCTCGTCTTGCAAAGGTACGGGCGAGCGGTTAATCGCTCTCCTATAGGTCGCACCGTCGGTCGATGAGTTTAAGTTAAACTCCAAGACGGTAGACGGAACTGGAGCCAGACCATTATTTTATTTGCCTAATTTAGGCCTACATTAATTTACTTACTCGCGGTGCGGTGAATGCGAGCCGTGACCTAATGACTGGGGGAATGCCTCCCTAGCCTCCCATATGACATCCCTGGCTATACGAATACGACACACAAAATACACTGTACACAAACGTTCTAGAGGTCGACCGTGCAATAAACCCTTTTCGTGCCAGAGGGCTTGCTGTTGTCGCGTGCCGTCATTGCACGCAGAAATTCAACAACCAATCCACGCGCAGTAAACAATAAAACAATAACAACAAAGTGCGTCAAGAGCTAATAATTTTTCCGAAAAATGATTCGAAAAATCATCATTTTCGAATCGAATCGAATACCGCCGTCCGATTCGTTTTTGAATCGAATATCGAAGCTTCGCAGGTCCCTAATACATAAGTATATGCAAACATACATACACATGCACATGCACATGCATACATACATACATACAATGTACATACATACAATTGTACATACAAGCACACAAACACACAGACACTTGGCAGTCGAATCACAGCATTACAATTTATCAGATGTCAAATAAAGCAAACAAACATACAGACATTTGGCAGTCCAATGACAGCATTACAATCGAATAGATGTCAAATAAATCAAGCCAAAGCAATAATTGAACAATTCTTTGGAACACCTGCATTGCTTTGGCAACCAGAAACAGTTATTTGGCCACCTGTAGCCATGTCAACATCAGTTTTTCAACTTTAATGACAAATGATTGCCATTACGGCTCATCTTATCTTCCTTCATATTAATGGTTTTAGTACCAATTTTTTTAAACATCTGCTTTAGTTCTCTTGTGAAATGTTTCCAATTTTATAATACATCTAGCCTGTATTTCAGATATGAATTATTTTTTTATTACTTTTATTATAATAATAATTATTATTTCTGCATTTATTAAGCTCTGCTATAGATTACCAAGCATCAATTAATGGCAGAGAGCAGTTGTGAGTGAAGAACTTGCTCAATGTCTCTTCACATCAACCATCTCATGCAAGGTTCGAACCCATACTCTTCACGTTACAAGGGTGAGCACTCAACCAATCAGCCACTATGTCCCAAGCATGAATGGTGTCCAATGAATGGCATTATGGCATCTTTATAAAGCAACAGTAGATTCATTTTTATCAGTCATGCGGGTATTTGCCTGCGCCTGTAATATAGTACCACCATACAGTAAGGTTTAATCTGCAACAATTGCACCTCTTATCTACGTTTGAAAATTGTTCACTTTCTCCAAGGCAGATTGAGATTGCTCGTACAACAAAATATGTATTTTTAATTAGCAATCATAGAAACTGCTGTTCCATATCTCAACATTTTTGGTTCAATTTCAAACTCAGATGTTTTTTATAAGGAACTTATGAATTACAAAAAACACTTCACTCTTGCAATTTCATTTTAAATCGTGCACAGAACCCCATGTTGTTCTTTACTAGGGAGCGTTTTATCTGAACCAAATATGGATTACCGAGTTTATACTCATAACATACGGTGACCATATGTTACGGTCAAGTCCACGTGCGCTGTAGACTTTGACACACCTTCCCATCTACCACTCACCCAAATTCGACCAAGGCACCGACTTATGAACGCAGGCAATGGACATATGGTTCTGATAACCGCGTCTACGTTTCCCAAGTCACGGAGACCCACGTCTTAGGCAAGTTGTTCTACCAGTCCGGCTACTCCCAGTCTGCAGCGATTGCCGTTGTTCTGCAGCTAGAGGCTACGTGAGGTTCAGCAGGGACTCCATTCGAGATCCACTACCTAGCAGAGCGTGGATTACCTAACGCAACAAACTCAAGCGTGACCCAGACGGCGAGGTCAGCACATCAAAGCGGGTTACAGGGCTGTAGGGCACTTCTACACGAATCACGATATTTAGGCATACTCACAGAATTCAACCAAAAGATTGTTAAAATCCTGCGTCGCCTTTTCGAACGTTTCCTTCGTCAACACGAGGACGCCATCCTCCTCCGGATACTGGGCGTTAACACCGGCAAAACCTGTCAGGCAGAGGAGAGCGCATACCATGGAAAACTCCATCTTTTTTTACTCCAAGACAGCACTCAGAATGGATCGCACAGACCAGACGAAACACCATAAAACCCAGACGATAGATTGCGCTACACTTGACGCATGCGCGCCCGACTAAACCCGAGCGGCGTGGTCGAATGCGATTGGCTGATACAAACGTAAACAGTTTTCGATTGGTGGGTGATCCTGTTGGCGTTTGTTAGCTGAAATAGGATTGGTCCCGGTCAATCAGAACGTTCTGAATTCTGGGAGGGGAGGGAACTTGAAGAAGAGACCGAGGGTCTAAGGCTCTAATCTTCAAACTGTAATCCCTGTTAGGACGGTTCATATGAGTAAGAGACACGCCTTTCTTTCTAGGGCACCTAGTTCTTTACCACTTTTACATATAATATAATAATAATGATGCCGGTTATAAATAATACTAATTTAATGTAAAATCTTGAAATTTCCGATGATTGCTGCGCATGGACAGCAATATTTGCAGATGAGCTAATCAGATCAAATTCACGCACAAGTACACGTCAGTTTATCAATCCAACATTCGAACAGCTTTGCCGTCAAACCGACATTAAATATTTGCCTTTCTTTGCGGTCGTGAGTAATCGGGGCCATGTTCTGCATGGGTCACTTCCTCCAAAAAAGTCAATAGTATTTTAGTACATACACTCCGGCCACGATCCCATGATCGTGTCTTACCCCTAACTAACACTATTATACGAAAAATGCGCATGGTTAATGTAATGTAATGTAAATCTCCGAAATGATGCATGCTTACTGTATTGCCATTTACTGACATTAACTGGATTCAGAGGCGTCTATCCCCCCAGTCATTGGAGCAACTTCCCTCCCTCCCCGCCTCTTCACCTTCCTCCCCCCGTAAATGATGGCACCATCCTGGGGTCCATAGAGTAGTGGTAGGCCTAACATCACTGGCGTGAAGAGCAAGAGGTAGCGGGATCGCTTCCCGCTACCTCCTCAAATTTAGGTCCACTCAGCCTTTCATTCGCGAGATGGCGCGTTGTTAAAATGAGATGTAGGACGTGATGGGCGCCTTGCATGGCTGCCGTGTACAGTTAAATTCGGCTCCTGTAGGCTAATAACTTGTGATCATCCGTTCATACTGATTTGCAGTCATACTGCGTTATTGTCAGTTTGAAGATATTAAACGAAGATTATTATTATTATTATTATTACGCTTACAGATCTTACCCCCTATTTCTTGTTGACACGCCGTCGTCGGTCTGTCCAATTTCGGCTCAGGCCCTAGGGAGAAGTGTTACTGGGCCTGGGCCGAAATTGGACAGGCCCACGAACAATAGACGTACAGACGCACAGCCAGACAGACAGATGGACGGTCAAACCTCCCTCCATCCATCCCTCACCACCGCCGGTGGGTTCCGCCGGCCTGACCTGTCAGATAGGTTTGATAGACAAACACCTCTCTGGCTCCCTCCATCCATTCCTCCACTCGGCAGTGAGCTAAACCTCTTCATGGTGCACTGTTGACGGGAATCTATAAACGCTTTGGATGCCTTTTTGAGGACAGTGAATTCCTCATAGCAAAGTTCAAAATGATTATATACCCAGAATCCCTGTCATATACGACGGGTAAATCCTGGGATTAAGATTGCAATCTTAGTCCCAGGTAAATCCAGTCTTGTTGTCAAGACCTTAAACCTCAAGACCAAGACCAAGACCTTGAACCTCAAGACCAAGACCAAGACCAAGACTTTTAAAAACGAACTCGAGTGCACTCGAGACCAAGACCTTGGTCTCGAGGACAACAAGACTGGGTAAATCTAGTAATCAAATATTTTCCTAAATACTTTTGTGAAATTGTGAGTGCGTCGAGAGTTTCTCTTACGTCATTCTGGTTGACGAATTTAAAACTCCGAAAAATTGGTTTCGTTAATCACTGTTTAGTGGATTAATAAATTCAAAAATGTGCAAAATACAGGTTTTGTTTTAAAAGGTATGCTTAAGTTTGGTGAAAATCAGTGTAATGGTACTACCATTTGGCTGAGAGCGAGCAATTTTTAGTTTTTGAAGTATAGAAGTTTGTGCTGTCTCGAAATTAGCGCTGGTGTAGGCCTATAGGCTCAGCGCTCGTTAAAATGCTGGTGCCCTGCTGTTGACCTTTGAGTGGCGCTTTATACGTTTGGAGACTACTATTACGATTGTGAATTGTGAGTACAGTAATAAATGTTAATTTAAGTGATGACTTAAAGCGTCATATAGTTACAGAAGTTATGTTACACACGTCGTTGGTAGCGTGGCCGAGCGGTCTAAGGCGCTGGTTTAAGGCACCAGTCTCTTCGGAGGCGTGGGTTCAAATCCCACCGCTGCCAGTACTTTTTGTATAACGTTGCTGTATTCGTATTTGATATGTTATCTATTTTTCTGTGCCACAGAAGTTCGCCAAAAGTCGACTATGACAAGAAAATTAAGCCGTTAGAAATATTGACAACAGCTAATGTGCTTGAAAAGTCCTGATAACTAAAAATTGGGGTATATAGTTAAATACTTATGTCCCTCACCTTAATTATTTGGATCTGCGTCACCTATATGCCTTATTGTAATTATGACTGCACCTTTAGTATTGTTTATAAGAGAGCCACCTTCCATATAGGTGTGCCAGGAAAAAGTATGTCAGGCAGAGATTGGTTCAATGTAGGTTAGTTGTTAATGCTTACTCTGTCAACATTTCCATTCGCATTAGATGGGACCCGAGTCCAATATGGGACTATGGGTTCTATATGGCCACCATTGTCTGCCTCAGGCTCTATCCCTCAGCTCCAGGCTTAAAACAAAAAACTAAAGTCTCACCTTTTCAAGAACTCCTACCCTAACTCATCTGATCCTCTGCCATCCAATTCTTCTCGACCTAAATGACACCCACGTTAACAGCTACTCTGCCTTCTCTCTTGATATGGACCTACTGGAAATGGGACGGACCTCCTTTTGACAACTCCTTAGAAAACCCTTTGACTTGATGCAGCACTCGTGAATAATCTGGTGCTCTGCACTTAGCTTTCGAGTGGTGCTTTAGAAGTTTGGAGTTTACGCTTAAGGTAACGGTGATACGTGGGCTTCTGTGAGCATGCAAGCAAAGTTATACCATTCATTTCCCAGACATATCATTATTCAACCTGGTCATTTCTCTTGCTATATACCTAGGACTAGAACTGTTTTTGTTGAGTAGGCATTTTCATTTGCTGAATCTAGATTCTGGAACCAGTTGGGGAAGTGTTACCTTTTCCCTCAAACAAATCACATCCACGTTTTCTTGTGTATAAGACACTTGCAAGGGTGTAGCATCCTTTAGTAACCATATCTTATGGTTGTTAGGGCCATTGAAGTTGACCTTACTTTATGTACTGGCCAGGTTAGCTACATTGCTTAAATCATATGTCCCATGCACTTCTCTACATAGGGATCCTGGTTCACCTCCCGATGATGACATATTTCAGAGATTTAAATCTCGGACTAGCCCGGTCCGTACACGGGGACCTTAAATAGCGTGGCACCCATTCAAACTGGCAGCAGTGGTGAAGAATCTAACCTGATCAGTTCATTGAAAAATGAGTAGAATCGAGGCCATATGGTAGCTAAAGATAAACGTGTACATTTACATTTATTGAAAAATGCCAGGATCTTGGGAGCCAAGATGTCTGCCAACAAACACGAAACGCCAGCCGTCATCGATGACGTCATGCTGCGATATGCTGTCGATGATCAGGGCCCACAGGAGCGCACGGGCGAAATAGCGAAAGAAGAAGGAGGCGTCCACTTCTCAGACGTCACAGCACTCCGGCTTGACTACAGGAGTAAGGATTTAACCGTTAGTCATAGTTTTAAGTGCATATTTATGTAGCACCTTTTCAAGGATACTGGTACTATGCAGAGATGCTTCTGATCAGACAAAGCAAGACCATGATTGAACGGAATGATCTTGAACTGCTGGGACAATACTGGCCATTAATTGTAATTGTAATCGATCATTTATAAAAGCCCCACTCAACGATTCAGAGGTGATCCCAACCCAAGTCAGGATAAGAAGATCATGTCACAGGTTTCATGGTAGACTCTGCCTGGTTGAATGACCAACCGCAGAAAAGCTACTGCGTTGCCCAATGTGGTACAACTAGTTCCAGTATGAGAATTGTAGAAAAAAGACTGGGGGGTTAGACTTTGATTCATGTGGAGTTTGGGTGTGCAATGAGGACTTTACTATGGGGTCCTAAGAAAGACTAGGGGGGTTGAACCCCCCAATTCCCCTGACAATTCTCACCCTGACTAGTTCACTTCATCCTGCAAAGCGAAGAGACTTGTGGTGAAGAGACTTGTATGGACCTATGACACTTGATATATAAGTTAACCCAATCTTTAAACTTATATTGGTTATAGTGCTGATCTACGCGAGTGTGTATGCACACATAAATAGTATAGAAAAGCCAGTAATAAGCTGTGGCACTAATGATGATTGTTTGAGATCATGCATTTTCATCACAGACTTTTCAGCTTGCTATTGATTATCTTCAAAGTAACTTGTATGTGTACAGTGCAGACTTGATAATGTGCAGTCCTTTGGAGCTAAAACCACCATAACCACATGCTAATGGACCATTTACTAATGGGCACAATGGTGAAACACAGTAGTGTATGATTTACACGAGTCTTAGTGTGGCTTAAACGACAGGCTATCTAATGGGAAGGCACTTGCACTGTAGCCTGCTGCTATCAATATTTTTTCAAAGGTCATATTGCTATCTGGTTAAAGACAAAAGTGATTGTGTTTTAATACTAGACAATTTATGTGTTTTGTTTTGGCATTTATAGATATACTGGAGATAAATAACCTCTGGTGTTTTACGAGTCTGGTTCGTCTGCAGCTGTGTAACAATGTCATCGAGAAAATTCAGGGTCTTGATATCCTGGTCAACCTTACGTATTTGGGCAAGTTAAAATCTTATTAAATCTAATGACTTCTGTAGCGCCATTATCATCGGGGAAGGGCATGGGGGATAGAGTAATGGTAACACTCATGGCCAGGACAGCATTAGATTCACGGTTCGATACTCGTAACCCCCCTAGGGCGGCGCCTTGCATGGCTGCCAACCCATGTGTTTAGTTAAGATTTGGTTGTACTGTCATGTTTCAATGTAATCTTACTGTGTTTGTCAGTTTAAATTAATAAAGTAAATTATTATTATTATTATTATGTACAAGGCATCAGTCAAATGGTCACTAATAATGAAATTGTAGTAAAAACCGAAATCCAATGGGTCAGAAAAACCAGAAGCTCGGCTTAAATTCAGTTTGACTGCTAATAACCTTTATTGTCAAGGAGATAGGGTGAGATTAGCTTTCATAGCCATCCAAGGAGTGACTAAATTTTAAACTGCTGTTTGTTACATTAAGGATAATTTTGATATATTGTAGTAATTTCGTTATTAGTACACAGTCAGTATTCAAGTCAATGAGACTAGGAGTAGTCAAGTGAATAGATTAACTTATTGTAAAATTATGTAAATTTAATTTGCTAAAACTGTTCTTAATTGCATTTGCATCTGTTTTTCCATGGCAGATCTTTCATTTAACAACATCAGTCGGATCGAAGGCCTTAATCGTCTGACTAAGATCGAGGACCTGATTCTCTTCAATAATCAGATATCGATCATTGAAAATCTGGAAAGACAGAAGAATCTGCAGTTCTTCTCCATTGGAAATAACAATCTCACGGAGTTGAAAAATGTGAGTGTAGCCCACTGGTCTTGTCGTTAGCTTGCATGGAAATCTGAAAATGTTGTATTAAATGTCTGAATAGTAATTACAAGTGGCACTCTAGTCTTGTGGTTTGTTTGTAACCCATGTCTTGTAACATGTTATTTGTAGCTTATGTTATTTGCAACCTATGTTATTTGCAACCTATGTTATTTGTAACTTATGTTATTTGTAACTTATGTTATTTGTAACTTATGTTATTTGTAACCTATGTTATTTGTAACTTATGTTATTGGTAACTTATGTTATTTGTAACTTGTTTTTTTGTTGTAAATTATGTTGTTGGTAAGCTATGTTTTTTGTAATTTATGTTATTTGTAACTTATGATATTTTTAACTTGTTGTTTTCTAACTTATGTTATTTGTAACTTATGTTATTTGTAACTTATGTTATTTGTAACTTATGTTATTTTAAACCTATGTTTATTGTTGCCTTATGTTTATGTCTTTCTGTTGTCGATGAATCAATACACAATTTTAAATCGAGCAATAAATTAAAGTTTATTTCCCATGTGACCTAAGTTAATACAAATTATTACCCGAAATATATATTTAAAAAAAAATTTTTTCCTGTGAAAATTCCAAATCGATGATTATGAAGAAACATAAGTTCTGTCAACAACGAGAAATTCGCTATGGAATGCGTACACAGACCACACGCTGTTAGTAGAAAGATCAGTTGGCAAGGGAGAGGACTGGTCACCCACCCTCATATCCCGAGGCTAAGAAAAAAAGATGTCCCCAGCTCTTCTCATCCATGGCTGCCTGTGTGGGCTATTATTATTATTATTATTATTATTATTATTATTATTATTATTATTATTATTATTATTATTATGCATTTTCTAATGACCACTATCTAATGACCAAATATCAATCAATGAACTGCTCTGCCTCTTTGACTAGATTTTGTACCTTCGTCAATTCAAGAACCTGAGGTCTGTCTGTCTTTCTGGAAATCCGTTCTGCGAAGATCATCAGACATACATGCTGTATGCGCTTGCGTTTCTCTCTAAAGTGGAATTTTTTGACTACTTCCTGGCAGACGAGAACCTGGTACGTAGCATTGTTTAGTACGTTTGCTACTGGGAATTTATCATTGTGGCATTTATAATTAAAATGGAATGAAATTTGATTTTACAGGTTGTGTTGTAAATGTAAATGTGTTTGGATGTATATAAACATATGTGTGTGGGTGTGTGTGTGTGTGTGTGTGTTTGTGTATGTGTGTGTGTTTGTGTGTGTTTTGCTTTGATTAAAATTTGACATGTGGATTGTTTATCTTGTATTGATACATGTATGTCGTGTGATTAGAGTGCAGAGGTGCTATTGTCCTATATTTTAACATTGGCAATAGCACCTTTGCACTCTAAGCACATGATTTAATGATAGTGTATATGTGTACTGTATAATATGTGCATGTGAACTTATTTACATACTCCCAGTTAATGTGCCATTCAGCTTAAGGTGAAGTGATGTTATGTCCTCGAAAGCTCTTTACTTAACACATTGTGTTGGTTACCACACTGTGCAATAGCTGCGGTGTAGCATTGAATATTGACTTCCTCAGCGTTATCCCTTTTTACATACAGCCTGGTTTACACAGTGTATCATAAAGCATGTCTCCAGTCCCCAATGAGTTAGCATTAACGAGTCCACACTATTTATGTAGACATCAATAGCATAACTCTGTTGCACAAGGTGGTGGTGACCAATCCACACCTCGCTCCTCTCCCCTACCTTCACTTTCCCCTCTTCCATCTCTTTGCCATGTGCTTGTATATCCCATATTGTGAGAGTGCCTCTGTATATCAGTATTTTTTGTTTGCCACCGTCACCGGCCAGGTCTCAGATACGTACAACAGCGTACTCAACACTATGGCATCATAAAAATGAATCTTAGACTTAAGACTGCATCCATTGTTCTTCCATATCCCTTTGAGTTTCCCAGACACAGCATTTGCCTTTCCAATGCATGTCTTTACCTCCTTATCTGCTGTTACCAATTTAGCTACTGAGGTAACAGAATTCTTCGTATGGTAGACAAAATCTGGCCTAAACTGGAAACTCACGATGGGTTGTGTTGGTCTTGCAGAGGAGGAAAGGATGCGAAAGACACGAATTTGCGCTCATGCAGGCAGAGGAGGAGGACAGAGTCAACCAGGATGAGGTCGATAAGCAGACAGAACAGGAGAAAACCTTCAATTATAACAAGGTATGACTGATAAATGTAAATGTACACATTGTTTGCATCGCTTCCTACACACCAAGCATAACATACAATAACAGACATCATGTGTCCACTGAATTCATAATATTATTTATTTTTATTATCATCGTAGATATACATATGGAAATGCATATCTATGACTATGATCACCATGGGCTTCATATGTTTGTTTTATTGGCACCTTAACAAAATGTATGTATGCAGGTATGTATGTATGTTTGGATGGATGTATGTACGTACATATGTATGTATGTATGTATTTATGTGTTTATGTATGTATGCATGTATATATGTATATATGTGTGTATGTATATATGTATATATGTATGTAACTATGTATGTATTATATGTATGTGTGTATATAATACTATATATGTATGTATGTGTATATGTATATATGCATGTATATATGTATATGTGTAGGTATATATGTATATATGTATATTATGCATGTATGTATATATGTTTGTATGTATATATGTATATGCATGTATGTATATATGTATGTGTGTATATATGTATGTACGTATATATGTATGTATGTATATATGTTTGTGTATATGTATGCATGTATGTATGTATGTATGTATGTATGTTTGCGTCTATGTATGTATGTATGTATGTATGTATGTATGTATGTATGTTTTTATGTGTGGTATATGACCAGGGCATCAAATGGGTACCTATAATTTCCATGACGAGACATACTCGTCATCCGCAGCGAAGAGGTTAATAGTTTCAATTCTGAGGGATCTTGGTTAAAACATAATAAATAACAGTAACAATTCCTCCACCACTAATCATAATTGTAAATTGCATTAAATCTAAGTGCAGGGCACCAGCTAATTCAAGAGTGCTGTGAGCGCCACGCATATTTATGCCATCCAGTGCTGCATTGCAATCATTTGCCACTGTGCCTTTACTACCAAAAGAAAATTTAACCAGGCTAGCCACTATTATACAGTTCAATATACAATACAACTGTATTTGATATTGCTCTTCTTCTAAAGTTCTGCGTACACACATGACCATACTTTTCTCCGAGTTACAGAACGGCGATAATGCTGAGCAGCTGTGAGTGAAGGGCTTGCTCAAGGTCCCTACACAGTAACTTCTTCAGGCGAGGCTCGAACCCGCGCTGTCCGAGTTACAGGCCGAGAGCCCTAACCAATCGGCCACTGCCACATTAATATATAATTACTTATTATTAATTAATTATTATTAATGACTTGCCAAGTTTATCCAATTCTAATTTCAAATCCTGATGATTCGTTTCTATTTCCGGTAGTAATTAATGATCATATTGTTTGCTAAGTTCAAAATCTGGTTTCCATTTTGATTTGTTCAGGCTGCATTTGTCGAGAATCTTGACGGGACGCAGTTGTTTGATGCGATGTGGTCAAAGGATTCTGATGGGCAGAAGTTCAACACTTACAAGGAAATTGGAGATCCATTTCAAGTATATCCTTTGCGTTGTAGGCTTACAGATGCAAGGACAGTCTGATTATTAGAGGATTCGAATATCTGAGAGGCCAACAGTTGTTCAGTCACGCAGCCAGTATAGTAATTGTAATTGTAGTTGCAAATTTATATAGCACCATGTCAAGAGAGGTTCATTAGAGGCGCTCCCAACCTAACGCTGAAACCTCACTTGAACAGAATGGTCTTCAAACGTTTGAGGAAAAGAGGCAAAGAGAGGCTGAGCTGTTCATGTCGCAGGTTGTTAGGCAACTTATTCCAGGAGGATGGATACTGACATGGATGGATTGTGTGATTGTTAACTCATGCTTATTCAATAGCGACGTTTATTTCTGACAACACTGTCACAATGTATAAGCAAAAACTTTCCACAGTTAATCTTTGACAAATAGTTTTCATACAAGAAGATGTGTCTAGAGATGATAGGTTCTATCTAACGGCGCTGTGTCATGGCGGGGATGAATAGCGTCGCCCTTCTCCGTTATCCAGTGTTGGGTCTGGCGCCACCTGAAAACGGCTGCTGCAGAGTTGTCTAGGGTTAATACAATTCATTTACACAAAGAAGAAGCAGAAGTTTCTGTCTGTAATGACTGTCAGATAGTCCCTGAATGGCCACATTCATCTTTGACAAAACAGTTACACATAACCAGAGACTTCTGGAGTGTTGTCACATTGTAAGTATGTACATATAAATACATATGTATATATATATATATATATATATGTACATACTATATATATATATATTTCTGGTTATTTATAAAGCACCTATTTAAACTTCTGACACCTGTGCTAAGTTATTGTATGATCACATTCATCTTTGACAACACAGTTACATATAACCAGAGACTCCTGGAGTGTTGTCACATTGTAAGTATGTACATATATATATATATATATATATATATATATATATATATTTATATATATATATGTGTGTGTGTACATACTATATATATATATTTATATTTCTGGTTATTTATAAAGCACCTATTTAACTTCTCACACCTGTGCTAAGTTACTGTATGATCATATTCATCTTTGACAACACAGTTACATATAAACAAAAGTTTCTGGAGATTTGTCGTACAATTTTTGTCGACGGAATACTGAAACACGAGCAGAAAGCCAAGGAACTGGAGGACTTCTATGTATGTGCTGAAGCCGCTCAACAGGAGACTCGAACCAAGAGCATTGCCAAAGTGGACGAATTTCTGGAATACAAAGACAGGGTTCGTATTCAACCACCAGGTGGAATGCACTGATTAGGCCTTGTTATATAGCATAGAAAGTTATAACCAGAGCAAGTAATTACCATACCTCAAGTAATTACCATAGCAAGTAATTGCCATAACCAGTTATTGCCATAGCAAGTAAGACTGGAAATTATGAGGATTGGGAGGGTGACAATGCATCTTGGAGACGTGTTTCTTTGTTGAAACTGCTAATCGCCATATCTACATTTCTTACACATTCAAAGAAACTATGTTGTGGATTCAGCTTATTCAAAGCTGCTTAGTCAAAAACGGAATTGGTGCAGCAGGTAGGTTCAGGTGATTTTGCAGGTAACTTCTTTGCAGTGTTACATTCACATATTCCATACAGTCCTCTGCAACACCCTTAGGCTTCAAGGGGACGGGAGATGCATAAATGTTCTGCCGCTAAGCGCTACACATTGAGTGACATTGCAGTTTTACGGATGATGAAGAAAAACTTTTGCAATTCCAGATTTGGCCTCAACTGGAGAACAGCACGGACAAAGCCGAGGTACAGAAAATACTGGATGAATTTAATGAAATGCTGACGAACCTGTTAGACACGCTGCTCGACTATGAAATTCATCTTGTTGACCAGTTAGAGGTTGGCTTCAAATTGATCAAGCTTTAATATGTCCTGTCTGGACTGGTTGACCCAGTTGAAACCACTATTGATTGTATGTATATATGTATTGGGTACAAATCTGAACTTCTGTATAGCGTCTTTTAAGAACAAGTTGCATCATTAGACTTGAATGCTGAAATGGTTTTTGAGTTTTTGGTTCTTAATTATCCTACCTGTAAACTATAGGGAGGATTCAATTTCTTCAATGCAACGTTTATACAATGCTCGAATTCTTTTCTTCTTAAACGCCTCAAAACTCACTGTTTCTCATTGACTTTCAAACATCCGGATATCTAACAGCTCTTCACCTGTCAGCTGACTAACTGCCATTTCTGTGTGACTTTATGCGCATTAAGTGTTTGTAATAATAATAATAATAATTGCGATACATTTGCTATAGGTGTAATTGGGATGTTAGAAATTAGGTTTGATTGTATCCTGCATAAAAATTTAACAGGAGGTGGCCAAAGAGTTGCAGCACAACTTGGAGGACATCAACTCTGTGTTCTTAGAGTTTGCGAACTCGCGCTTTGCACTGATGCGGGAGCTTGAGAATAAGAACCACGAAAACGTCATCGAGATTTCGGGGTTCATGGCCGACCGAGCAGCAAAGCACGAAGAGGACGATGAGATCGACATCGACCTCCAAGCGGTAATACGTTCTTAACTCAGAGGTAACAGGTGGTGGCCAGTGGTGTTTACCCATGGGGTTCAATGACCTCCAACAGTTGCCAGAAGTGGGAGGTTTAATGTTCTGGATATAAACTGGGGTATTGTTAATTTCTCATAATATATTTAATTTATGTATCATGTATGTTTTCGAAAAAGCATGTTATCTCAGAGTTGCAGTTCTGAGTGACTTCTGAACCTCTAATATATGAGTTGGCCAGAGTGGGGGTTTGTTGTCCCATTCCAGATGGTGGAGTGGAGAGGGGAGACGCCACTGGCCGTGGCTAGTGCAACAGCTTGCAGGAATTGTTTCTTAGTGCTACTCTGGATCTACTGGCCTTCAGCGGGGCTTCTTCCTGGCTTTACTGGTTGATTCTTCTATTGGACTTCAATCTGGCTTCTTCTGCCTGAATCTGATCTAAGCTAATGACTTTCATAGCACCGTTATCACAATCACAAGCAGTGGTCGCTTCAACTGAAATTGCAGTAAAAAAGTCTGTAGCGGACATGCCCTACTGCCTACATTGAAGCCAATGGAGGACACTTCGAACACAAATAATAGCTTAATGAATCAAACACGATAGTTTTCCAACTTTTATAGAAATTTTAATTGCTATTTATTTTCAATGCACGTTATGAAACTTTCTAGGGATTGCTTTTTAAACTCCGAGTGAATATATTGTATATTATATATTATATATATATATATATATATATTACATATATATATATATATATATATATACTTTCATGTGACGTCACAAGTTTTTCAGATTCCCATTAGCGTACATTAGATGACCACTTGTGCGCCTGTTTATATAGAGCCTTTTCAGGAAAGACTTCTTAAGGGCAGAGGCGCGTTTACACGTAGGCGCACAAGGCGCGCGCCTAGGGCCCCAAATCTCGGAGGGCCCCCAAACGAATGAAAATATTTTTGTTTCAATTATAAAATATAACATTAAACCAAATTAGTTTATTTATTCATTCATTCTGAGGATTTGATATAGCGCCTCTTCAAGATACCTACTCGGAGGCGCTCCCAGCTCAGCCACTGCTAAAAGAAATTAGGTTTGAGGGACTTACAAAAAGCAGGCGAGTTTAACAGAGGCAGCAAGCGCAGGTTTAGAGGTAGGCCAGACACTGTCTAATAGCATTTCGGGCACGGGGGGGGGCTGGGGGCCAAAAGCTCCCCCCTTGCCGAAGAGCGGAGAGTTCGACGAGCTGCAAGTTCAGAGACAGGCCGACAAAGATCAGACAGGTAGGTGGAGCACAGCCAAGAAGGCACCGCCAGACAAGTGCAGCAACCCGATAGGAGATGCGCTGAGAAACAGGGAGCCAGTGAAGGACATCACGCATAAAGGCAGAGACAGGAGCTTGAGGCGAGCCGCTGAGCGAAGAACCCTATCAAGGCGCCAAATTAGCCTAAGAGGCAGGCCTACAAGTAGCCCTACCGCACTGCAGTGATCAAGTCTCCTGCCGGTGACGAAGGCATGCACAAGAGCCACAGTAGCATTGTGAGAGAGAGAACGTGAGACAACTCGGAGTTGGCGTAACTGGTAGTAACAACTACGAGTGACGAAATTAATATGCTGTGAGAAATTCAGCTCTTGATCCAAAGTTACTCCAAGGTCTCGAACTGTGACAGAGAAAGAAATGTGAAGAAATAACTTCACATTCCCTGAAATAGCTTCTATTATAAGTAATCATAATCGTAATCTCCGGATTTCTACAGCGCCCAAAAAAGCGAAGTCGCGGGAACCAGCCTATTCACAGGCGCTTAGACAAATCAAAATTGATAGGCGGGGGGTGGGGTGGAATCGGTTCCAGGTCTCATAATTACAGGGTCAATTACACTCACAAAAACGGCTTCAAGTTCAACTTCGGGGGTTTTTGCACGTGATTCGCTAAACACCACCAGAGTGTCAGACTCAGTCTACACGTTCAGAAGGGCCCCCCAAAATTTTGCGCCTAGGGCCCCATTTTCTGTAAACGCGCCTCTGCTTAAGGGTCCAGCCTGTTCTAGAATGAAACAGATAAACGGGTACTTAATGCCCGTACTTCTACTAGACAACCGTGCCTTCTCTGTCGGCCCTTCGGTCTGGAATGGGCTCCCTTTTGCCTGCTCCCTCGGGTCAATTCTGACACGTTCTATTCTAGTCTCAAGACCCCTCTTTAGCCGCGCAGAGGTTGGGAGCACTTGTGAGTATATAGTAGCCTTGTAGGGGTGCTATATAAATCTCTGTAATGAATGACTGAGTGAATGAACAACCATTGATATTCTGTACAAAACCGTTCAGCTGATCATGGACAAAGCTGTGATGATCGGACTGCTGAATTCTGCCCACGACATGCACCTGTTGGCCTTGGACAATCGCCAGGACGCCATGGCCAGGGCGATGCGTCAGTGGCACGACCGCCTCGTCGACGAATTCCATGAGACGCTCGAGGTGACCCGCAACCGGAACAGGGTCATCGAGATCTGCCACTTCATCGACTACCATCGCAGCAACGCCTCTGACCTCGCCTCCGAAATCATGGCGCGCGGTAAACACGTCTCCATCTTCCTCGACTAGGATGCCGCTGGCTGCTGCAGCAGAGAACGTTGGTGGAAAGCAGAGCAAGACAGGCGCACAGGCTTACGTAGTGTGTGCGCTAGAGATTGTTATATTATATATAGTTATATATACAGTTTTATATATATATTTATATGTATGAACTGTACAGATTTTATAGAATGTGTATATATTCTGACAGCACATACAAAGTGGGGAGTTTTCTGTTTGAGGAAACATGTGCAAATCATTCTTTTTCAACTTTTCCTAAAAACGATGCATGAGTTTTTCTACACCGACCATACAGCTTCAACCCTGCTCATTTTTCAATGAATTGATCAGGTGAGATCCTTCACCGCTGCTCGTTTGAGTGGGTGCCACCATTTGGCACGCCATCTAAGGACTCCACGTACGGATCGTGCTAGGCCGAGATTTAAACCTCTTAAATAAGCCACCGTGCGAACTGGTATTTGCATGCACAGAGGTGGATTGGTGGGTATTGGGGTGTTTTCGGTCGCCCTTTGAGTCTGCATTCCTGTAGTTGGTCCTCGAGTCTTATAGGGCTATATATGCTACGCCGCTACGGGCCCGTTTTATGCGATCATGGACACAATGTTCAGACGTCTAAACACACCTACAGCCACGTCGACCGCGATAATCCATCGAGCCGTTCAGTATAAGCCTGTGCAGTGTTTTATTTGCTAGGAGTTCACCCCCCCCCTAGCTCTTCTCATAACCCCCTCAGGCAAGTAACTTAAAAGATGTTGGGAGGGTCAGGAAATTAAAATAGACCCTATCTTATTAGTCGTCATTTTTTGTGTGCAACGTATTAACAACATTAGATTTTGACCTGCATTCGTGTGCTTTCGTAATATGTAAACATTTTCCACCCCCAGCTCCTTTTTGACAACTAAAAGCACTGGGGTTCATTCCTAGTCAGACCGTTTGTGAAGTGCTGAGCCTGAAGTCTAATGCCTTTTGCGACCGCAGGACATCTTGGATTCGGTTCTGCTATTAGGCCTATATGACAGGCTTCAAGTCGGAAGCAGCTGTGTGTTTTGCAAAGGTTCTATAACTTTCTTGGACACCAGACACTCACGCGTGTAGAACCAGGGATTCTTCTGCGCGCATCGCTTAATATAACATGAGGTCGTATAAGTGGTTAACAAAATATGTTTTCTGTTTTAGAAACAATGAAAATTAACCGAGAATGTTAATAGCCAATCATTCCTCGCTTTCTCTTAACTACCACTGTTCACTGATACAGTACTAAGGCCTACTATCATTTAAACAGTTCCGCAAGTCTACAAGTTTTGCAGGCACTAAAAATTTTTCTGCCACAGTGGTCCTTTGGGTTTCTTTATTATTAACAGTTTAACGACGAAAGTGTGCTTAAAGTGACGGGGAAACCAATTGCAGCTCGTCGTCAAAGTGTTAAATAATTTCTATCTGTGGCCTAGAGTCGCTTTGTTTGGCGCTAATTCAGAGAAAATCCCACGCACTGACTCCTTTCCTGCGAATCGTATAAGCTTCAACTTGAGCTCCTCTGATATTTCTCACAAGTGATGTTAGCCCATACTTTTCAACCTTTCTCTGTAGCTCAGATTGTTTGCAACCCAAGTTTTTTTTATGGCGATCCTCTGCCCTCCAGTTGTTCTACATCGTGTTTGAGATCTGACATGGATTGGATGCAGTAGCCTATACTCTAAATGGGGCCTCAAATGTGATTTGTACAACCTTAGTATTGATCGTATCTTTGTCTCTGCTTACTGTTGTCCTCTTGATCGAACCTGAGGTTGCTGCTGCAACATATTGCCTTGCTTTGCCCTGCTTACCTTTGCCCTGCTTACCTTTGCCCTGCTTACCTTTGCCCTGCTTACCTTTGCCCTGCTTACCTTGCAACAATCGGTCGGAGACCATCGCCGGTTGCTGCGAGGGCTCCTTTCGGCTCAGTGCCATTATACTTCTTCAGCTACTCCTAAGCAGGATGGGATTTGATTCTCTGTCTATGTGTCTGCGCGAGACTGCTGGTGGACGAATTAATCAGGTATACACGACTATAATTCGTATACTTGTTCTTTTTTAACTCCACTTCGGAGAGGCCATCGAGAATGGCTTTTGTGAAGTAGGCCTATGCATACTAAAAGGCGCTTTAAATGCCCACATAGGCCCTACATAGATAGATATACATACACATTACACAATACATATACAATACATACTCGGTGTTAAGGCGCTCCAAAAACTCTGGATACATGTGTATGCAAGAACCTAGATATAGGCCTATATACTTAGCTTATGGTTGAACAAGGAAACTAGGCCACAATATACTTTCAAAGTATAGAGTTAAAATACATATAATATAGGCCTATGTATACTTTTATATTATAAAGTATACATAGGCCTAGGCCTACTATAGCTTTGAAGCTCGTTAGAAGTAGGGTTCATACTAAGCCTATATAGGCTGTGCTTATCAAGCGCCTGCAGGCACTAGGCCTACTCGTAATGGCATAAAATATGTAAGTTTGGCAAAGAAAACAATCAGTGTTTATACCGAAAATCTTCCATTAGATTTATTATAAGACGATCACAATTTCATCACAGCACAAATACTTGAAACACGCACGCAGTTAGGCTCTACACCTAGAGTCGTTAACAATAGGCCTAATATACATTGATATATGCTAAAATAATTATCCATACAACAAAATAAATACACTTCATAAGAGAAGAACGAGTAGGCTACCGGCACGGGCGTCTGCAGTATACGCTACTATAACATACGTAGTTTTGTTACAGCACGTTTTTACCCTCGAACGACTTCCACGGCGTGGACGTGGATCTTTAGCCTAATTCTTTGATGAACAAGAATTACTGGCGCGTACCTATGGAACTTAGACACGTGTTGTAAGCGCTTAGATTGCGGTTGCCTTGAATTGATTGTGGATAGACCCTTCACTACCAGCATTCCCGTATGGGACCCATATGGCACCTATATTAAGGCCTATATGGGTTTAATCAAATGTTCCCTGGAATGTATATTCTAGATGTTTAAGTTTAGTTAACCTAGACCTACCGCATTCCTCTGTTAGCATACTCACATGAAGCCCATATTTAACATTATATAGGCCTATTCACAATGGCCTGTATGGGTCGCCTCAAATGTTCATGGTCGTGCTGACAGGGTCAGTGGTTTAACATAGGATCATCACTTTCTCATTTCACTGATAGTATTGATAGCTGCAAAGTCGATTCTGAATACGTCCAACAGTTTCTCGAAGTCCCTCAGCACGAGGTAGTCTCGTGTGTGGCGCAAAGCATTTCGATCAACCTGGACTACTTTCATGTTCAGGACGCTTGTCAGGACCTCGTGCTTCGTGTGCTGACCCGAGTTCCGGATGATCTGGTTGAGGGCGCACATGATCCAGTAGAGACCATTTTCCTGGTCGTTTTCCAGCCGTTCGAAGTGCTTGGCGAACGAAATGCGTTCGTTCTCGGCTAAGCTCTCGCCGATTCTCGCCTGGTCGAGAAACACGGCAACACGGGCGAGGCTTTCGAAAGCATTGTGCACCAGAGACATGACCTGGAAATAACAAATTTTGTTTAGGCTATGTATATATGTATGAATATATATATATGTTACATGTATGCAGGTATGCATATATATATATTTATGTATGTAGGCCTATGTATGCAGGCATGTACGTATATATGTATTTATGTATGTATATATGAATTTATGTATGTATGTATGCAAGCATCTATGTATGTATGTATGTATATATATTATGTATGTAAGTATGCGTGTATATATGTATGCATGTATGTATATGTATGTATGTATGTATTTGTGAATTTATTTATGCATGTTGTATATTTGTATATATATATGTATTTATGTATATATATATTCATGTATCTAAGTATGTATGTATAATGTATATATATGTATGTATATATCTATATATTTATTTATTTATTTATGTAAGTATATCTATGTATGTATATTTCTAAATAGGCATCATGAATGCATGTATGTTTGTGTGCAATTGTGTGTGCACATATGTATGTATGTGTGTATGTATGTATGTATGTATGTATGTATGTATGTATGTAACTATGTACGAGATTTGACTGAATTTAGCTACTTGTATAGAACCGTAAGAGCGAGCGGGTGACTTACGTCATTGTTAGCAACGGTTGCTAAGGTCGGATTTTGAACTTCCGGCATTCCATTGATCCTGAATCCAGAGTGTTCCAGGTCTTCGACCAAAGTTTCGTCTCGGAAACGAATATTCACCTGCACGATGATGAACACTCGATTAATGTATAGGCTTACATGTTACAGCTGAATTCAGGAAGTAGCCCAACTGATGCGCTTAGTAATTCTACTGGCCACGTTTATATCTGACAACAATGTCGTGTATAAGCAGATGCTTCTGGAGTTAATCTGTGACGAATCATCAGTGGCGACGATCTGGTCTGAAAAATTTCCCTTTCATCTCCGAAAAAAGTTGATGACCATTTTTTAGTCCTTCACCTCTTTTTACAACTTTTGTAAACTTTTTCTTACACTCTTATCCTCTTTTTTTCCGCACTTCTTTACTTTATTCCCCACTTTCATTTTCACCAATTCGTCTCCACAAAATATCGATTTAATCTCGAAAAAAGTTGATGACCTTTTTTTTAGTCATTCGCCACCTTTTACAACTTTTTCCCATCTCCCAGCAATAGCACTTTTCTTTTTCTCATTTCTTCGTCTAAAACATCGTCTAAAAGATTTTAACTTTTTTTGACGAATTCCTTCTTCTTACTCATAATTTTGGGGGGACACTTCTCCTACAAAAATTTATTTTTCCCTCGTCTGGTCATAAAACGTTCCGAAAACCCTCACACGCAATTACATTTCTCCACCTTTTGTGGTGTTTCTTCAAAATGTGGAGGGGACAAATGCATGGAGTGTCACCCCACTCTTAAAGATGGGGGAACATGTCCCTCCGCCCCCCCTAGATCGCCGCCCATGCGAATCATTACATATAAGCAGAATTGTCTAGAGGTTTTTAGACCTAATGACGCTGTGTCCTAACGAAATCGCCCTCCTCCTTGATCCAGGCATTGCATTGTAACAGTTTGTACTCTGTTAACCGTAAACGTCACCACAAACTACCAGACAAACGGAGAGACAGACAGACAGACAGACAGACACAGAGACACAGAGACACAGAGACACAAAGAGAGAGAGAGACCTTGAAGAGGTACTTACATACAGATTCTTGAGTTCCCTGACATTCCTTTTGAGCCTTGAGGCTCTTTCGGACAACTCGCGAAATGCGATCAGCACCGCAGGCTGGAAGGATGAGTTAGCACCATCAGTAGCAGCAACAGCAGCATCTAAAGCGATCCCGATAACCTTTGAACCACTGCAGGGATTGAGCAATCTTTTGTGTCCAGTTGGAACGGAAGCGGAAAAGACGGATGAAACAAACATGAGAATCGAAACCGGAAGAGCCAAAGCAACAGCTCGGTCGGCAAATCTTCGACTCCCGAATGGCACTGTGATAATATAAAGTATTAAAAGTCGTCGTTATCATCATCAGTATCATTACCATCCTCCTCCTCATCAACATCATCGTCATCATCATCATTATCAGCAGCATCCTCTTCAAGGCCGCCGACAGAAATTCCGGGCCCATAGCCAGAGCAGTCACGGGCCCCTAGGCAGATCAGTCGCGGGCCCCAAGGTAGAACAGTCACGGGCCCCGAGGCAGAGCAGTTACGGGCCTCTAAACTATCTTTAGGCTTTATATAAATATAATATCGTACGGTTGTACGAAAAATAAACAAAATGAAATAATAAAAGTGCGTGTACGACCATACAATATTATATTTATAAACACAATACTACAACTATGATTTTATTCAGATGCTTGAAGTTTAAACTGATTGTAGTTAAGCGTCCGATAATATATTTAAAAAGGCATAAATCATAAACTTTGTATAACTGATTTATAATATTTTTCACAAATTGATTGCGGGCGTGGCCCGGGCCCCTAAAAAGTCGCCGGTCCCCTGGGCATTTGCCCCCCTCTCGGCGGGCCTGATCCTCTTCATAAACAACAGCAGCTTTTTTAATTAGGCAAAAACTTCCGTCAGCAAAAAAACAGTGAAGGTCCTCTGATTTCGGACAATCCATCCCTGCGAACTGTCGTTTTTTTTATCACGCAAATACCTTTAGGCCTATTTCAAGTTCTATTCATGTAAGAAGAAGGATAAACGAAAATTTGTTCACAGCAGTAATTTAAGAAAAAGAACACGAGTAGTATAAATGATTTCGTAGCCTACTGCCATTTGGTACGCACTTTTTACATTACATTTTGGTACTGTCGAATGTCGATCTATAGCCACAAATAATTTTTTACATTTTCTTTTAGGCCTACGCATGTAGGCTACACTATAGTGGGAATCTAGAATACGATCAAGCTCTCAATCAAGACAAAATCCGTTGGCCCGGGCTCTGTGCCAAGTCGCGATAATAAATGATATATGCAGGAAGAAAGAAAGGTCTTCTCTCCAATGATGTTTGCCCACACTTTCAAGTTTCAACCTTTCTTTATGGCTCAGATACTTGTAACCCAACTATTCATCCGGGGCATATAGCCTACAAAATGGTCGCCCATAAGAAGCTTCGGAGAATTTCTCTGTCCCTCAGATATGCGTCAATTAACGCGCCAAATTGCGGAGCAGACGACACTGCAAGCAACAAGACGACGACCGTCTCTGCTGCAGATAATAAATATCATTCCGGAATACACGAGAGAGCTGCGTGTTTCTGTAGAGAACTGTACAGCTCTGAATTATTTGGTCAATGATTCTGCGCCTACGCAGTCTGTGGGGACCTGTTAACCCCGAAATTATGTACAGCACTCGAATATGTCGTACCTTTTGCACTGTACCAGTCAGTTGCAAGAATATCCTCTGAAAATCCGAACTAATACAACATCACGAAACTAAAACGAGAACGAAAAAGATTAGGCAGTAATTCACGAAAACGAGAACTGGAAAGAAATTGTAAGTTAAAACTAAATAAAAACGAAAAGAATTGACATAGAACGAAATAAAAATGAGAACGATATTGAAATCTTGAACGAAAACTATTGAAAATACAAGTATCTTTTTTCTTTTAGAATTTTCGGCGGCGACGCAGTTGAACGGCGCACATGTCGTAAACATCCTCTGTTGAGTTGCATTCTCTCTGAGTCCCATCAGCTTCTCTCGCATTATTGCTTCCCTTCTACGACAAGTGTCGCTCTTGTGTCCTTTACCTATCTGCGTAACATTGTTTAATTCTCGATTTCTCTACATGTTAGGCGGTGGCTGAACAACTGAAACAGTTTAACTGGAATTTCTGAAAGTTTAACTGGAATTTCTGTGCCTTACGTTGTCCACGAGATACATGGACTACGTGGAGTAAGGCACGGTGAAGTTAGATAAGTTAAGGTAAGGGCTAGTAAAAAAAGTAAATTAAAATAGGCCTACGAAAAATAAGGTAAGGATTTAGGGAAAATGAAATTGAACTAGTCAGAAAAGTTACCGATTACTGAGTCTACTGACACGCCTGTAGGCCTATAGGCTAATTATCTACAACAATAAATTATCGGCCGCCTGGACCATGCGTTGCAGAATATGCAGTGGTTTTATTAAAGTGACTTTCATAATTTCCATATCAAGACGATTTCCTTTGAGGTGTCGACAGCGCGATCCATATCGATTAGGCTGCACACAAAGGACAGAGGATTCGAACTTTGGCTGCAGGGGTTGCAAGTGCATGTTAATTTACTTTTCCAAAACTTAAACTAGAACTAAAAATGATTTGATGAATAAAACCGAAACTAGAATTAAAACGATTTGATGAATAAAAACTAAACTAAAACTAAAATGATTATCAAAAATAAAACTGAAACTAAACTCAACTGATTGATACTGAACTAAATAAAATCTAAAATAAAAGTGATTTTCTGAACTAGGCCTACAATATCACTGCTGCCACTGTATGAAATCGGTCATTTCAACGCACTAGGCCTAATGCAAACAAGTTCTATATAAGTACTCTCTTAGTCGATCTGACCGAAGTGACATTTTGCCGTCGGAAAGGAAAATTTATTTGATTTTTATTGGAATGTTGCACAATACAGTTTAGGAGTTGAAAAATAAATAAATGATTGATAGACCTGCATTCAAAGGAACGTTGACGATTAACACTGACCCACGCCACAAAAGAAAGCAAAAGTGAAATGTAGATCTTAATAAATAATAATACTAGACCAGCTAGAAAATTTAAAAAAACATACCATGAAAATGTGGTAAGACCATCTTGATCTACGAACTCTGCCGCAAGAAACTTCTGAATTAGGCACTATATCGCAACTGTACTTTATACTGGCAGTGTCAAAGCTGTGGCGCTGCGTTTTCTCTCGCTCTTCCAACTGTTCCAGCAATCTGCAGTGTGTCTTCAGTATGAACCTACGAAGGCGTCACAGCGGAAGCCTTTTATGTAAGGGAAAACGAACCCATTTGCCCGTCCACTCACTGACTTCGAGAAGCGCGAAATCAAACATCCGGACCTCTGTCAACCCATATCGCAGTCCTCAGAGTCCGTGTTTCTAGGAACCGCCCATTCGCCGGCGCCATTCCGCTTAGACATCCTCGCTGTGAGGACACACGCGACAGAGGCTGTCCGCTACAGTCCGGTCCTCGGACGATCAATACTGCGAGCAATTCGTCCGCCAATAAACTGATAATAATCTCACCGACATAGTTCAGTCATTCTCTCGTCTAGCGCTGTTGTCTCTAAAGGCTAATGATACTTTCTTGGACCGCAAGAGATGCGAGGACTTCGCCGAAAAGCAGCGAGGCGGTTTAGTGCAACAGTGGTGGGCGATAATACGAGTTTTTTGCAAGTGTTTGACTAGACTGAGAATTCTGTGGTAGTACGACATTGGGACGACAGGATAATCGAAATTATACTCCGATCGAGCAGTCAAGGAGAGCAAAGGAGCTAACGTTACGGAGATAAACTGCTTATAACCGTCATATGCACCCGCGTAAGCGTAGGGGAAATTTTAGTGCTGGGGGGGGGCAAGATTTTGTTTCTGACCGAAACAAGAATAAATCCCGAATAATTTCACTTATTGCTCTACCCACTGACAGTGTACGGTCAGTGTACTCATTATAGCTGAGTTGGATAGTGCAGCAGAAATCTCAAAACAAAAGCTCTTGCCGTGGCGAGGATCTGAATCCCGACCTCTCAATTTACAGTCGAGCACGCTAACCGTTAGACTCGCACACCGCTACAGATGCAAAAATAAACCCAATTTAAATTCTACTTATGGTAACATAATTATGTAGATCGTATTATGTTTACCAACTCTGTATGCTTCTGAACTTAATTTTTTTATTCTTGTATTTTCAACCTTTGTGGTGGATTTACGCATATAATAATATTAATATCCAATGTTGAAACTTATATAGCCCCGCTATCGTACTGTAGGAGAAGCAGAAAAGCGGTCCCTTAGGCTAGCCTAAGAGGCAGCCAAGTGATAGCTACTTCACTTTCTTAGCCTCGGTATACAAGGGCGTATGGCCAGTAGGCCTTACTCTCCCTCGCCGACTCATCTTTCCACCAACAGTGTACCGTACGCTTAGTAGGCCTATACTCATTAGTCTATAGCTGAGTTCGCTAGGGGTGCAGATGGAGCAGAAATCTCGAAGCAAGTTTCTGCCTTCGCTAGGGTTGCCAGATACATGGGTAGGCAAAGGAGGACAAAGAAAGCCGGAAAGGAGGATTAAGGAGGACGCATTGATTGTTTCAATCCGGAGTCGTGGGGTCTGCTAATTAAAAGTGATGATTGAGAGCTACTCGAGATATTCAGAGGAACTTCTTTCCCAAGGGTCATCTGTTGATACCTGTAAAGCTGCAGATCAAATGCATGCGAGGGAAAATAAGGATAGGCCTAATAGAAATTTTATTTCCAGGTCTTGTATAAAAACATTAAAACTTTAGTAGATTGATTAGTGTAATTTTGTTTATTATTATTACTTAATCATATTACTGTTTTTATACATGCTATTTCATTATTTAAGAATGATTATTCTTTCTATTTTCAAGGTCTTGTTTAAAATATTATAATTATTGATTTCTATTGATTGACCTGTAAATAGCTTTATATTGTTGTATCCATGTATTAATATGATTATGTTTTTTACTGTAATGGTTTGCGGTGTGTCAAACTAAATTTGTAATAATAAACGAATACTAGGCTACTACTACCAATAACAAGAAATGAAGTCACAATGAAAAGCTGCATATGAAATCAACTGAAGGTTATTTTTATCATAATGTTGCACAGTATATATATTTATTTAATTAGCACTTTGACCATAGATACAGTGTAATATTACTCAGATCATGGACCAGAAACGTCTGGAAAATAGGGTTACAATAAAAATAAATAAGTAAGTAGATTGGTTAGGTTACTTATTGCCAACACGCGCGCGTAAAGTTGTTAAAACCGGCCACAAAATAATAGCCAGTACCCCAATACTACAAACATACAAAAAGCCGGACAGTTTCCAGGTTTTTAGCTTTCCCTGCCGGACGAAGGACACGAGGCCAGAAAGGAGGACATGTCCTCCGTTTGCCGGACGTCGGACAACACTAGCCTTGGCGGGGAGTTGAAATCACGATCTCTCGGTTGACAGTCTAACCAGTGGCGGCGATCTTGTCTGAGAGGGGGGGGGGGACAAAGTCGCCCATGGTCGTCTGGTCGATGATCTTTTTTGGGAATTCATGCCCCCCCCAAAAAAATTTCAACGACTTTTGTAAAACTTCTCCCAAAAAAGTTGATGACTTTTTTAGTCATTCACCTCTTTTTGACAACTTTTTCCGGGCCTCCCGACTATAATGTGTCATTACCTTATTACCTTCTTTTTTACGAATTCATCTCCAACTAAATTTTATGACCTTTTTCTCAACTAACTTTTTTTTACCTTCTTTCTTACTTTCTCTGATTTTTTTGGGGGGGACACATCTCCTCAAAAAATGAGTTTTCACCTCATCTTGTCAAAAAGGCTGTGAAACCTTCACACGCATTTACATTTGTTGGCCTTTTTCGTGTTTCTTCCAAATGTGGGGGGACAAATGTATGGCGTGTTCCCCCCACTCTTAAAGGTGGGGACATGTCCCCCGTCCCCCATGATCGCCGCCCATGAGTCTAACACACTGACCATTAGACTATCGCGCACGCCTGTCGTATTGAACAAGGGATTAATCGCCAGAGGGCGGTGGCTTCTCAGCTAAATTGCACTCTAAATCGCAATCACGAGCTGCGCATTAAAAACTGATATGCAGCTGATGTCGTTACAACTTCCATTTTCGTAGGATTTATTTTGGGCTGTAGATTGGGCTACATGTTGAATGGACAAATAGGCAAACAGAACTGGCAGACAGAAACACAGTGGCAGACGACTCATAAAACCATACTGATTGTAATTCGTTTAAATGCAAAGGGTCGACAACTCCAATGTTTTCGTCCTGTCGTGGGCGGATATGACATAAAACGTAGCTTACAAGCAGCTGCTGCGCTGAACTTTGGGCCGCTCGTGGCTACGTTACGCCTGGCAACGGTAAAAGCGTGAAGATAGTGGCAAAGAACATTTGCGGAAGTGTGTGAAGGACTTGGCTTTTATCCGACACTCTCTTGCACAAGTTGCACGTAAAAACGGAAGCCGTATGCTACTCCGGCGCATATATACGCAGAATGGACTCTTCTTCTCGGAACATCGGTGGAACTGAAGCACTTTGCACATGTGGCCTTTACATTTGTCTGTAACACTGCAATCGACAGGAGATCCAACAATCGTCGAGGTGTATGGATTAGTGTCGGCTCTCTTAAAAATAGAGCTTTATAAATGTTGCGTCTTGACTTCTGAATCGGCGATTTCTCTTCTGCAAGAGACCCCGACCGGAGACAGTCAGATTTTTATTGCTGCAAGTATAATTGATTTCCAGCCCATAAGTTGTTTCTGCAGCAGGTAAAACTGCAATGGCGAGGCCGCGGGGATCGTAAACACATTTATATAGCGCCTTCCAAAGAGAAACTCATCACAGGCGCTCCCGACTTAACGACGGAAACCAGGATCGAACAAAATGGTCTTCAAGCACTAACGTAATAGAGGTAAAGGAAGATTAAAGATCTGAGGGGATTAAACCCAGTAGCTACTTCAGTTACCCAGGCCTGAATCTGAAAATACGGAGCCCACTCGAACCTGATAAAGTTCGAAGAGGACCTTGGGCCCACTTGAGTAATCTGCCATGGGGCCCAAATTTTAAGTTATACTATTGAAGGCTAATAACCCCAGTTCGTATAGGCCTATAGGCCTACGGTCCGCTGGTTCGATTTGTGCAAACTGTTTCACAAATTCTTTGAGCATATCCCCTTCGAACATTACCATCCTTACATGTAGGCTTATATGGGTATGTTTCACAGCAGGCGACAAATTCAGAAAAAAATAGAGAAAAAAATGATGCAAACTTACCATTGTGCAGAGCTTAGATATGACAGAGTTGGCCTCAATTTTGATTTTAGTTTTTCTAATGTTTTGGAAAAAATACAACACCGTTACTATGATTCATAAATATTTACAACTCCGTTATTTTATTCATAAATACACAGTTTAAAAAATACTGCCACTGATTATAATTAGTGATTAATTAGTATTAGTATGCATTATGATTAATTAGTATGCATTAAAATATCACACAGCAACCCAAATTAATCTGATGATAAATTATTTATTTGTACCATCAAATAATTTCCGAAACTACACCACTGTTATTTAAAAAAGTATCGGAGGTGTAGAATCGGAGTTGTAAAAATTTACAATAAGGCCACCACGTTGATCGGACAAATTAAGTTAAAATAATAGGCCTAGTTAATTGATAGTGGCCAGGCGGTCAGTTTCAATATTAGTAAACAATAAGATAATAACTTAATTAGGCCTAGAGAATAGAGTATTGTATCATGTTAAACCTGCTAACACTAACCATTTTCTATTTTTCAGAGGAAGTTAAACAGTTTCTGATGTAGGCCTATTATGCTATTTAGCTATACCCTCGCAAAATGAAACCAATAATTTGGCCTAAGTTTTAAAAGAATTACCACAAATATAAACCAGAGTATAAATATAGGACTACATACGCAATTCCTACACGTATATATATATATATATTAGGGTGTTTTTATGATGCACATGATTTTTTTAACTCAAAGATCTTTTAACGGCCAGGTCGAATTATCATGCCAATTAGCTTTTAAACGCCATATCCGAAATTATATCGCGATAGCTAAACATTTAGGACTGGCGCAAGGTGTCGCGTGAGGAGATCGACAACAACGACGAGATGGCATCATCATTATGATGTAAGCGTCGTTGCCGGTCGAGATAGGACGATGACGGACGAAAAGCCAGTCTCCGCTTGGGCAACAATGAAGGCCGCGAGGCCCAGGTGTAATCGGACACCACACAGCCAAGGTGTAATAGGACACCTCGCGGCTATGGTGTAACCAGACACCGCCCGCGCTGCAGGCGAGCGACGACCCGCGTATCGAGGAGCAATCTGACACTAATTGACGATAACTTGACGTGGGGAGGGGGGCTGACTGATGCACGCTGGAGTTCCTACTTAACAGAAGGGAACGGAGAACACGGGACTTGTACTGCTGACGAACGCGACGTGTGAACATCGGTCGAGCGAGAAACATCGGGAGGAACGACCAGCGGGGCGGCAGAGTATAGTCCGTCAGATTCAGAGACTGACGCGAAAGAACGATCTGTAGTTAGGCTGTACGAAGCAACATTTGAGATAGTCCGATTTAATATCTAAACGCTTTGATACTACGTGGAAGCTCCCGTAGAGTTATTATATATAATTGTTTCTTTAATTAAATTCATTTATTAATTAAACAAAGTTCGTCGTGAATCTTCTATAGAAAAGTTAGGCACGTTAAATAAAAGTGCAAGTAAAAGAACAAGCAATCGAGGGTCGACATCAACACACGGCAAACACACGACAGGGCGACCTCAGATTGCGACACAAGGTGACCGAAATTAGGAACCCGGTGACCTGTCTCGGTTTGGCCAAAATTTTAGACGTTACGATGTCTGTTCTTCGTGTTTTCGATCTTCAACATAATTATAGTAATTAATTAAGCTATTGTGGTTTTCTAATTCCCTCGCCCATGGCGGTAGACACCTGGTGCTACATCAATAGCATGGTATTTAACGCGAGTGGCTATCTCCCTTGGTAAGAGTATGTGTTTGATCCCCGAATGAGTTTGTGCCAATCATATAATGTCGTGGTTTCCGATCGGAACAATCTGTCTACAACAATAATTCCCTCGCCCATGACGATATCGTGCAAGCATGGCGGTAGCGACGGAAGTTTCTCTGTTGGCAACATCATCTGAGGAAGAGGCGTCATCAAATAGCTCAGAAAGAGAACCAGAACCTTCAACGTCAGCTGGACCACCAAAGCGGCGAAAGGGAACAATCTCTGTAGTTACCCTTGATCTTGCAGCAGCTCTAGATCGTACCAAAACCAGCAGCAGGAATGCCTCTAACATTTTCTCTGCTCTCGCTGCATCCAATCTATATGCAGCACCAGCTGGTGAGCTGATCATCAGTCCTTCTGCTATCCACCGAGCAAGGAAGGATAACCGTGCAGCGCTAGCAGCTGAGATTCGTGAATCTTTCGATCCGAAGGTTCCCCTTGCAAGCTTACTATCCACTGGGACGGCAAGATCATGCCAGATTTTACAGAAACTGGACGAGTGTGCGTTGATCGACTTCCAATAATGGTATCATTCTGGTAAGGATGTGACCAAACTATTGGCCATCCCCAAACTCCAATCCGGTACTGCTGCCTTCATGGCAGATGCGTGTTTGGCCGAGATCAGAAGTTGGGGATTGGAAGACAGAATCGTGGCCATGTGTTTCGACACAACGGCGAGTAACACGGGTTGCAAGGGCGGCGTATGCATCAAGCTGGAGAAGGGAATTAGGAAAAGACCTCTTGAACCTTGCCTGTCGACATCATGTTTCTGAAATTGTTCTGGAAAAGGTATTTTCACTGCATGATTCTGTAAGGTCTCCAAAATTGGAACTCTTCAGTCATTTCCGTGACTTCTGGCCGCAAATCGATCAGACCAAGTATCGCACAGCAATGGAGGATAAAGACGCAGCACAAAGAGTCAAAGAAATTCGAGAGAATGTCATCACCTTCGCACTGCAGCAACTGAATGCTGAATACCACAGAGACGAGTACGAAGAGCTAATAGAACTAACAGTCATTTTCCTAGGAGGAATTCCACCGAAAGGAATAAAGTTCAGGTACCCAGAGGCATTTCACCGTGCGCGTGGATGGCACGTGCGGTTTATGCAATCAAAATGTGGCTTTTCAGAGTGCAGTTTCCCATTCAACAACACCAGAGGGCATCTTGACAATCTTACTCTCAAAAGATGTGGAATCATCTACTTCGAGTTTCACTTTTTTGTGACCACAACCTACCTGGAGCACTGGTTCACCTGTACATCACCCAATGACGCCCCAAGGAACGATCTTCAATTCTTGAAGGAAATCCATACTTACCGAGACAAGGAAGTCTCACAGGTCGCCCTAACAGCATTTTCCCGACACCTTTGGTATTTGTCGGAGACCTTGGTTGACCTCAGCCTTTTTGACGATTCAGTCACCTTCGACGAAAAACAGCGCATGGTCTATAACCTGCGCAACAATCAGGGATCCGACGAACCTTCAAAGAGGCTTCCTCCCATACATGATCCATCTACAAAAGCGCTATCCGATTTTTTTACCACTTCTACCATCAAACTTTTCCAGCTCCTCAAATTCGATTACGCTTTTCTTGATCGAGATCCACAACAATGGGAGTCTGAGCATTCGTTCAATGAGGCGAAAGACATAATATCCGCCCTAAGAGTGACGAACGATTTAGCGGAGAGAGGAGTGGCTCTAATGCAGTCCTTCAATGAAGCCCTGGTTCGAAATGAGGAAGAAAAACAATTTGTTCTTCAAATGGTTGAATACCATCGAAATAGATTCCCAAAAGCACTAAAGGGACTAAGTAATGACAAATAACTGAAGGTTCTTGGTTTGCTTTTGCCTTCTTTTTTATGTTTAAGTGTTGAAATTGTTTGGATCTTCGAGAATTACAATGTATGACATTGTTTTCTAAGTGGTAATTTTTCGCGGGCTTTGCGCCAGTTCTAAATCTCTTTTGATTTTCATCTAATTTGGCAAATGTTAATGTTTCTCAAGGTGGAACACAAAAACAACCTGGCCGATATTAATTTTGAAACTTCAAATTATAGACACACCCTAATATATATATATATATATATATATATATATATATATATATATATATATATATATATATATATATATATATATATATATATATATATATATATATATATATATATATATATATATATATATATATATATATATATATATATATATATATATATATATATATATATATATATATATATATATATATATATATATATATATATATATATATATATACACCCACATAACAATAATAATAATAATAATCTTTAATTTATTTAAGCGCCTGCTAACCGCACTGCGCTGTACAGTGAACATATATAGTAGAAACGGCAGCTACGCAGGGCGCCTTTTTACATACATGTAGGCTAAACAGAAGCTAAATAGAAGCACATCATAAAAGTTTTACAGGAGTCGAATAGGCCTATAACTGTTTTCTACGTACCTGTATATGCTACATGTATTTGCTGTATATACATGTATATAGAGCAGATCCAACACATAGGCCTAATTGCAACTCTGTTTCCGAAACTATAACACCGTTACAAAAAATTTCAGAGTTAAGTAAGTAAGTAATCTTTTATTAGTATAAGACAAACGCTCATACTTTACAACAATACATACAAAATGATCACAATATCAGTAACACTGTAAGACAGTTTAAACACAAGCAATTCTATATAATGTCTTATTTACATACATATACATTATACAGTATTATAAACAATAAACGATAGTGTCTTATTTACATACATAGGCCTATCTATAACTAAAGTTATGATCTAAGCCTTACATTCTAAGGAACATAAGCATTACTATGGTCTACAAAAAGAGCCAGTTTAGATATCAGAACAGGTACTAGAACCAGCATTAACCCAGTTTTTATACTTGTACAGTGAGCGAATGATGAAGGATTTCTTATGTAGCAATGTATTAAAGTGCGGTAATTCAAAAGCATGTCCCCTTTTTCTTAAGTTGAATTTATGAAGGTGCTCTGCAGGCAGTAATTGGTGAAGACAGTGTTGGGGTGACTGGATGCTTTTGAAGAACTTCAATTCAATTTTTTCACAAATCTTCTTTAAAGTTAAACCATCACCACTAAAGAGGTTACTGCGCCCAGCCCTGCGCAAAAAAGATTCAATTTTTCCACCCAGTTCAGCCGACAGGAATCCCCCCAAGATGGTATGGCATACGTTAGTCGGGAGACTACAAGGGCTTGAAAAATGTTCTTTAGTTTGCTGGGAGGCATTCCTTGAGATCGGAGGACTTTTAGGGGGTATAGGCGTTGGCTGCATATCTTCAAAATAAATGAAACATGGTCATCAAATTTTAAGTCTTCTCGAAAAAGAACACCCAGCAATTTGACAATTTTTACTCTTTCAACATTGCTGATAGGATCCGGAAGAGACAAGTGTCTTGGATTCGGTCTATGAAATACAATTTCTTTAGTCTTGGAAAAATTAAGTGTCATTCTGTTCCTGGAGGCCCAATCCTTAATATTATCAAATTCAGATTCCAAGCTAACAGGAGAATTTTGGGGGGTGAGAAGGTTAGTATCATCTGCAAATTTGAAAAGGATGTTGGACAGAGAGACGGGTTTAAGATCGCTCTCCATTACAATGTAGAGGGTGGGACCAAGACCAGACCCTTGGATAATACTGCGATTAATGGAAGTAGAATCAGAAAGTACATTGCCATATTTGAGGACTTGATATCGACCAGTTAGGAAGTCAATGACCCAATTTGAAATTTCAGGCAGCATGTTTAAAGCCATGACTTTAGGTATTAGAACTGAATGGTCAACAACATCAAAAGCTTTAGAGAAGTCGACTAACAAACAACGCACATAAGAGTTACTTTCTAGCATCTGGGTGACGTGATGCAGAAAGAAGGTGAGTGCACTGGTACAACTGCCAGTTGGTCTGAAGCCAAACTGATCCTCTAGAGCTTCTTGGGGCAAATTGGGTCTAAGCCACTTAGAAACAACAATTTTTTCTGCGATTCTTGACAGGATTGGAGTTACAGATATAGGTCTGAAGTCAGACAGAGTAGATGGTTTGGAAACTTTATTTACAGGAGTGACCACCGCGATGCGCCAGTTATCTGGAATGGTCCCAGTTTCAAAAGGGCAATTAAACACATGAGTTACCAATTCCGCCAACTCATAAGAACATTTTTTGTAGTATTGGAGTTGTAAAATATTCATAAAAAGGCCCCACGCTGATTGGACAAATTAATATAACAAAGTTTATAGTGGTCAGTTTCAATTTTTTTAAATGCGTAAATCTATTTACGCAAAATGTAGTAATTACAGTCATGGAGTTGTAAATATTTGATATACTATAATATTATCTTATTAATTTCCGAAAATTGTCTACTGAAATAAACAACCATACTGATTTTTAGTTTCTAAAATTAATGTAGATTGGTTCCCTGTTATCGAAGATCTCAATTCAGATATCAAGAGTTTTCAATTAATTCCACAGATGGCAGAAACCTATTGGTAACGGTGTTGTAAGAAATTTTTGAAGACGGAGGTTTAATTTATTTTTTAATTATTCATTTCGTTAATAAGTTAATCAAAACCACCTAGAATAATGGACATTTAGCCTAAAGGGTAAAAAATTATAAAACATCAGTTAACCGCTTCAACTGCTATTGTAATGTAGCATACTACAGTAATCATCCAAATAATTTTCCCATGTGCCTCGTTATTGAATTATGTCCAGTTAAAATATCACTATCTCTTATAATATATCCCTCTGAACATGCTGTAAAATAAATCAGCATCTGATCAAGGAGTCGAGAGCGAACTGTTAAGTTACAAAAGGGGCTATAGAAATATTAATTTTCAGTGGTTATAGGCCTATAGCTCATCCATGCAGAGTCTGTCCAAATTAGCCTATACTAAATTCAAAACCTTAGCCTATACATGTGTCCAACCAATGCTGGCGCTTCAGGCCTCTGTGGAGGTCTCTCTCTTTCGCATCGGTTAACTTCAGTCTGTTTTAAGCATTATTTTAGCTCAGACAAATGATCCGATTCTACAGTTCGGTCATATTTGTACTTATATAGGCCTACTGGATGAGCTACGCTGGTTGCCCAAGTTAGGCGTACACCGTTGATCTTGCAGAGCTAACTGTGCTACGGGATATGAGTATACTCTCAGATAATCTTTGCCGCCGTTGCCTCAGAAATTTGTGGAAATAAATTATAATTTCTTCGACCTACTCAAGAACTCCCATGACCACTGGCGGCGATCTTGTTTGACAGGTGGGGGGGGGGGGAAAGGACCAGTGGCGGCGATCTTGTCTGAGAGGTGGGGGGGGGGGACAAAGTCGGCCACGATCTGGTCGACGCCCTTTTTTGGAAAATCTTGTCCCCCCAAAAATTTTTCTGCCACTTTATCTCCAAAATAATTTCCATTTCATCTCCGAAAAAAGTTGATGACCTTTTTTTTAGTCATTGACCACGTTTTACTACTTTTTCCCGTTCCGAACGTCTTCTTTCTCATCATTTTGGGGGACACTTCTCCTAAAAAAATTGGATTTTTACCTCCTCTGGTCACAAACTCTCCGAAAACCCTCACGCGCAATTACATTTCTCCACCTTTTTTGGTGTTTCTTCAAAAGGTGGGGGGGGACAAATGCATGGAGTGTCCCCCCACCCTTAAAGGTGGGGGGACATGTCCCCCGTCCCCCTAGATCGCCGCCCATGGGGGGGGACACTTCAGAACTGATCGGGTCAAAAAAGAGTTTTGAACTGATCTGCTCAAAAACAAGAGGTCAAAAAAGAGTGCTGAACCGATCTGCTCAAAAAGGGTCAAAACAAAATTTTTCGAGCTTAAAATTGGTTGACTTTTTTGGTGTTTCTTCAAAATTGGGGGTTGGGGGGGGGGTACAAATGTATGGTGTGTCCCCCCCCCCCAGTCTTAAAGGTAGGGGTCTTGTCTCCCTCGACCCCCGGGATCGCCGCCCATGCCCATGACCCTGACGCGACCTGCTGAAATTGCTTAGCTGTGGTAAATGTAAATGTAAATCTCCGAAATTTCTCAGCGCCACACAAAAGCCACGTCAGGGAGACCAGCTTATTCACCGGCGCTATATCAAATCAAATCCGCAATAGCCATATCCGCCTTATCCGTTCCGGTGCCAGGTCAGAGTCCGGGAGGTCAAGCCGAGGAGACAGCAGGGTGCTATGGTGGTAATCGGTGATTATGGCAGTTGTGTTGTTGCAGGAATGGAATCAGGATAGGATATCTTGAAGAGTTCGGTTTTCAGTCGTGAGTGGAAAGCAGCGGAGGACAGTGCAAGCGGAGGAGAGGTGATGTCAGCAGGCGATATGGGAGGATGAGCGAACTGGCGGAGATCTTTTGGGAGGTCATTGCCGTCATTCCAAAGTAGAAAGATAACCAATTTACCTTTGACTTCTTCGGTCTCAATCTAAACAGACTCTGGTCTCTGGTACCGCGCCAATCGACGCCCCGAAGCTATTTTTGGAAATCAGAATAATGGATGGACTGCATCCTTAAGGAGCATAACCCTGAAAAAACTATTAATAGTCTATCTAGGCCTAAGTCTAGAGCGATGATCGATTTTAATTTCGCAAATTCTCTGATGTATGTAAGACTTCCTCTCGGTCACCCAGAATCAGTCAATTCAAACCACTTTACCTAACACTCTGATTTAAATTTACTTGAAGGCACAGGTGGTACTGAACATTGCTACATGTATAATACAGTAAGGTAAAGGTTTTGTCCACACTCGTTTTTCAGCGTCGGGCCCGGTGTTGATCCCGGTGTTAAGCCATCAGGCCTTAGGTGGCATTGCCATACATCGGCGGTAGGTGGCCAGGTCTTTCCACCGAACTCAAGGTTATCTGCGGAGTGAAACTGCTACTCATTTTACTGCTGACCTCTAGGGAGTAGGCCGAGTTGACCTTTGTGGGGCTTGCGGGTTTCGTGCCAGTGTTTGTCCAATCAGCTATCGCCCAGGCCAGAAATCTATTTCGAGACATGGGCTTCACCGGCGCCCCCTAGCCAACTCAGCTGACACCAGTATCGGAAGACGGTGCAGTGACAGTACAGAAGACAGTATCGGAAGATCAGACAGAGAGAGAGCTGGCCAACCGACTTTACGGTATATGCCGAGACAAAGAAAAATGAAATCACGAACACTTCATACCCTTGGCTGCCTCATAACCCTAGGGCCAACTTAAGGTCCTTAACCGCTCATCATCATAACACACTGTATATTTAGATGCAGACGCCCGCATGCATCCTCCTTCCTCTGTCTGGAATTGGGCAAGTTCTCCCCTTACCCATTTGTGGACGTCACACCCCTAACGAGCAAAGAAACCGTGCTCCATACTCATTTGGAAATTCATACACCAGTCAAGAGGAAATAATCCTTGTGGAAATGTACTAGTTTTTGTCAGCTAAAACACTTCGCCAGCTTTACAAAGTCAAATCATGTCTTAAACATAGGTCTACCGAGGTTTTCACAGGAAAATCATGTTTCAAACATAGGTCTACTGAGGTTTTCAAATCAATAATTAGTGCATACTGAGACTCCCTTGCAGTTATTTCTAACACGAAATTACCAACTCGGTGGCCAGTTTAAGTGAAGCTGTAATAAGAAATTATAATCTGTTGCCAGAGGCCAGTTGAAATCCAACAAGTCGGAGAAACCATACGGCATTCTGGAATGTAAGCATGTTGAAACCAGTCGGTAAAGTCAACAGAGGTGCTCACACATACATCCACTGCAGTTTTCAGTTCAACTGAACACTGAAAAAACTTGTGGACCACTCGAGACTTGAAATTCAAATTGTAATAGCAAACTTGTTCATTCTTGAAGTGAAAAAGCTATAATTAATGCATACCATGTGACCTGTATGTTGTGAGAAAAAGAATGCAACAGGAAACAGAAGATGACAGCACCACACAACAGACTATCTAAACTCAGTCAGCATAAATAGAAATACATGACCAACTGTAATCAAATAACCATTTTCACGACACAAACAAAAAACTAATACCAAACGCTTAGCTTTAACATTACTCCAACTTTTGCATCCGCAAATTTTAAATAATCAAATGAAATGGTATTTTAATGTTATCGAAACATCTACGCCAGAATTACCATTTACTCTTCTAACTGCTCAACAAAACTTAACACTTAACCACAATGTTATATTAAACTCTTTTTTAGTCAAGCTTCTGAATCAATTTATGACTTCCAACAAATGAATTCATTCTTCCCAGCAACTATTTACACAGTGGACCGCTTTACACACCCTTCTGCTTAACGTAAAATGGTTTTTACGTCCCCCAAAGCTATTCACTTAACTGGTTAATGCACCATACAAGAACTGCAGTGAAGCTACAAATAATTCTTCAGCATCATTCCCTTTAATGTGTGGTCTAGTTTATATGCTATACTGCAAGGTATATCCCCCAACGACTCTGTATTAACAAGTCCTCAATATACTTAACTTAACGTGTTGTCCCAGCTAAACAGAGCTGACAAAAAAGTTCCTTTGCTTAATAAAAAGCTGCCAAGAAATCAGTGAAAAACTGTAAGCATGTGAAAGCTTCTTCTATCTTGTTGTTCTGCAACAAACTCAACAGGGACAAAGTTCAAAGAAACGTACATTTGTCAGTTTTCAAAACTGCTGTACTAAACCAGTACGATGCAGAGATCTCACGTGGACACGTTAGTGGCCTCCGAGTGTTCCTGAGCAGCGTCAATCAAACCAGGCTCTTGCACAGTGTCTTTACAGGAATCATTGCAACTACCAGTTTTACTGGCGTGATTCTCAGTGGATTCTAAGGCAGCATTACTGTCAACTTCGGCAAAATTTTTCTCAGTCTTGTTTTTTCCATCAGCCTCACATAAATCAGCTAAAACCTCTGAAGACCTCAAGGAATCTCCACCAGCGCACTTGTCGATTTCAGCTTCTTTATCCTCTTCATCGCTGCTGTCAAGGATTCCATCGCTTATATCTGATTCCTTGGAATTTTCAGCTGGCTTACCGTTGTCCGCTGGGACGGCAGTCACGGCACAGCTTGACAAATCGGCTGAGGTGTCCAGTTCAATAGTGCCATCCTGAAGTAGTGAATGGCATGCCTGACCTTCTATGACGATAGGATCATCATTTTCGTTCGAAAAATCATGCAAGCTGTCGTCTGCCACAAGAATGGCATTGAGAGAGTCACTGCTGTTGTCGCCGACATCTTCATCAGAGTCCGAATCCAAGCTGATCACGTCTCCTGAATCCAGCGCTCTGCTGTACTTTGATTTGTTTCCCACAGTGAAAATTTCATCCTTTTCCTCCTGAATTGCCTCCCACCGCTTTGGCCAGAAATCGTCGCGGTATGGAAGGTCAAACGTGTCACCGTCTGGTGGAAACATCCAGTAGTTGAGAGCCAAATGTCCATGAAGGTCGGCTACATCCGTCTCAGAGCTGGCACTGTCGTCAGAGTAGGATGTGACTTCGTGAAACCACGACGCGGGCAAGTACAGCATTTCCCCGGATTTCACCGCAATGCACAGACAACTAATGGCCTCCTTCTTTGGAAACTTGGAAAGCAGTTCCTCAGTGTCGTCTGTATCTTTCGACAGAACAATATTACAGAAATGATCTGGAATTTTCAGGATGTCTTCAGACTCTCCATTAGCTTCACCACTTTGGCTGCTTTTCACGATGGCACGACTCCCGTTTGCCAATCGCATGACCTTTGTTGGTGGCTGTTGTTCTTTGTCAGCTTCATCTATTTGGACTGCTTTTTGCGAGGTTTCCTTGTGACCCTCTTCTTCATCCAGTTCACTGTCATCACCGTGCACTGAGATGACATCGTTATCTGAGTTGTAATCATAGTCAAACGTGTTGCCGTACTGCAACATCTCTTCCATCGCAAGATCAATGCGGTCCTCGCAGTCAAGTATGATTCCCTGCAGGCGCTTGATCTCCACCTTCTTCACTGCCTCTGGAAGTCCTGTCGAGTCCTGGATGGAATACATTTCCTCCTCCGCTATTGCTAGCTCCTGCTCTGCCTCAATCCGCTTGCGACGTGCCAGGAAAGCCAGAGGTACGCCATCAGCACGGACATTGACCGTTGGGTTGATGGACTGCGACTGGTAGACAATCAACCCGTTTGAATGGATCTTAATCGGGCACCCCATTGTCGACATGTTTGGGGCCAAAGAAGGCGGAAACAACCGGAACCTCTTCCGGCCACGCATTAAGACGTAGAGATTGTCATGAAAGTCATGATGCAGACCTGATGACGAACCGACTGCAGAATTTCCCTGCCACAGAGAGACCTGATAGGGGACAAGCTTGCCCAAGAGAGACGGGGATAATGGAAAGTCACCTTTTAATGACTTTAATGGCTCGGCCAAGACCGACTTCGGCATGTCAAAGTCGTCGAGGTCATTCTGAAATCGCTCCAGGTCTTGTGTCGTCAAATAATACTGCTCACTCTTGTTGTCAAGGTGATCCAAAAACTCGCCATACTTCATGTGGACTTTGGGGGCCGACAGACCAAACATACCATCTTTTTCATCAGTACGCTTCTCAACAAGGACCTCAGCTTTGCCTGCCTTCTCTTTCAGATACTGACTGCTCCATAGAGATCCTTTCCATGAGGCATCAGTTAAGTGCTGTTCAATGATGACTGGTTTGCGAGCCTGTATGTATTTTTCAAAGAATTCTTGAGGTGAGATGTCTGCAGACACCCTGTCAATGGTTGAAGACACTCCTGAGGGTGGCTCATAACCTTTGTAGTCATTCAGGTGGATGTTGTTTGAAGAACTTGCAGCAGGATGTGCTTCTAGCTCGATTCCGTTGCTCGGCTCCGACGTGTCTGCTTCCATGCTGTCAACCGCACAATCTGAAAAGACAGATTGCAGCCATAGAAAAACTTACTATAAGAGCCTCAGATGAGCTACTTTCACATGGTTAGCACTTGAAAACTATTTCAGGGCACTTGACAACAATTTTAGGACACGACAACAATTTTAGGACACTTGTAAACTATGTTAGGGCACTTAAACTTGCCTGGGATGTAACTTTATGTACTGCATCAAAGTTTTTAACTATGTTTAAAAAACGGCATACATTTCCGCCAAGAAAGGAGAAACGTTGTGCAAATAGATGTGCATTTTGACATGAGCACTTCAAAAATGCTCTTAACAGGTGACATTGAGTGACAACTAGAGCCAATCATCAAAGTGCAGTTCATAAATTTCAAGTGGGTTTGCTTTCAGCTGGTTCCCACAGGCTTGTGCATCATAGGGACTATATCACTTTACCAGGCAAAGGGGCCAAAAACAATCAATTTAAAAAAAATTTATTTACTCTTTTTTGACATCCTTTTGCTCAAAGAATCAGAAATAACTGTTCTTTTATGTGTTTGCCTTACTTTCACACTGTAGGACGCATAGAAATCACGTTCAGTGTGAAACTGATTGAAACATGGTACTACACACTGCCCAGGCCGTGAGGGGCAAACTTGTTTCACAAAAGTAATGCGTTTCTTTATGCTTTCCATGCTTGCTACAAACACACTTCCTACAAGGTTGCAGTTCCTGGGGTAATATCCGTATAGTGCTGTCCACTGAGTCTGGATGGGTCCGAAGCATTGTGGTGCTTGAAGGATATTGATGGGGTGGCTGTCACTGGTTGATTTTGGTTTCTCAGCAGAGACTGAATAACATTCTATCTGAACCAGACCTCAGCCAACAAAAGGACAACAACCTTGTATCGTCAATAATGAAACATTTGGAAAATTCCACTGGTAAACTGTCAACAGTCAAAGAGTCACACATTACACTTGGTTTTGCAGTGAAAGTAAAACTCAGATTGGGATTATAATTTGCATCCACTGGTCCCAAAATATCTTGTGTTGCTTGAACTGCAGCTGTAGAAGCTGCTGGTGCAGAAGGTGGAGGACCACTTTAACCTTCATCCAACTCATCTTCAGATTTAGCAGTGGCTACCTGGCCTGCTGATGGATCGTACAATTCAGTTGCATCACTATCTTCCCTTTCTTCACCTTCATCAACTGGAGCATCATCACTCATTAATAATTACTGCCCCGATCATCACTATTATCAAAAGCTTCGTGCATCTTCACTACTTCTTGTACACTAAACCTATTGTTTTAAAATAATTCAGATCAATTTTTATTATATTTACTGCAAATGGTTGCCACTGACTTTGCTCAAATAGAGTGCTGCAACCTATCAGCCACATCCCATAATGCAATTCGCTAAGTAAGTAACGAAAACGAACTTTTAAAACACGGTTGACTATATAGTGCCAAGAAAGGGTTTGGATGTATATCGCAAAACAACCGCATGTAGACTGAAGAAACTCATTTCGGCATAAGAAGCCTTTCCAGAACATTCTCATTACCAATTCGGAGACATGTTCCTTCAAGCGTGGTGCTTCTGTGGCGGAAGATTCCGCCACGCAATGGATTTAGAAATTCCTAATGCGGTGGAAACTTCTGCCCTTCTAATATTAGCGGAATTTTTACTTCTGCGGCTGAAGATTCGGCTTTTCTACGCAAATAAGAATTTGCATCGTCTATAATAATTAGGCAACCGGGTCTTGGAGTTTTCGTGATCCTAACCAGGTAATTTATCGCGTTCCATGAGCGATGAAAACATTTCATTATAAATTTAGTTGATCTCAAACTAGAAGTTGGATGAATGATGAAAATTTATCATTTTAGTTCCGAAATTATTGATGTGGATGAGCGATGAAAACATTCATACTAAAACTCATACTAGAAGTTGGATGGTCGATGAAAATATCACTGAAACTAGAAGCAGGATAATCAATGAACATAAAACTGAAACTTGAAGTCGATGAACGATGAAAATATTTGATAATAAAACTCAAATTAGAAGTATGCGATATAGCGCAAAAAATAAGGGACTCTAAAACGATAAAAATTTAATAACCCCCCCCCTCCAACTCTAATCCTAGCCCTAAAGCTTTTTGTTTTGAACTTTGAGGTTTAAAATATGAATGCAAGAACAACAAACATTCAAAGCTGCTTAGGTTCGAATGGGCATGCGCGAAGGTTTGTGCAAGGTTTGTGCATGCGCGAAGGTTTTCCACCGCGGAAGTAATATTTTTCTATCTAGCTGCAGCGGAATATTCCGCCGCAGAAGATTTATCCTTCCTTCAAGTAGTTCGGTTTAATCTGGTATTTAGCAGCGCTTTATTGGAGCGAAGTCAATGGCAACTATATTGTTTATATACACAGGCACTCAGTCTGCCTAATTACCACAAAATGGGATAAAGCAATTATTTCTTCTTTATTGCAACATTTGTCGTTTAAATATTGTAACTGGTTATTTCGTACTATTTGTATCATCCACTGTAACAGCTCGACCCGGCGACTGACTAACCGCGCCCCGATTCGCATTTCTGTGTGGCATTGCGCGCGTTAAAATTGTTAATAATAATAATAATAATAATAATCCACTTCATACAAGTGTATTACTTTTTAGTAACGATAACTCTTCATTGTCAGCAAACAAGGGAGACTTCTTTATTAAGTTGCACTTATTCGAATCAAATCTGCACAATTGTTTGGTCAGTTTCAGTGCCAGGTAGAAATCTAGAGTCGGGCAATGGTATGGGGTAGTCGCAGTTTCCGGCTATGCCACATGAAATACAGCCTGTCGAATAGAAGAACAGTCATTACTTAATAAATTAATTTGTAAGAAAACTGGAGAACCTTAACTTACGTTCTGTAACTATTGCAATTTGTCCGATTTCGAAGTCACGCTTATTTACACCAAACCAAAACTCGCCATTTTACGAAGATCAAAGCGAGGTTCATTACTGTTTCCGAATCGACCAAACGACCAAAAGTATTTATAGTTTTTATAGCACTATATTAATTTTGACTAATGCACCTTTCCATTAACTGACAATATCAAACGGCTACCCCAAAGCGACAACGCAATACATTACCGGCCAGATTTCCGTATCATTACAGCAACAGAAAAATAGGTTTATGTTATGTCATTTGGAGCGCCTCTGATTAGGTTGCACGGCGAGAGGCTCTTTGTAAATTCGTAAGTACAATACAATAGGCCTACAATTTCGTACGGAACATAGATAAAGAAAAAAAACTTATGAAGAAGAGCAAGTAAGCTAGCCTGAGTTTTAGCGACTGAGGCAGCCTGGTATTACCGACTTTATTTTCTTAGTCTCGGCATATAAAGGTGAGTGGAAAGTAATCTCCCTCGCTGACTGAGTTGGCTAGAGGGCGCGTGTGAAGCCGATATCTGGGACAGTTATATCCACTCTGTTCTTTTCTCCTTAATTCAGACAACTCCAATATGAAAGGACAATGTGGTTGCTTGCTATTTTTATCTTTAGACGCTAGATAGTCATTTTGCGACGACTCTATGAGGTTCTGAAATGCGCTATGTAGATGTTTGGATATAGGCTACATGCACCATTGCTTATAGAGTTTGAAACCCAGCACTTGATGAAAGACAGTCTGCCACAATGTCAGGCAAACTTTGTGGAAGATAATTATAGGGGCCTACCAAATTCGACCATCACGTACCAATCATTCATAAGTATTAATATAGGCCTCCTAAAGTGATTAGGTAATCTCTCAGCTGTCCCTCGCCCGTGAATGCTAATACAAGTTTTGATATACAACCTCTATATCAGAGGTTTTCAAACTTTATTTTTATTGTAGCACCGAGTTAAAAATCGAATAGGCTATGTTGGCGACGCTTGGCGTAGGCTACCGCCCGCAAATGTCAGATCAACACAACAGGCGAGCGCGAAGTTCCCTTGCAATTAGCGTAGGACCGTATAATAGACAATTAAAAAATATAATATATAATTTTAAGATTGTAATCTTTGAATTTTTTTAACGTAGGCCCTACCACTTGGCGACACCTGGTGTACCATTTAACGGTACGCAGGGCTGTAGTCGAGGGTATACGCGGGTATACAGCGTGTATAGGCCCTACTCACCTCTAGACACCGTAGGCCCTATACGCTCACCTCACAAAATATTTAAATTTATTTATATTAAAATACTGTAGCGTATACACTCACAAAATACTGTGGGCCCCTAGCGTATACTCACCTCTAATTTGTTTCGGAAGACTAACCGGTAGCGTGTATACTCGCCTCTAATTTTACCACTACAGCCCTGGTGGTACGCGTACCACCGTTTGAAAACCGCTGCTCTATATAGATAGGCTATCAAGATAAACAAAAAAGTGCTGAAAAGAATGAGTCGAATGACAAATCGGTTAGTTTGATGTTTAGATAAAAAAATATTCTAATAACGCTCAACCTGGTTATAGGAAGAATTTATATTGCGTTAAATCGGTTGAGACAACCTACACAAATGTAGGCCTATATGAAGTAATAAAGGTTTTACTGCATGAATTTGGTATAGATTTCAGTAAAGCATTGATTTTGATATAGGCCTAGCAGAGTAGCAGAGGCGTAACTTTGGTCAAAAAAGTAGGGGGTACCAATTTCTTAATACACGAAGCAAGGCGGAGACTGCGATCTCTGGGAAAGAACAATAATAAAATATTGATTGGTATTGTTTAAAAAGTGGGGCTACGGAACCCCCAGTCCAAAACGTAGGGGCTACGGATAACCCTCGTATACCCCCACAAATTACGCCTATGCGGAGTAGTCAGCAAGTTAAAGAACGTAGGGCGCGGTAGCCGATTGGTGAAAGCGATCGACTTGTAACGTAGAGAGTACGGGTTCGAACCTCCCCTAAAACCGCCACTACATGTAGGCCTATGTGTAGGGACCTTGAGCCAGGGCCGTTTTAAGGTCGTCGTAGGCCCTAGGCACTCTAGCACAGCGGTTCTCAACCTGTGGTCCGGGGACCACTGGTGGTCCGCGGCCATCTGTCTGGTGGTCCGCGATCAAGGCCTAGGGCCTACAATTTATATTTTAACAATTTAAAACATGCAAACAGACAAATTTGGTAAATTTTGCCAATTTTTGTTTTTCATTTCAATCGCCAGAATCGGCTAGATAGCAGCAGGAAACTAATAATACACGGATTTATGGCAAAAAATTTCTTTTGTTTTAATTTGGTTTTTGGCACAATTTTTAGTGGTGGTCCGCGACCGAGACACACAATTTTTAAGTGGTCCTTGAATCTCAAAAGGTTGAGAACTGCTGCTCTAGCATTCGTAGACCCCAACTCAACTGGCAACTCTGCATTAAAGCTATAAACGCATTCACATTAGCTTGACTTTAACTGTTTCGGTAGAAAAGTTACTAGATTTGAACTTGTTGTTATTTGCAATTTTCCTTTTCCATTTTCCCGGTCAATCATTCAATATCTCAGATTTTCATACTTTCGTAGGCCCATGAAATTTTCGTAGGCCATAGGCATATTGCTTACTGTGCCTAGGGGATAACCCGGATAAGACGGCCCTGCCTTGAGCAAGCCCTTGACGCATAGTTGCCTTACAGTGATGGGCATAGGTTTTTTTCCGAGGGCCAAATTCTTTTTGTGGGGAATGGGCGCGGGCCACAAAGAAATGTGCCATATGAAATTGAAACTAATCTATAGTTAACAAAGTAATTCAGCCCAGAGGTTCAATAAAGTGTGTACAGTCACAATAGTTTGAATAGTGACTGATTCTATTCAATCGGCAATGTACTGAATGTTGTCGTAACGCGGTGAGTAGCTGTTAATACTTGTACGTAGCTGACATATCAAGTGGTCTTGAGTAAGTCGATTTCGCAATTTGTTCTTAACAACATTCATCTGTGAGAACAACTGTTCGCAGCAATAAGTACTCCCAACCATACAAAGCAGCTTGTTAGCAGCAGTCTTAAGTGTTGGATATGAGTTCTGATTAACAGTCTGCCAAAATTCGGCTGGATTCACTTTTGCATGAGATCGAGCAAGTTCATCGTCACTTTGAATCTCCAATATTTCTAATTGTGCTTTACTGACATCATTTACGATAGAGTCAGTGAAGTCGTTCGGATCAAACGTGAAGGGATTTCTGAAAAAGTGAAAGTGTACTTTCATAGCGTTACACTCACGAAATCGTAGTTGAAACTCTTGCAGCAGATTGTCTACTTCAGCAACAAAGTCACACTGTTCAGGATACGTTCTTTCTGCTTGCATTACTTCCCCAAGACAAGGGAAATGTGTCCAGTTCATCGCAGACAAGTGTGTTTTGAACAATGTCAATTTACTCTTAAATGCATCAATTGTCAAGATCATGTCTGACAAACATTTCATCTGCCCTTGCAGTTTTAAATTCAAGTCATTTAGGTGTTTGGTGATGTCAGTCAAGAACGCAAGTTTTGTTAACCAACTGTGATCACACAATACTTCGTGTTCTCTCTTATTATCATGCAGAAACGCAAGTATTTCAGTTTTCAAATTAAAGAAGCGTTTAAGCCCATTTCCACGTGAGAGCCATCTGACGTTATTGTGATAAGTGAGGTCATCAAAGTTTTTATCCTCTATATCTGAGATAAATTCTCGAAACTGTCGGTGTCGCAAGGGTGACGCTCTGATGAAGTTCACAATCTTAACAACTTCTTTGAACACTTCTTCAAACCCAAGTTTACCGGCACAAAGATTTTCTTGGTGAATTACGCAATGATAAGACAAAAATGCAGGAAATTTGTCGTCTGCACGCAGAAGACCAATTAATCCGTTGTGTGAACCCATCATGGATGGAGCACCATCTGTTGCAACCGAAACAAGTTTCTCCGGTGGGATATCAAAACGATTAAGTACAGAAATTAATGCATGATAAACGTCTTGCCCACGCGTTGTCGACAACAAAGGCTCCAGAGACAGAAACTCGTCCTTTGTGCAGCCGTCTGAAAAAACCATTCTTATGAATACTGCTAGCTGTGCAATATCGGTAATGTCACAAGATTCATCAAGACATAAGCTGTAAAATTGGCACCTTGTTATGTCTTCTTTCAGTTGATCTTCTATGTCCACATTTATTTCATCAGCTCTGCGTGTTATACAGCGCCTGCTAAGAGAAACTGCGTTGAATTCAGCACGAACTCTATCTTGCATTTTCTTATCGTCACTAAACAAAGTAGACGTAACTTCAGAAAAACACTCCTTAACAACATCAACGTCCGAAAAAGGCTTCTTATGTTTACACAATGTCCATGCCACTTTCAGCGACGCAACATATGCCTTCTTCTGTACAGTCTGTGCTTTACTGAAAATTGTCTGCTGTCTAGTAAGCTCACTTTTCAGGAAATCAACGCGCTTCTGCCGCTCGGTAGACTTCACAGGATATTTCGTATTATACTCAGCATGTCTGGACTCGTAGTGGCGCTTAACGTTGTATTCCTTGTTCACTGATATTGATTCCTTGCAGATTAAACATATACTACCGGAGCCTTGTAATATTGTGTTTGGTGTAACGAAATAATGTAACAACCATTCGTCGTGAAATAATCTTTTCTCTGCCGACAATTTCCGTTTCTTGTTATTCGACGCCATTACGTATCCGAAAGAATAAATAATCTTTCAAGAATGATCTACTTTACTGCTTCCCTAGGCGGCGCTAATTTCACTGCAGCTAAGGATAATAAGTAAGCAAAGTCAACACATGATGTCAATATTATGCTAGACGTCGATGATCAACTGCCAAAATATATTTACGGCATAAAACTGAATTTCAAAATTTGAAGTGTCTTAGCATTCTCGGCGGGCCGTACAAAAGGAATCCGAGGGCCACATGCTGCCCACGGGCCGCACGCCTCGGCGGGCCGCACAAAAGGAGTCCGAGGGCCGCATGCGGCCCGCGGGCCGCACTTTGCCCATCACTGCCTTAGATGTTCTGTCGTATGGTCGTCTACGTACTTGAACGCTGGTTCTGAACTTTGGAAGGAGCGAGGTCACTATCCATGCATGGAAGTTGTATGTGTATGTGTGTGTGTGTGTGTGTGTGTGTGTGTGTGTGTGTGTGTGTGTGTGTGTGTGTGTGTGTGTGTGTGTGTGTGTGTGTGTGTGTGTGTGTGTGTGTGTGTGTGTGTGTGTGTGTGTGTGTGTATATATATAATATATATTGTAGTTTATAAAGAACGGGCGAATCTAGATTGTGACTTTTGAGGAGATGTCAGGGTGAGTACTTCAGAAATCTAGAAAGAGGGACAGTGAGGCAATTTGTAACATTTTACCTTAAAAATAAAAGCAACTGCTATTACTGTTAAAAATAGTTTGCTGAGTATGTTTACTATGTGCCAGAATTACAACTTTACAATTCTGCTTTTTGTACGTGTGTATGTGTGTGTGTGTGTGTTTAGGTGTGTGTAGGTGTGTGTGTATGTGTAGGCGTGTGTGTGTGTGTGTGTGTGTGTGTGTGTGTGTGTGTGTGTGTGTGTGTGTGTGTGTGTGTGTGTGTGTGTGTGTGTGTGTGTGTAGGTGTGTAGGTGTGTGTAGGTGTGTGTGTGTGTGTGTGTGTGTGTGTGTGTGTGTGTGTGTGTGTGTGTGTGTGTGTGTGTGTGTGTGTGTGTGTGTGTGTGTGTGTGTGTGTGTGTGTGTGTGTGTGTGTGTGTGTGTGTGTGTGTGTGTGTGTGTGTGTATATATATATAATATATATTGTAGTTTATAAAGAACGGGCGAATCTAGATTGTGACTTTTGAGGAGATGTCAGGGTGAGTACTTCAGAAATCTAGAAAGAGGGACAGTGAGGCAATTTGTAACATTTTACCTTAAAAATAAAAGCAACTGCTATTACTGTTAAAAATAGTTTGCTGAGTATGTTTACTATGTGCCAGAATTACAACTTTACAATTCTGCTTTTTGTACGTGTGTATGTGTGTGTGTGTGTGTGTGTTTAGGTGTGTGTAGGTGTGTGTGTATGTGTAGGCGTGTGTGTGTGTGTGTGTGTGTGTGTGTGTGTGTGTGTGTGTGTGTGTGTGTGTGTGTGTGTGTGTATGTTTGTTTGTCACCGTCACATCCTAAATCTATCTAGCATAACTGCGAGGTCAATTCATTGATTGTATCAGGCCAACAAGATAATCTATGTCACCCTTCTCACATTCTGTATTTCTTTGGGTCTCTGTCTGCCTCTGCCTTTGTTGCTTTAGGTCTATTTGTCTGAATATCTGTCCGTCTCTCATTCCTAATCCCTGTAGTCAGTGTAGTCGTTGGCTGTCATCTCTGGATTATTCTGTCATTGCAGTATCTAGCTTTGTTTACAATTTCTTGTCTGTAAACCCAATCCACCGATCAAGCAAAATGGCAAAGGAACACGACTGACTATTGTGGAGATAGACTTCGGAAGTTTAAATATACACGTTCTTCTACAGCGACCGTATGGTCTCGACCGTGCTCAACTGTCATTCAATCGATCGGGTCAGATCCTTCACCATGCACCGCTGCCCTTTTGAATAGGCGCCACGCCATTTCAGATCTCACGGATCGTGCTGGCCTGAACATTTAGATATATACATGTAGGCCTATAGGCCTACCTCAAATAGGACACCATCAGTATATATGCGAATCGACATCGGAGAGTGGGTTTCTACACATTCGTAAAATTTTTAATAAAGGTGTCATCATCAAAATCGGAGCAAACTGTTCGCACATCTAATAGTTTGAACAATCTTTTATTTCCACGTTAAATGTATATGTACACTTTTTTATAGCGATCGCATGTGACTTTAAATGCCATGAATTCTGAGCAGAACTGTTCTCAGCATATTGCAGGTATAAGGCCTGCTTTATAAGAGTAGGAAATACTCGATACTTAATCCTATGACCTCTCCTCTGCCCACGTGGACCCTCTATATAGAGGAACAAAATCCGACCAATGCTATCATATGAGAACCGTACAGGGCCAACATGGGTTCCATCTAATACCCACGTAAAGGGATCCTGATGATCTACGATTACTACAAACACCTGGGAGCTTTCGTGACACGGAGGCCTAGATGAGGTATACGCGCACAATATATAGTTCATTCATTCATTCGAGTATTTATATAGCACCTCTTCAAGGGGTCTACTCAGAGGTGCTCCCGACGCCAGCACCGCCATAGTTGACCGTTAGCAATCAGTTTCAGCTTAAACCCATATCGCTGGAAATCGCAACTTGGTTCTTCAATTGCAGGTTACATTGGATGTCCTAAAGTACCTAAGCGGTGCTTCGTTACATCGGAGTTGATTAAAAGCCCTTCAATCCAACATACCAGGCAACTTACTTTACCTCACTGCTCGTTGTGCTCGTCGAATTGGCAGTTTCCACAAAGTTTGTCTGACATTGTGGCAGATTGTCTTTCATCCGAGTCCTGGGTTTCGAACTCGGTACGCAATGGTGTACAATATATCCAAACACTTAAACAGCGCATTTTATAACCTCGCAGAGGCGTCGCAAAATTACTATCTATAGCAGACCTAAAAAGGTGCGTCTAAAGATAAATCGACACTATATTATTATCTTGAGCTGTTTGAGGGGGATGAGCTTCAAGTCTCAGAGAAAGAATGTTCCAGAAGGACGGTACAATACACGAGAAAGTACGGTATGGAGGAGACTTTGTATGGTAGCGCGGGGTTATCAGAAAGGTAGCAGAAAGCAGTTGTTGCCGACCAAGCTGGCTCGATACAGGAATAAAAAGCTCTGACTCTGGGGCCTAGCCGACTGTCGAGCCTCGAGGCGCGACCTATAAGGACGCCCACGAATTTAAACAATGTCTTGTATTTACATCCTCAAGTGCATCACGTGACGAGATATCTTTGTCGGTATGCGTGACTTGAGATTGAGAATCCGTTGTTGAGTCGGTAAGGCAAAGTTATCTGTTGTTGGATCGTTGTGGCGTCAGCTGAAAACATTCTTCAGTCTCCATACCACGTCTCGTCTGCGAGGACTCCTGCTGATAGAGGCGTGTGAGAAATTGCCCTAGCATCATCTAACCTCCAGTCACTGTTCGACGAAACACAGAGAATAGTAGTTGGACAAAAAAAGACAGCCGTGGATTCACATGATTCAGGAAACTACATGCACAGGTGGTCTTACACTGGGAGTAGCAGTTCATTTGTTACGAAAGAAACGAGTCTGGATTGGCTTGAACCAAGTTACTACATTTGGTCTTACACTGGGAGTAGTACACTGTAGTTGATTTCTTGTGAAAGAAGAGGCCTGGGATTGGCGCGAATCGGGCGACTACATATTGTCTTCCGAGAGGACAGAGCTGTCCAGGCTGACCGGTCTGAGAGACGTGGTACTGGAAACGATGCTGTCTCGTTCCCCGTTCTTATCGTCGTCTTCCTCGGTCGCTTCCTCGATTCCAGCCACTTCCGCCACTCCTTTATCAACAGAGAGGCTCCTCGACTTCTTCGTCCTTCGCGGTGCCACTCGCTGCGCTGGCGATTCGTCGTCGCTTGACTCGCTGCTGCTGAGGCTTCCGGTGCCTCCACCGCTACATCCCAGCTCCTTCTGGTGCAACCTGTGTCGCATGATCACCGAGTCTTTGGGAAGCGGGAGCGTCTTTCGAAACAGCGGGGAATCTGGGCGGTTGAATGAGTCTTCCTTGGCCAGGATCATCCACTGGTTGCGCTTGTCCGTCGCAGTTACCCTCCCTTCTACGTCGTTCTGGGTCAGCCTTAGCACCTGAATGGGCGCTATCGGTTTACAGGAACCCTGAAAGGAGCTGAAGGACCTAGCGGGCTTCGGCTCAAAGTAGCTTAACGCAGTCGAAACAGTTACCCGAACTTTGTCTTGCGCTGGAGGTGCCTTGGTAGGTATCTTGCGGTTCACCTGGTCAGAAAATGCCTGCATAAGCTTCCGCGAGATGTCCTCCCACGGTGCCATTGAACTTTCAAGACTCGCCGGCCCATTCGTGGTCCTAGTACTTGTAGGTAAGCCAGTTGGGGGCGCTGTATTTTGCATTGTTCGCGTCGCCGTCAGCATCTCTATCGCCTGATCCAACTCCGTCATAATCGAACAATCGATGCTGGTTTGAAATTCTGTCGCCTCCTGGTCTTCCAAGACAGGGCTCGACGTCAGAGGTCTAGAATTCACCAGAGGCGCTTGTGCATTTGACAGAAAATTTGCCGCAAATGTTTCGCCCTTAATCCCGCCTTCCACTTCATCAGTCCAGCTGTTAAGAAAACCCAAAGCATCGTCTGGTTGTCTATATACAAAGTCTTCGTGAAACACGTTTGCAGACTTTTCGAAACCACGCTCATTTTTGTCACCTAAGGTAGCTGCGCAATCATTATTGTTTGTATCATCAATGCTGCGCGTCATGCCTTCACAAATCGAAATGCCTGTGTCAACTGTTATAGCTTGATTGGATGGAATAATTGAGATATTTTCTAGCACGTTCTTTTGTAACTGCACTGGACGATCACAAGATGTCGTAACGTCTGTCGGGCTTAGACCATTCGCGATGTACGGTACAGTTCCTCTCTCAACTGAACCGTTGCTTTTAGACTCCACTACGTCAGTGCCAAGTACACTCTTATGAGATACCTCGGCAGTTTCTTTATGCATCGCACTTAATAGTTTAACTGCATCGGAGTGCTTTTCTTCGCTTCGGAACCCATGAAGTTCTCGAACTTTTCTAGCATCCAGATCCTGTTCTTTCTGTGAGGTTATATCCTGCTTCAAACGTGGTTTGGATTTATCGTCTCTCGAGCTGAACCAAGACATAGGTTCCGGTATAATCAACTTCTTCTTTACGATCTCAAAAGGCTTTTTTAATCCTGTATCGCTGCTCTTTATCTCTATATGACAGCTGCTGGCGGCAACAGGACGTGCTGCAGTCGAAGACCTGTTCATGTCCCAATCGACAAACGGAGTTTCTTCATTCTGCTTTTGCTGGCTTTCGAAACAGCTTCTACCATTTTCCAGCAGAGGCGGACTTTTATTCACACTTGCTTCCTGATGCCAGTATTCAGGATGGATTGCTTTCGGCGAAGATTTGCCTGCCAGACAGGCCGAATCTTTCGCTTTGACCGAATCTGTCGTTTTGGCCGAATCTGTCGCTTTGGCCGAATCTGTCGTTTTGGCCGAATCTGTCGTTTTGGCGTCCGCGTCGTTTCTTGCTTCAACCCACCGATCACTCGACGGGGTTTTGTCTAGCTGTGTCTTCGAAACCTCTTTCATCCACTTTGTGTCGATGTTCTGAATTTCAACAGCTGCTTTTGTTACTGCCTTATCTATATGCGATGCACAGGCTTCGTCTTGAAGCTGCGACGAAGATTTCAGAAAGACCCGGATGTGTCTTGAGCAAGGCTCTCCGTTAGTCCTGTTGAAGTTTCTAGCCAATGGCATGGAGCCGCCGTTGAACCTGTCTGCAATTGGGTCTTCGTCTATCGGCGAAGGATCTCTGGCCAGATGTACAGTTAGTCGCTCAGAGGTTACAGTAGGCGAAGACTCCGTGGCCGATTTTTCGTAGCCCGTGTCCTTAGATGAACTGAAGCTGTCGCAGTTAGACTGAGAACAAGCATCAACTAGTTTGGTCTTTGGTGCTCCGTCCCAGGAAGGAATACCAGACCAGGGTACGTGGTTCCTGTCACGGAGGGCCCAGCTGTCATGACCGTTGTACGCAAACGTCACTTCTGTGGGATCTTGCTTGGATTTCTCCAGCTCCAATCGTGTCAGTGCTGGTTTCTGATCCGCATTATTTTCTTTCTCGGATAGGGCTGCTTTCATTGGCTTGACATAAGCGGAGTTCTCATCGTTCAGGGCATTTGTTGTCGGAAGGGACTGAGCTGGTTTAATGCCACCATTTCTGTGTTCTCCGATCGCAGAAATCGAATTGAAAGGGTTCTTAGCCAGGTTCGTTATTCTCCTTACTACAAAATTTGAACCGAAAGGTTTAACACTATCTGGCTTTATCTGCCCGCTTATCGAAGTCGATGCGACGGGTTTCGCGACTGCCTTCCTAAAGTCTTTAACAACAAATGGTCCCCACGTACTTAAGGTTTTTTGCGGGGCTGCGCTCCCAAGAAGACTGGTCGCTGATTGTGTGAACGAATTGGGGCGAAGGTTGTATTCGTCCGGTTCTGTCGTGTTCAAAGCTATCATAGACAGGCAAGGTTGAGTCAACGAATGTGTCACCGGCTGGTTAGGTGCTATTTCAGCCTCAATAGGTGTAGTCAGAGGAGAGTTGGGGGTTGACAACGACATCGTATCTGTCTTCCAGTCCGAAAGAGGTCTCAGGAAGCCATGGTCCTTTCCCAAAGTGAAGCTAGTCGCCTCTGAACTAAGCAACTTGAGTGATTTTGAACGGAAAGGCTTACGACTTGCTGAAATGCTCTGATCGGGGAAATCGTCACGAGGTGCCTTAGAATTATTATTATCTCGATACAACTCAGCCTTGAAATTGTTTCTAGCAAGTGGAACACAAGGAAAGTCTTTAGACGAATCCAAGTCGCCCGGGTGACTATCTCGAAAACTGTTCGGAGGACCGACGAAGATGTTCTCGGTTTCTTTCCTGCTCTGAGTTGATCCTGAGAAGGAACGACTCGCTTTCACAGGAGAAACTCGAGCAGATGTTCTGAATTCCGTAGCTCGAAAATCATTGTAATCGCCGCCGGCCGCGTTTTCCTCCAATCTTCCCAAGTCGAAGCCGTTACTGACATTCTTGGAAATCATCTCGCGTACCTGCTCAGTTTGCCTTCCAACATTGACGGAATTCCATGTCGTCTGCTCAGTTCTGGGTTCGTCCTTTGAATCCTTTAAACTCATTGAAAACGGCGACAGACGATTCGATGTATCTTGATTAATGACCGCCCGTCCTTCTCCCTGTTTCATCCACGACTTAGTCGCAGGATCGACGCTTTTCCAGGCACTGCTGGAGTTGACCTCCAGCCCGTCTTCCTGTTTCGGCCACGACTTAGCCGCAGGATCTACGCTTTTCCAGGCACTGCCGGAGTTGACCGCCAATCCGTCTCCCTGTTTTGTCCACGACTTAGTCGCAGGATCTATGCTTTTCCAGATACTGCTGGAGCTTCGAACGTTCGATGGATCGATTACAAGGGGTGGTTGAATGACGTGCAGCTTTCCGGTAGAGGCGTTACGGCGAAACCCACACTCCTGACTTTTAGGGTCGCTGATCGGGGAGACCGTGACGCGAAAGGGCTGCGATTTTCCGGCCATTTCCCAAGTGAGCGCCCGGTGCAGAACGGAGCCTGGCTGCGGAGAACGGTTGCTACGAAGGTGATTGAAGAACGGTCTATAGGAACTGCTTTCGTTCAGTGAATGCGACCGGCGTTTCGCCTCCAGACTGGAAATGGATCTGTCATCGTCGTCGCCGAGTTCCGCTATGGAGCCAAGGGCAAAGGTCGTTGCGAAGTCTCTCGGAGAACTGACGTTGCTGTTCCTGGAAGAGAGGGACCCAACGTCGTAGACTCCGCTATCGCGACAGTTGGTCTTAAAACTGAAAATGAAGTCAAAGAAAAAACCTTTTAAATTATTCAAGATCAAGAGTATTCTATTAATATTATGTAATTTGGTAATTTGCTTGTATATGGCCACAGGTTAGCATACTTTTACAGCGATATTTTGAGTGCTGTAATTGTAATTTGAATACGAATACTACACTCTGCTGTTGGGTAGCTTAAGCTGACCCTCTTGTGCAAGTATATATAAAAGGAATCTTTGGGGCCAACGTGGCCAAAGATGGTCCATACGGGGAATGCGTGGCAGTTGGCTTCTAGAGCGAGGGTTGAGGACGCGGCAGAGGGCCGCATGGGTATCTGTGACCACAATATAACACGGCTGTAATTTGATAATGCCCTCCTTGCTAAGTTCAGAAGTGCACATTGAAGCCGGGCAAATATTAAGAGCCATAGGTAGACTGGAAGAGGTAATTTTCAGCTTAGAGCGAAAGACATTCTCCATGGGAGAGTTGCAAACACGAGGAGGTAGAGAGTTCCAGATGGAGGAACCGGCAACTGTGAATGATGCCGTCCAAAGACAAGGTTAGTACCACGTTGACCGCAAAGCCCCTTTAACTTCTTCTTACCATGGTTCTGACACTGTCTCAGACGGCGATGACGTTGCAGACAGACAGGTGGACGATACAACATCCGACAGACTCCGAAAACGCCACCTGGTGTCGGAGGAAGACGTGGGACTAAAGTTGCCGTTTCCATGCCAGTCGCCAGGTGGCTGCGGTTGAAGGCCGTAGTGGCCAGATCGTGTCAGCGCTGGCTGAGACTCATAGCCTCCGTGGTGTAATCGTGGCAGTGTTAACGTGGACTTAACAACCGAGTTCTGGTACAGTTCAGACGGCTTGGCGAAGTCGCTGGCAGGACGCCAGGTTCGTCTTGGCCCTCGACAGAACGAAGAACACAAAACGAACACAGATTACTAGCAATCGTAGCGAATTTAAAACGTTTCCTAATTTACAGTTTAACAACAATGAGACGTTTAGCCACTTACACTCAGCATGCGCAAGCACACAATTTATCTCATATATATACAGTGGCTGTGATAGACCACCACATTAATGATGTCTGTATACGTGCGCATTGGCTTACGGCTTAACCTGTGCGTGTCTATGTAGGCAATATGCTCCTATGTAGTGATTTTAGAGGTATACAAAAGGCGCTTTATAAATGCCTAGATGTACACAGGTGAGAAGAAGAGACGATAAGTCCTTTAACGTTTTAACGACAAGAGTGTCCTATAAGCGACTGGGAATGGGAAGCCATTGCAGCTCGTCGTTTAAGTTAACCCACGCGGTGGAAGTTCTGGCTGGGGAACAACAAAGTCATTCTACGCTTCAGAATGAAGAAATCGACGGTCAGGAATGGATAAGATCGAGAGAAAGCTCCGTGAGATAAGATGCAGCACAGCCCGCAAGGCAATCACGCATAGGGCCTAAGCATTGGGATCTTAAACTCAATGCGTTTGTGCCTCATCAACCAGTGCAATGCCTCTGAATATGTTGCCCAAACATAGGTAGGCCTATACCTCCAATCAAAAGCTATGAGTATAAACTGATAAAACGTTTGAAGTCTGCTTCTTTCATCTCACAATCGTTATCGTAATCTCCAAATTTCTGAAGTGCTACTCTAAAGGTAAGCGCAGGGCACCAGCTTATTTACAAGCGCTGCGTCGTGCCGGAGGGGCTGTGAAGATATGCGAAGTGAAGATTCCGGTTTCCAGAGAGGTCAGACAGAGGATGTGGAGCAACTGACAAGGTGTGGGTCTCGTTGAGGATATAGGACGAGAAAGCTTGGAAGGGGAGGATCGAATGGAATAGGGTAAGAATTTATCTGTGCCCTTTGATAGCCGTTAATTAAACTTAGTTCATACGTCACTCCATGCAGAATGACAATTCTTTTCTACTGCAAAAGCCTTGTACCGATTATAGGGAAACAGGTCAATTATCTGAGTTTATTGGTTGCGTTGAATTTCAGACCAGTTACTGTGGTGCAGTTTCGAATCTGTTGTAAACTGAATAATCAATGACTTTGACTTTGAGTTCGTAAACGGTTTTAATTCATTGCTTATGTTAGCTCGATTCTGTTGGGTTTGTGGGTCAGGGTGACCTATTGGTTAGAGCGCTCGCCTTGTGACACGGGTTCGAACATCCTCTGAGACAATTACTGTGTAGAAATCCTCAGCGAGTCCTTCACTCAGTATTGCTCAGCGCCATCGATTGATCCTTGGTCATTGGATAGTGGCGCTTAATAAATACAGAAGAAATAATAATAATAATAATAATAATAATAATAATAATAATAATAATAATTATTATTATTATTATTATTATTATTATCAGCATCATATTAACTATTTAATAACAGCAATAGACTTGTTGCCATGCATCATATCCTATGGTCTCAAAACGCTATGTCTGCCTTGGTTCCTCCAGCTCTACATACATACACAGCAGTCTCGTTGTCAAGACCTTAAACCTCAAGACCAGGATAAAGACTTCGAACCTCAAAACCAAGACTTTGAACCTCAAGACAAGACCGAGTCGGGCTACTCGCTATTTTTTTAATGAAAACATGAGTTTTTTCTATTTTATTCAGTGAAAACAACTCTAAATGCAGACTGCAGAGAATTCCGAATTCGTATTTACAAAATTCCTTCATGCGAAATGTTATTCCAAATGCCTTCTGCATTTTATAAAAACAATTCGCTCAGAGTTTTCTGACCAAGACGTGCCCTGTGGGGCCTCATAAAAATTCCGCCATGTTAAAAATACGTTCTGCAGGTGCTGAAGTCGTGCAGTTTTCAAGCAGTGGATGTAAATGTACAAATCGTGATTCCTTTTTAAGATCCTCCCATGGTTTCTCAGACCGTCTGGCTCCTGAAACAAGTCTCGACAGGGCTTCCCGATACAGCATAAGTGTTGCAGCTGCCATGCAAATGCTAAAGCAATTGTATTAGTAATTATGTGATAAATTTTTAAAATTCTTGCGTTTTGTTAAATAATTGTTCAGATTGACAGTCGAGTCTTGGTCTTGGTCTTGCAACAAACCTCAAACCAAGACCAAGACTATGAACCTCAAACCAAGACCAAGGCTTTGAACCTCAAGACCAAGACTTTGCACCTCGAGGTGAGACCAAGACCAAGACTTTTGGTCTCAAAGCCACCCTAAAGGCCAAGACCAAGACTTTAAAAGCGAACTCGAGTGCACTCGAGAGCAAGACCTTGGTCTCAAGGACAACAAGACATACATACATACATACATACATACATACATACATACATACATACATACATACATACATACATACATACATACATACATACATACATACATACATACATACATACAAACAAACGTACTTACGCACGCACGAATACACACACACATCCATGCATACAGAGTTACAGTAATTTACAATGTTGTTCCTTACTTACTTGCACTGGCTTAAAAATCCGAAAGAAGGGAGGAAGGCTACTCTGCCTGCCTTGGTTTGCCTTTTCCTCCCTCACCACTGTATACGGAATTTCCCGCGACGTGTTGTTGAAGGATTTAACCCGATCAACACATTGAAAAAAGAATAGGGTCGAGGTCATACTTACGGTCGGTATAGAAAAAGTTTACATTTACATTTACATTTACTTACAAGTCCTGTCGTATTGCGCGGAATTGGCAGTGATGGAGTAGGGGGAAAGGTAGTCGTATTGGCTGGTGGCATCATCTAGCGGCGAGATGGTGAACTCCTGATCTTCCGGAATATCAAGACGAACATCCCGTGTTATATATCGTCTCCGGTCTGTCGACAACAATAACATCGATCATAATAACATCGATCATTGTAACAATATAATACGAGTAATTGGAAGACAAAGGATGTCTTCAAATCCCTTTCCAATCTAATCTAATCTCAAAGGATCCGATGAAATCTATTTGAATAAAATTAATCTCATATATAAAAGTATATCTAGTACAGCATATCACTGCATAGCAACATAACATCACAACATAAAATGACACCATAACAAAATAACATCACAAAACAAACCACAATAAAGCCGCTTCCTCTATATATCAGAACTTTCTCAAACCCACATAACACGAAATGAACTGGCTTCCATTCCGTCGACCTTCTTCGGCACAACCTCGTCATTTTTGGACGCATGTTTGTAAGGCTTTACCATCATAAACACAAGATTCCTGCCACAAGCCTACAGCCCGAAGAAAAGATAGTAACGCGTGTATACGACTGGAGTAATAAAATCCGCCGCAGCCTAAAATCAAATCAAATCAAATTTATTGAATCGAATACAAGACCAGTATATGATTAACAGTCAATAACATAATGTGCATAGTCTGCATCATATCTATAGACAAGAGATTATATGCTGTAACATTACTACTACAGTGATAATCTTTCAAATATAAAGCAATAAGACGATTCCCGGAGAGAAGAAGCTGAATAAGCTTATCTAGTCATCCCCGGTATTTATCAGAAGTTCGTATTACTTCGTCAATGGAATGTATCAGACTTAAGATTATGCTAATCATCCTGTTTTAAGATGAGATAAAAATAAAAGATCCGTAGATGATTTGTCACGTAGCTAATACTGGTTAATCAGAAACGATTTATAAGCAGATTTGAAGGCACTTAGTGATCGTAATGCACGTATATTATGATCAATGGAATTCCATAATTGTGGGCCTTTTATTCTAACAGAGAAGCTTCGCACATTGGTTCTGTGCACCTCGGATCGGTAATTCCCCTTATGACGAGTGTTGTGGTTATGGAATGCAGCATTTACAGTAAAATAGGAATTAAATATTATTGGTAAAGTACCTGAGTGGTGTCTATACATTAGGAGTGCTAATTGGAGTCGGTAGATATCATAAATATTTAATGTTTTCAGGCTTTTAAAGAGATTCGAACTTGGCATTAGATAGTGGGCACCACAGATGGTTCTTATGGCTCTTTTTTGCAACAGAAATAATGGTTTAAGCATAGTCTGGTAGCCACCTGCCCATACTGTAGTACAATAATTCAAGTAAGGCAATATAAGGGTAGTATACAGCAGTTTAAGAGAATGGGTAGGTAAGGACCATTTGAGCTTATGAATAATACCTACAGATTTAGACACTTTATTCGTCAAATGCTCAACATGAGCCTTCCATGAAAGATTTTCATCAATAATGACACCTAGAAATTTAACACTTGTAACCCGGCATAGTTGAATATTATCAATACTTATGATGGGAGTGTCAGATTCAGATACATGTTTCCTACGACTTTTAAATATTATATAGTTGGATTTTTTCAGATTCAGGGACAGCATGTTAGTGCGAAACCACCGAGATAATTTCGTTAACTCCGTGTTCATATGTTGGAACAGTTCCGGACAGTTTTTACTGGAAATGAAGGCAGAAGTATCATCAGCAAACAGTACCAAATCCAGTGTGGACGAGCAATTCGTTACATCATTAATATAAATTAAAAATAATAATGGGCCTAAATTTGAGCCCTGAGGGACCCCACAGAGTATCGGTGCTAAGACAGATAAAACTCCATCATAAGAGACCTGTTGAAATCTATGGGTGAGATAAGATCTGAACCAGTCCAAAGCTACACCACGGATGCCATAATGGGACAGTTTAGCTAATAGAATGTTATGATTTATGGTGTCGAATGCTTTCGACAAGTCGAGGAATACCCCCAACACAAATTTGGAATTATCCAGAGCCTCGGTGATTTTGTCAATAACTTCAATGATAGCTAAATTGGTCGAATGATTCTCCCTAAAGCCAAATTGCTTTGCATATAGTATTTTATTAGTTGTTATAAAATCATATATACGTTTATACATGACTTTTTCTAATATTTTAGAAATGCAAGGCAACTTAGAAATGGGGCGATAATTTGACATATCGTGACAATCCCCAGTTTTAAAAATAGGGGAAATGGTAGCAACCTTTAAATTTTGTGGGACAATACCAATTGATAAAGACTGGTTAACTAAGTAAGTTAATGGTTGAGAGATATAAGTAGCATTACGTTTTATAATATCAACAGGTAACTTGAGGGAGCCACATGCTTTGGTATTTTTGAGGCCCGCTATAATGGCCTGGATTTCCCCCGGATCTGTGGGAATCATAAATATGGAGTTAGGATTGGGTGCTTTTAAGTAATCAGTGTAGGAGGCAGCGGTAGGGGGAATTTCATTAGCCATTTTTGGTCCAATGGTGGCAAAACAGATCCAGCATCACTTGGACTCATCGGTGGGATTCCAGGTCTCGAGTGAGAAATGCCAAATTCTCAGGTGAAGTCTAACGCCGTCAGGTGGATAGGTGGCGAGGGGATAGGACTCCTCAGGAGAGACTGCAATCCAATTAAGTGAAACACAGTTGTTAGCATGTGCCATTTATATTCGCCAGATACATAACAACAACACGAAAGACGAGTTGCAGACGTTTCTGTAGGCACAGACTGTTGGCCCGGATAGCTACATCGGTTAGAGCGCACGTCTCACACATGCATAGACACGGACATACATCTCCTAAAAAATGAATTTGCTAACACTTCATGCCCATAGCTGTCAAAGGGCTATAGCTTAAGGGACTGTTCTTCTTGGATGATAGTGCTGCCTCGGTGTACACAGTCACAGCTTTCCAGAGGACGCTAGGATGGCTATTAAGCATTCTAGGTTAATTGCAGTTCTAGCATAACATAGTGTGGATCACAACACAGATTGCGTGGCTTTTGAACCACTTAAATCCCCGTTGAGCTGTGCAATGTTACGTCTAAACTTCTTAACATTTTATACATACAGATGTACACACAAACACGGACTTATAATCGGACAAATGTACACACACAAATTCCTTCACATACATTATATATATATATATATATATATATATATATATATATATATATATATATATATATATATATATATATGTTTGTGTGCCTATAATTATTCGCTTGATCTACAATCAGTTAAGACCTAATTATGCATTCATCCCGACAACGCACACACTCTAAACAAATGCAAAACAGGCTGATGCAGAATCCAGGGTAGAATGTTACTAGGTTCAAACTGTCTATACTTAGCTCTGGCACGCTTCTGCAAGTCAACTGTCTATTGTATACAAGCTGAAATAGTTCATCGCCTCCTATAGGATATATATATATATATATATATATATATATATATATATATATATATATATATATATATATATATAATACACTGTACAGTGGTCCTTGACTAGCCATAGCCGTTGGCTGATGGCTCAGGTTTACCTCCCAGGGTCGATAATTTGTTCAACCATCCCCACTTGACCTTGGGATCCAAAACTGTCCGCCTGGCGTATTTTGACCGATGGTAGCGATGCGAGAGACAATTCAGAGTTAAAAAATTATGAAGAGCAGGTTGGGTCAGGATATTATCATTATACGAAAAATGTCGGCGACTTTATTTATTCAGCCTCGGCATTCTTGTACGTGTACACGCATGCATACACATATGCATTGCTGCACACATGCTCATAATTATTTACCTAGTTAGCTACATTGGTTAGAGCGTAGGTTGCGTCCCATAATCCTCTGTGTAAGAGAGCATGAGGATTGTGGTTCGCCTCCCGAAGGTGGCTTATTTCATGGATCTCGGGCTAGCACAGTCCGTACACGGGGACATTAAATGGCGTGGCGCCCATTCAAACGGACAGCAGTGGTGAAGAATCTAACCTGGGTCAAGGCCAAACGGTCCCTATATAAAATGTGTACATTTTACATATCCATGCATTCATACATATATGAATACAATATACATAATACATACATGTATACATGAATAGATACGCATATAGGTAGATAGATAGATATATGGACATTAAACGGCGTGACGCCCATAACAAACGGTATAGATAGGCTATATTGATACATGCATACATATAAATACATGCATAAGTTCATACATAAATACATAAAATGGACACACAGATATATATAATATACACGCATACATACATGCACATACATACACACCGAGAGACAAACAGACACAGACAGACATACACACACACATGAATACATGCATACGTAAACAAACTACATGCAACATAATGTATATACATTTAGCTGAGGTGAACTGGTATTTACTTACTTTTTAGCTTTGAGGCGGCCATCTTCTTTCCTGTGGTGTTCGGGTGGAAACTTGGACCAGTTGAGTCTAGGCGGACAGAGGAGGAGGAGGAGGGTCACGGCGATCGAAGGACAGGAAATAGGGTCTGGCCACCCCAAGCTCTTTTTAACCTCCGCCTGAAACATATAATAACCCACAAAAGGTCATATCAATAATAATAATAATAATAATGATAATGATAATAATGATAATAATAATAATAATAATAATAATAATAATAATAATAATAATAATAATAATAATAATAATAATAACAATAATAATAATAATAATAATAATAATAATAATTATAAAAATTATAATAATGTAGTAGCAATAATAATAAAATATATTATAGTTATTGTTGTTGTTGTTGTTGTTGTTGTTGTTGTTAGTATTTCATTGTTTAGCGACATCCTATTGCTGCTTTCCGATCAGTGTTTCTATGCTTTTATTTACCGATTGGATGGATCCAGAGTTTATCGACATCTTATGGCAACAAAGGCTGTTGACGTCGTTAAAAAATTATTTGGTTTAATACAGCCTCTCCTCTACCGAGACGAAAAACACCCTGTAACGGTGTTGTTTGTGGGTTATAGGTTCATTGAAATGCAGGAATTTACAGGATGGAGGAAGCTATGCATGTGGTATTTTGACAAAAATAACAGTAACAACAAACAACAAGAGCGGACTGCTTGCCCGTGAGGAAAAGTGTACCTTTATGATGGGTGCGCGATAGTTTAGTGGTTAGCGCGTCAACCGAAAGATCGGGGAACGGACATTATCCCCCCGGACAAAAGCCCCCCCCGGACAAAAGCCCCCCGGACAAAAGCCCCCCCCGGACAGAAACCCCCCGATTTAGCTAGGACAAAAGCCCCCCCGGACAGAAACCCCCCCTCTGTGTTATAAGCCTATATCTACATTTAATTGAGAAACTTTAATAGCCCTGTTGCCCTCGTGTCAGCTTGTTAATGATGTAAACGTATAGACTAAAGACTTGTTAGTGTCATTCAGGTGTAAAATAAGACTTGTTAGTCGCCTAGTTCTTAACTTAAGGCTTTTTAATGTCGTGATGGAAAGAAATCCATCGAAGATACCCTCCATGGATTAGGACATAACATTCGCCTGTAGGTTTTTTAGTTTTACTAAAACAGCGTTAGAGACAAATTTTGGACCATTATAGTCTTATAAACTTTTACGTTGGTCTGTAATCATTCTTCGAATTAAACAAACTGTAAATATATATTTCTTCTTATTAAACAAATTGAAATATATTCCGACTTATGTTGAGGTGTATGTATGTATTTATGTATGTATATATGCATGTATATATGTAGGTATATATGTATATATGTATATTATGCATGTATGTATATATGTTTGTATGTATATATGTATTTTATGCGTGTATGTATATATGTATGTTTGATATATATGTGTGAAATATAGGTTATTATTTCCTAGCCGGGGGGGATTTTGTCCTACCCCGGGGGGTTTCTGTCCGGGGGGGCTTTTGTCCGGGGGGGCTTTTGTCCGGGGGGGCTTTTGTCCGGGGGGGTTAATGTCCTACACTCGAAAGATCGGGGTTCAAATGGCGGGGAGGAATTAGTTTGGAAATTTCGGGTCCGCCTGCGCCCCCTCCCCCACCTCGGGTAGTTTTCGGAAACAAATTAGAGGCGAGTACAAATATTTCGTGAGACGAGTATACGGTCTCTAGAGGGGAGTACACGTTGTATACCCGCGTATACCCTCGACTACAGCCCTGGCCTGCCCTATTTAAAATTTCAAACCAGAAATAATATAATTTTTAACAGTTAGGCTTATAAATACGACCTATGGCTCCTCAGCTGTCCTTAGGATTTGAAGCTCCGATCAACCGATTTGGTTTGTTAGTCCATGAGAACAGCATTGGACTAGAACTTGATCATTGACTCTTATAGTAGGCCTAGTCGCTATTCAATAGGCCTATTCACTCTGGTTTACTTCCATTGCTGTGAAATAGAGGTAACTATTTTGAGTGTAGGACATTAACCCCCCCGGACAAAAGCCCCCCGGACAAAAGCCCCCCCGGACAAAAGCCCCCCCGGACAAAACCCCCCCGGGGTAGGACAAAATCCCCCGGCTAGGAAATAATAACCTATATTTCACACATATATATCAAACATACATATATACATACACGCATAAAATACATATATACATACAAACATATATACATACATGCATAATATACATATATACATATATACCTACATATATACATGCATATATACATACATAAATACATACATACACCTCAACATAAGTCGGAATATATTTCAATTTGTTTAATAAGAAGAAATATATATTTACAGTTTGTTTAATTCGAAGAATGATTACAGACCAACGTAAAAGTTTATAAGACTATAATGGTCCACTAGGGCAACAGGGCTATTAAGTTTTATCAATTACATTAACACATCACAAACTTAAATTCGTTCAGTTAAGTTCCTTTCATTCGTTAACATGACGCTAACAAGGGTGCGGGAGACGGCTTGTAACTGCTTGGCGCTGTGCCTGACCCGCTTTTTGGGGAGCGGACCTCGCGAATCCTGACATTAACAAGCCTTAAGTTAAGAACTAGGCGACTAACAAGTCTTATTTTTACACCTGAATGACACTAACAAGTCTTTAGTCTATACGTTTACATCATTAACAAGCTGACACGAGGGCAACAGGGCTATTAAAGTTTCTCAATTAAATGTAGATATAGGCTTATCACACAGAGGGGGGATTTTGTCCGGGGGGCTTTTGTCCTAGCTAAAATCGGGGGGGTTTCTGTCCGGGGGGGCTTTTGTCCGGGGGGCTTTTGTCCGGGGGGGCTTTTGTCCGGGGGGGATAATGTCCGTTCCCCAACTATTTTACATGACTGATATATCGGGAACCGATGATGATGATGATGATGACGACGACGACGACGAAGATTACTGACATAAAGTAGGCCTACAGATACAAATTAACAGACATTCAACGTACACAAGGCCTATAACAAAGATGATGTAGGCCTACTGAAAATGTTGCGTTAGGCGTACCTCAGCGATCTGGCTCCATGGCTTAGTTGGTTAAAGCGCCTGCCTAGTAAGCAGGAGATCGTGGGTTCAAATCCCACTGGAGCCTTTTCTCAACTCTCTTATTTCTCAGGACGGCCAACAAATAAGAATAATTATTTCTGTAGCATTCAGACACCTTTAAATCGTCTCTCTTAGGCGCTATATATCTGTCTTGTAATTTCCGTTCAATCGTTGGATGATCAAGCAGTCACCTTTAGGCCTATTTCGTATTGGAAAGTCGTCTGTAATCCAAATTACAGATAACCCTCAATAAAAAAGAAATTAAAATAGAAGATATGATGTCAGAATAATATCTGTCGACGTCGACAGCCTTTGCTGCCATAAGATGTCGTTGAACTGGACATAGGCGTAATTTGTGGGGGGTACGAGGGGTACCAGTACCCCCACCTTTTGGACTGAGGGGTACCGTATCCCCCACTTTTAAACAATGCCAATCAATATTTTATTATTGGCCTTTCCACAGAACGCATATGCAGTCTCCGCCTTGCTTTGCTTATGTTAGAAATTGGTACCCCCCACTTTTTAGGCCAAAGTTACGCCTCTGGAACTGGATCTATCCATCCAAACTCAAAGTCGTCCACGACAATTAATCTAATTATCATTTGGTTAGTTGTTGTTTAACGACGCTGTGTCATAACAAAGATGATTAGCTTTGCCCTCCTCATTTACCCAGGCTTGGTACTGGCACTATCACAGTACTACAGTTCGTGGGGATTGGATGGATCCAGAGTTTAACGACATCTTATAGCAACAAAGGCTGTTGACGTCGACAGAAAGTATCTCCGCACATTACAGCTCTTTCTTTAACCTATCCATTTGGTTGGTTAGTAACGTTAATTGCTGTTGAACGACACTGTGTCTTAACGAAGATGATTGGCGTCCCCTCCTCTTGGATGAGGGCGACGCTAATTAACTTCGTTTTAAATGACACCGCGTCGTTAAAAAGCGTTAACAACCAAACAAATATATTAAAAGAAGAACTTATCCATTTATTTAAAGGCAGTTGCAGCATTTGTTGTGGTGTTGATCGCCTATAAAGGGTGTCTAAATGGTAATATAATAAATAATACTAATAATAAAAAATTAATGATAACAATAATAATAATAGTAGCAGTATTAGTAGTAGTAGTAGTAGTAGTAATAATAATAATAATAATAATAATAATAATAATAATTATTATTATTATTATAACATAGCAGTAGTAGTTGTAGCAGTAATAATAATAATAATTATAATCATAATAATAGTAGTAACTAACATCATCATCATCATCATCATCATCATCATCATCGTCGTCGTCATCATCATCATCATCATCATCAACAACAACAACAAGAACAATAATAATAGGCCTAGTAGGGATAATATCAGTAACGATAATAATATTATCATCATCGTCATCACAGCCTTCGTACTAAACATGAGAACATCATTGGACTAGAATCACTAGATCATTGACTAGTCACTAGAGTCTCGCCTAGTAGGCCTACCTAATCATTTTCATATTCACAATATTCACTCTGGTTTACTTCCATTGCAGTGAGCTATAAGCAAATATTTAACATGACTGTAAGTAAGTAAGTAAGTAAGTATATCCTTTATTCAAAACCAACTGCTAACCGCATTTTGGTGTACATAGTTAATAATATTAGGCCTAATGATGATGATGATGATGATGACGACGACGACGAAGATTACTGACATAAGTAGGCCTACCGATACAAATTAGCAGGCATTCAACGTGCATTAGGCCTATGACAAAAAATAATGTAGCCCTACTACAAGTATTGCATTAGCCGTATCTCAGCGGTGTGGCTCCATGGCTTAGTTGGTTAAAGCGCCTGCCTAGTAAGCAGGAGATCGTGGGTTCGAATCCCACTGGAGCCTTTTGCTCAACCATCTCTTATTTCTCAGGACGGCCAACAAATAAGAAATATTATTTATGTACCACTTAGACACCTTTAAATCGTCTCTTTTAGACGCTATATATTTGTAATTTCCGTTCAATGGTCGGGTCATTGACGTGGAACACTTGATATCGTATCGTATGGGAAACTCGTATGAAATTCAAATTACAGATTATCCTTAATAAAAAAGAAATTATGGCAGAACTGTATTAAGTCAGAATAATATCTGTCGACGTCAACGGCCTTTGCTGCCATAAGATATCGTTGAACTGGATCTATCCATCCAAACTCAAAGTCGTTCACGACAATTAATCTAATGATCATTTCGTAAGTTGCTGTTTAACGACGCTGTGTCATAACAAAGATGATTAGCGTTGCCCTCCTCCTTTATCCAGGCATGGTACTGGCACTACCATATAGGTAGGGTATAGTGGCGAAGTTATTTTGCGTTTTATATAAAAGTACTATATATAGATATATACAGTATGGAAATCCATTTTAAAGAATTTTGTGTCTCGGCATTATTTACCGTCTTTCTATACCCTTTCAGAAGTAGGCTAATCTGAGCTGTTGTTAACGCTCGTGAATAAGCTAGTGCCCTATGCCTAGCTTTCGAGTGGCGCTTTAGACATTTGCAGTTTAAGATTACGATCTAACAAAAAATGTTTAGAATCGCAGACAACCAACAAAGCACAGTCAACGTGTGGCCTATAGCTAGACAATAATTGGCCTTTTGAAGCAATCAAACAAGTGTTGGCGACAGGCAACAATGATTGTGCTTTGACACCAGACAGTTGGTGACTGGGACCATCCTGCTGGCCTTCTTATCATACAATACTTGTAACTTTCAAGCAGCGTTGCCGCTATCGAGTATTTCGAAATCGATTACTTTGCAAAGTAATCAAGTTTTATGTAAGACATAGATGGGGATTTATGGACGAATTAGATTTTGCCAATACTCGCATATTTATATAAATCATTTGACCGAAACACAAACACAAACCCACACGCACACGCACACGCACGCACGCACGCACGCACGCACGCACGCACGCACGCACACACACACACACACACACACACACACACACACACACACACACACACACACACACACACTATTTTAGTGCATGGACCAGGGCATATCTATTGAAATCAGGCATATACTGTAACGTACTTGGTTCCTTTAGCAGAAACCGCAAACAACATACCGGTACAACTTGAACAGGTGCACAATAAACCATGAAACACATATAGATGTAGACCCAGGTCAACTGAATCTCACATTAACAGAAACTTATTTATCGACGGATTAAGATCAGACGTAAACGTGGACTCCAAGAACTTATGTATAGGTTTATCTGAGACTGAACATGTCGTGGTCTACGCGGGTGCATGCATCAAGGGAAGAAAACCGACGCGTCAACAAGCTTGTTTACAACGCACGGAAAATTCTGCAACAAGCTGTCAACATTAATTCGGTGCATGCAACAAGGATATACGTGTTCAGTAGGACTTTCCAGGGAAAAGTACAGTGACGTCACAGAACGTTCTGGAATCCGGGAGAACTCTATATAAGATAGACCTGATGTACATTGGGGGCCTTTTGACGAAGATTTGTAAACGTTGAAACATTGATCGTATAACGTTCAATCGAGACCAGCCAACCTGTGTGCTGTCTACGATTGTGATATTTGATAGACGAGTTGACTTACTCTACACTTAATCGACTTTATTTTTAAATAAAGATCTTTTAATAGTTCCTTCGTTGGTTCGTCGTTGCGATCGAAGGAGTCGACCGCGACATTATTGGTGTCAGAAGTGGGATCATCGGTGTTGGATCCGGTGAAGAAGACGCGAGCCGACGGAGGAAGGAGTCAACCCGGAGGATCAAGAGACGGTCTGTTCCAGACAGCGAGCGGATCGAGACGCCTTTCTACCGTGGGAGACGGGTGAATCGGCATACGACAGTCGGACGGACGAAGTGCGTCGTTCGGCTGAGACAGCAGAAGACAGCAGTCAACATACGGGTAAGATCCTAGGTGTTGTCGTGGCTGAGAAGGAGAAAAGAGAGTGGAGTTGCAGCCGAGTGGGAGGCAGCCATTATTTCTCTTTCAATATCTGCTGATTATTTCTTTGAAATTTGATCCATTGTTGTGATCGAGGCCAGACTTGCGTGAGCTTGTATAGTTTTTGCGTACTTGGCGAGTGTACTTCTTTGGATACTGAATAGTTGCACTTTGGGTTGTGGAATTTTCCTTTTGTGTGGCGGGTTTGCCGCGTGGTGTCTGTTTTTTTTTGTTGATTGTTGTTGACTGACTGTTTGTAAAAATGGAAGCGTTGACAACAGAGATGCAAGCGAATATTCGCAAAATGTCGTCTGAGCGCCTTAGGGTGTATCTTATGAAGGCAGGAAGGGACGATGATGATGTTATGTCATGGGATCGAAATCAATTAATGGAAGAATGGGCCATGGAGATTGGAAAAGAGGAAGAGGAATTTAAGGGTAGTCCAATATCTCCAACAGGAGTGGATTACGAGCTGCAGAAGCGCCGTCTGGAGTTCGAAATCCGTAAATATGAAGAACAAAGGGAGGAACGGAAGGAGAAGGAAGAAAGGGAGGAAAAGAGGAGAGAGGAAGAAAAGAAAGAACAAAGGGAGAAGGAAGAAAGAGAAAGGGAGGAACGGAAGGAGAAGGAAGAAAGAGAAAGGGAGGAAAGGAAGGAGAAGGAAGAAAGAGAAAGGGAGGAACGGAAGGAGAAGGAAGAAAGAGAGAGGGAGGAACGGAAGGAGAAGGAAGAAAGGGAGGAAAAGAGGAGAGAGGAAGAAAAGAAGGAACGGAAAGAGAAAGAAGAAAGAGAAAAGAAGGAACGGAAAGAGAAAGAAGAAAGGGAGAGGAAGGAAAAGCAGGAAGAACGAAATGTTAGAGATTCTTTAGCAAGTCGTACTAAGCGTTATAGTGATGCCCTTAAGAATATTCTTTGGAAATTTCCTTCCGACCCTATAGAAATTCCAGGTTTCTTTGATCACTTGGATGGTTTGTTTAATGTGTATGAGGTGGATGAAGATGTTAGAGCAAAATTATTGCTAGCCATTTTAAGTGAAAGAGCTAAGGCATTAACCATGCGCCTTACTGAGGCACAGCTCCATGACTACAAATTCCTGAAGGAGTTTTTGCTAAGGGAGTTTAAGATAAGCCCTTCAAATCTTAGAGCCCGATTTTGGTCGTTGCACAAAGCATCGGACGAATCATTTACGATCTATTCATCCAAATTGCGTGTGGCTCTTATGTATTATTTGAAAAGTAGAAAGATAACTGATGAGTTTGATAAACTTGTAAGTTTATTGGTTGCGGATCGGCTTAAGGAGTCCTTGTCGAAGGCTTGTTTAGATTATATCTTGGCCCAAGAAAAAGAGGAGTGGTTGAGCTGTGAAGACATAGCTAATGCGGCTGACATTTATGTAGCGTCGCATGATGGTGGGAATGACTTAGTATGCCGTAGTCATCCGACACCGAAGTATAACAATTGGACGAGAGGTCAACCACATGTTCAAGTCAATAACCAGACAGCTCAACCCAAGTCTCCCAAACCGGAAATAAGGGGTGAAGCCAAGATAGGTGCGAGGGTGTCTCAGGAGGAGGCCAAGGTAAAGGGTCTCTGTTTCCTATGTCATCAGAAGGGTCATATGGCAAGGGAGTGCCAGACCAAACCAAGTTCTAAAAAGGTGAGTACTTGTATATTTGGGAACCCAACTGAAGAAGTGATCGACTCATGTGTTGAGAAGGTCAACGTGTTGCATGAGATACCTGAACAGGTAAAGCAAGGGAATTTATTGGATAATTCTAAACCAATAGGGTTGGAAACTGCTGTAAGGGTATACGAGAATAGTATTGATGGATTACACGAGAGGTCGTATATCAATGTATAGATTGAAGATCTCCCTTCTCAGCCAGCATTATCTGATTCAGGAGCAGAAATTTGTTGTATTGATAAGAAATTAATTGAGTCACTAAACTTACCCGTGATTAAACGGATTAATATAATTGGTTTTCATGGAGAAGGATGTAAGGCAGATGTAGTATACCTACAAATGAAATTAGCTAATTCAATGGAAGGAACGACAAACATTGCGCCATCTTTGTGCGTCATGTTCGCTGCAGTCCCTGAACTAAATGAACGGGTTATTCTGACACCCCATGTTGTGGACCTATTAAGGGATAGTTCGCAATATGTAGTGATGGTAGCTGGGGTAGATCGATGTGTACAAATAAATAAAGGGGCAGAAGAAGATAACTTAGAAGTTAATATCGAGAAAAGTAACAGCAACGAATCCTTGCCGTCAGAAGTGAATGAATATTCTCAGGAGCAACTAGTTGATGATTTAGATAATTTTCTTGATGTTGAGTCAACAGAGTTCAAGTCTGATGAGGGAGTAGCGAATAATGATACTTTATTGCGTGAGCAACAGAATTGTCACAATCTTATATCTTGCTGGCAACAAGCGAGACAGAATAAAAATAATTTCTTTATAGATAATAACCTCCTGTACCACAAAGGGGAAATTATGGGACATAAGGTTAATCAATTATGTTTACCGGAAGATAGAATCGAGGTTGTCTTGCGAGTAGCACACGATGCCCCATGTGCTGGGCACATGGCTTTTAAGGCAACGAGAGCCAGGATCAAATTAAACTTTTGGTTTCCAAGAATGGATGAGAGGATTCGCGAATATTGTGCGTCTTGTCAAATTTGTCAACTAAGAACTCCAGTTAAAGTGGCAGATCGAGTCCCGATCACTCCTATTCCGAGGGCGGATGAACTCTGTTTTAACCATCTAAATATGGATTGTATTGGCCCTATGGTAGTGACTGGAGAATCCAACAAATCGAAACCCCAGTACAATTATGCTCTGGTTCTGGTGGATAAATTTTCTCGTTGGCCGATGGCGTATCCTCTTAGATCGCTGAATGCAAAGGGAGTTTGTGAAGCTCTGTTGCAAGTTTTTACAACTTTTTCTATTCCAAGGATCATCAGTTCTGATTGTGGTACCAACTTTACCAGTCGTTTGACGAAAGAATTCTTGCGGCGAATGGGTTGTAGTCCCAGATTTAATACCCCTGGACATCCTGAGGCAGCTGGATTGGTTGAAAGATGCAACCAAAGCTTGAAAACCATGATCTTTAAGCTTGCTCAATCTGATCCTCGTGGATGGCACCAATTGTTACCGTTTGTTCTGTGGAGCCTTAGAGAAAAACCTTCAGGCACGACTCATATTTCGCCATTCACTATGGTTTATGGAACTCTTCCTCGGGGTCCACTTAGTGTGTTGAAGGAATCGTGGGCTGGCGAACGAAAAGTACCTCTTAACTTAGGTAAATCACCCGAAGAGTATCTCCAATCACTGAAGGAAAACCTCGAATTCGCGAAAGTTTATGCAGATTACTATAGTGATATAGAAACAAAGCGGTATGCAGATTATTATAACTTGCGTAGTACTGACAGAAAATACGAAGTTGGAGATAAAGTAGCAGTATTAGCACCAGATTTTGGTAGTTCTAAATTTTATAGTCGATGGCAAGGACCTGCTACCGTAGTCAAGGTTAAATCCCCATATTCTTATATAGTCGAAATAGAGGGAAAACAAAGACATTTACACGCAAATAAGATCAAGCGATACCATGAACGACTCGAACAAGCGATGATCAATAGCTGTTCAGTAATTGTTGATCAAGATGAAGAATTTGGTATAGTAGGGTCAGGTTGTATTGAACCTGATCCAGGTAAGATCGCTACGATCAATGATATCCATCCTCCAACAACAAAGAAAGACGTTAGAAAGGTTATGGGTTTTTTCAGTTACTTTCGAAATTTTATACCTGCTTTAGCTGAAAAAGCACGGGTAATAACTGATTTGACACGAGATAACATACCTACGAAGGTGCCTTGGGAGCAAAAGCATCAAGAAGCACTAGATAAGTTAAAGGATGATCTCAGTAAAGCTACACAGTTGCATACCATTGATTTCACTAAGGAATTTGGTTTAAGTGTTGACGCAAGTGCCACCGCGGTCGGGTGTTGCTTGTTTCAGTGGACCGAAGAAGGTCAAGAAAAACCAATTGCTTTTGCTAGCCTTAAACTTACAGATACACAGATGCATTGGTCTACAATTGAGAGAGAGGCTTTCGCAGTAATTTGGGCACTTAAACGATTCAAGTCATGGATATTTTTATCAAGGATAATCATTTATTCAGATCATAATCCTTTGTCTTATCTCACAGATGCAAGCCCTAAGAGTGCGAAACTGACTCGTTGGGCGTTAGCATTGCAAGAGTTTAACGTGGACTTTCGATATTGTCCTGGACGTCAGAACACGGTGGCTGATTTCCTCTCTCGGTTGTGACTCGGATGGTGAAGGGGGGGAATGGCCCGACACACAAGGATCGAGCCCGCAAATTGTATAGATAAATTGACTAACTGATGTGTTTTGTTTTGTTTGTGTATGCTGTGTCGAGATGGAGTCTGGAGGCCCGGCTTGATCGTGATGACCCGTTCGGGATGGTGCTGAAGACGTGTCATCATCTGAGGGCGGAGGGAATGTCGTGGTCTACGCGGGTGCATGCATCAAGGGAAGAAAACCGACGCGTCAACAAGCTTGTTTACAACGCACGGAAAATTCTGCAACAAGCTGTCAACATTAATTCGGTGCATGCAACAAGGATATACGTGTTCAGTAGGACTTTCCAGGGAAAAGTACAGTGACGTCACAGAACGTTCTGGAATCCGGGAGAACTCTATATAAGATAGACCTGATGTACATTGGGGGCCTTTTGACGAAGATTTGTAAACGTTGAAACATTGATCGTATAACGTTCAATCGAGACCAGCCAACCTGTGTGCTGTCTACGATTGTGATATTTGATAGACGAGTTGACTTACTCTACACTTAATCGACTTTATTTTTAAATAAAGATCTTTTAATAGTTCCTTCGTTGGTTCGTCGTTGCGATCGAAGGAGTCGACCGCGACAGAACAGTTGGCCTATTTATGTTCACAACGCCTTTGAAGGGTCTAAAAATGCGCTATACAAATATTCAGATATATATATATAGGGCCTACCTGCATACAACATTTAGAATGTATACAAACATATCCTTATCAGAATAGCGTAGGCCAGTAGGCCTACACTATGAGAATGCAAACAATGCAGCCTACGCAAATTCAACGAATACTATGCAGATTGCAGTCCATTAAAAAAGTATACTATTCATATCCAGACGAGAAGGAAAACATTGTTTTGCGTATTTATATCAGAAGAACACATAAACATACATATGACGCGTTGACTAAGTCGTCTGCTCAGCGCTAACACACAGCGTCCACGATCCATCGAAACCAAGTTCAGAAGGAATTCGCTCAAGCGCTTGAAAGCAGCGCTTGCAGCAACTCTCTCTTCAGCGCTGCAGCTGTGCTAAGCTCAGTTCGGTTCTAATAAAGAGTTATATCGTTCGCTCAGCTCAGCTACGTTCATTTATTCGGTTCTGTTTCGGCTGTGCTCTGTGCGGCCGATGCCTCCTGCGCTTCGACGAGATGCCCTGGCGATACCACAGTTCATCTGTGTTTAATTTAGTCCATACACCAACTCAGATCGATCGATAGACACAGATACACGAACAAGCAGACAGACAGAAATACTGACAGAGAGATAGGCAGACAGACATACAACCATAGAGACAGACAAATAGACAGAGAAAGTGCTCTATTTCAGTGGATATAAGCTAGGTTATTGGACTGTGGGACAGCTAAGCCTATTGGATATTGATCTCACTTGGCAGACATGCTTAAACATATATATGCGTATATATATTTATATATTGTGTAAGAACGAGAGAAAATATACAATAGATATATAATAATTGTACTGTGCAACAGCTATATTGTCTATTGGATATTGATCTCATTTGATTTACACGGCACATACATACATACATACAGAACACAAATACAAACATATATACATAAAAAATACATACATACATACATACATACATACATACATACATACATACATACATACATACATACATACATACATACATACATACATACATACATAAAAAATACATACATATGTACATACATACATACATACATACATACATACATACATACATACATACATACTTACATACATACATACATACATACATACATACATACATACATACATACATACATACATACATACATACTTACTTACATACACACACAAATACATACATACATGCATACATACATACATACATACATACATACATACATACATACATACATACTTACATACACACACAAATACATACATACATGCATACATACATACATGCATACATGCATACATACATACATACATACATACATACATACATACATACATACATACATACATACATACATACATACATACATACATACATACATACATACATACATACATACATACGTACATACATACACAAACATAAATAGATATCTACGACACATTATAAATGAGGAGTTATGCCAATCCGTGCCAGGATGCTGCTTATCCAGAGCCCATGCGCCGACAGAGAATGACGCAGGAGGGCGCCAGGAATGGAGCCAGACTCCTCGATATCTGATCTTGGCTCTGCTTTTTCTTTTATCGTCTTCATCTCATTAAGCATTGCCATAATTACAAAGACATGCAATAACATTATACGCATACATGCACAGTTGCACACATACATACAGCATTCAAAGTCAAGATCTTTGAATATGCCAGAGCCTTTTTATGACCTAAAAGTGCACGAATTAACAATAGTGCAGCCTTATATTCGTGTGTGTGTGTGTGTGTGTGTGTGTGTGTGTGTGTGTGTGTGTGTGTGTGTGTGTGTGTGTGTGTGTGTGTGTGTGTGTGTGTGTGTGTGTGTGTGTGTGTGTGTGTGTGTGTGTGTGTGTGTGTGTGTGTGTGTGTGTGTGTGTGTGTGTGTGTGTGATACTTGCGTGTATTACATGTTCACCTCATACACTTACATGTATATGTATATACTCATTTACTTCATACATCTGTATATAAGAAAAAATTAAAAAGATATAAAGATGTAGAGAAATAACACAGAAAACGAAGAAAAGAATATAATCTATACGAGACGATATACAATCCATTTTCCTATTTGGATCAGAATGCGGGAGAAGCAAAGCAAGACAAGGACACAATTCCTACAACAGAAATATGTTGGCTATGGACAGTTGCAGAGATTTCACGACTACAGAAAATTAGAAATGATGACACGAGACATTCCGATTTTCTGGACATTAACCTGATTATGGCTTCGTTTTGGTGTGACATCGGTTGATGCCATGTGCATTAGACACTGGCGCAAAAGAAATTACTAATTTCAATTACAATTACATTCATATGGCTCTGCTGGACTAAGTCGTTCAACGAAGACTCCGATAGTTTGTCCGGGGTAGAGGGAATGCCAGTTGAGCGAATACCACCACAGTGCACTACGTGCAAGATGCGAAGGAAAAAGAAACAAAGGCAGACCAAGACTACGCTGGGTAGACAATGTAAATGAAGACATAACAAGACAATGAGTAACACTGAGAGGAGCACTGGACATGACAAATGACTGAAGACAATGGGAAACATTTATTCGTACTCATCGCCCCCAAGTGGCTGTCATCAGGAACTGTCGTTGTTGTTGGTGGTGGTGGTGATGATGATGATGATGATGATGACGACGACGACGATGATGATGATGATGATGATGACGATGATGATGATGATGATGATTAAGAAGAGCGAGGCAGCAATGGGCTTCAAGTGTTAGCGACTCAATTTCCTAGCCTTGGTTCATTGACAGGGTGGCCAGCCCCTCCCTCGCCGCTTAATCGCATGATCTTGCCCGATGACGGTGTACGGTCGGTGTACTCATTCTAGCTCATTTAAATAGGTTGGCATAAGTGAAACGAAAATTTAAAAAAATCTGCTTTGGCTGAGATTTGGGTGTTTGTGTGTGTGTAGCAGAGAGAAAGAGACAGACAGACAGACAGACAGACAGACAGACAGACAGACAGACAGACAGATAGAGAGAAGGAGAGACAGACAGAGAGACAGACAGAGAGACAGACAGACAGACAGACAGAGACACAGAGACAGACATAGAGCGTGCTTGTCTGTGTGTGTGTGAGTGTGAGTGTGAGTGTGTGTGTAGATACTTGGGTGTATTAAACTGCATACTGGATATGAATGTGTTCGTTACTATGAGCTTCAGATGCCCAAGCGATGCATTTGTCATCCGATCTCAGTGTAGTTCACCATACAAACATCTCTCTGTTTAAACGTTTGTTTATGCTATTGTAATAGAGAACAGCAGAGAGACAAGCATAGACAGGGACAAACAGGCAGTGATAGAGGTGACGCAGACAGACAGACAGACAGACAGACAGACAGACAGACAGACAGACAGACAGACAGACAGACAGACAGACAGACAGACAGACGGTCAAACACAGACAGACGGACAAATAGACACACACGCAGACAGACAGGCACAAAGACAGAAAAACACACAGAGGTACACAGACGGACAGACAGACGGAGAGACGTGAGCAGAGGAAATAGCGTGTTAGGTTGTTTATTACATTGGGACGCTGTCGTGCTGAACTGTTCGGCTTGTATGGTCCTCCTCATCCGGGGTTACGACGGCCACAGGGCTACTGAATCAGACCCAGATGCCCTTCACATGGTGTCGGGTTTCGCGATGTGTTGTCAGTCAACTACCAGAGAGAGAGAGAGAGAGAGAGAGATGACTCCCAGCATCACCAGCAGCTGCTGAGGAGAATGGCAGCACAAGACTGTGAACACTCACGGAATAGATTTCATGCCATCCGTGGAATCTGTCTGTCTGTCTATATCTCTGTCTGTTTGGCTGTCTGTCTGTTTGCATAACTGCTTGTATGTTGTCTGTTTTTCTGCCTGCCTGCCTGTCTGTATGTCTAATGCTATCATGTCATCCGTGCAGTGCACATTCAGACCTAAGCGCAATAACATCAGCAGTGCATGTGCACGCGGTTATCAAGGGTAAAAAGACCAATATATGCAGTAAACACAGAAATAGCTAAAATACCAAAGCGAACATGAATAACAATAAAAGACTAATCTCTACATCTAAGTATGATTAGCTTTGAGCAGCACGAACCTCGGTAATGGCCTACTGGGTAACTTCATTAAGGCATGAGCATGTATTGTAAAGCAAAATTATACCATAAAGTCATAAATACCTACATTGCGAACGGGATCATTTGAATAGGACAATGTACAGAGAATGTTTACGACTATCGCATTCCGATCCGCGGACTTCAATTCAAACAGAGTTGGGGCGTTAATCTAAAAAGGCTTACGGAATGATTCACATTTAATATCCGCTACAGATGTTTATGATCCGCTGAACATTCCCTCGTGTCGAAAGTCTCGTGTGTTTCGTGGTAATGGCAGATCGTGACATACGACAACTCAGATGAACAGCAGCAGAGGAAATAGTTTTGCTAATTAGTCCATCTTTAGAACATTTCATGATTAAACTCTGAACACATTACACAAATATGATTATCATCATCATTGGTTCCTGAGGCAAGTCATTTTGTAGCGGTTGGCACGAAAAACTTATCTCAATTATTGTCCTTGGTCATTTGTCCAGTGCTCTTCTCAATGTCAGTCCAAGTATTGCTGTGTTCTCATTTATGTTATCTATCCAGCGCAGTCTTGGTCTGCCTTTGTTTCTTTTCCCTTCGAATCTTACATGTAGTGCATTGCGTGGGATTTGGTCAACTGTCATGCTCTCCCGATGTCCAAACCATCGGAGTCTTCACTGAACACAGGTAGTTTCACATTCAAATAAATTCATCAGCAGCTGAATGAATAATGGAGTTACGTTTCAGACATCACAACATTATAGTTATAAACTACGGCCTTTGAGCTGCAGGTTGCTAAATCCCTTCCTGGATGGATCAAGGTTAGATTTCTAGAAGAGGTGGCAGAGGGGATTAAGGCATGTTCAACATGTTCGGCCGAACGGGGAACCCCACACCTGAGGGCCCCCATACATGCAAAATAAAAAAAAATCAATAGTTTATAATTATTGCTATTTGTTAAGTCTAAAAGTAAAAATGAGCAAAAAATTCAGAACAAATTATTCGTAAAAGATGTATACTTTAACACTAGGCTGGTTAATTATAGTACCGACTAATATTGTACAAAAAGAAAGAAGGCATGAATTAATAATCGGTGAATGCTGATTCGTTCAAAAATATAACACGTTTTATGTGTCTTTTGTTGTGATTCAGAATTTCTGTGGGTCCCCAGCCCCACAGTTTTACTGAACAGGGCCACCACATTTGCTCCAACACTGAGAGGTGGTGTTAAAACTGTATGAATAATCGTCGCACAACATTGTTAAATTGTTTCCATAGTATGTCTGTCTTCTATGCAGAGCCGGCTCTAACGTTCTTGGGAAAGCATTTGTCGCAGACAACAACACTGTGTAAAATAAGGGCGAAGCCATAACAACGCTTTTACATGGAAATTTAGATGGCTAGAGCAACTGCTAATAATCAAGTACATGAGCGATTAAATTAGGCAGAAGCCCACACCCAGTGGCTGCTGATGCTACTGAAGTTGATGAAAATGATGATGGGTGTTTATGATGCATCACATCCACAGAGCATGCAGGATGTTGGGGTGATGAGTTAGTGGGTGGTGGACTGGAGCACGACTTAGTTACTCCCAGTCTCGCTCTAACACTCTTTCTGTCTGTGTGTCTGTCTCTCTCTAAATCTGTCCCTTTAAATCTCTCTAAGTTTCTCCGAATCTCTCTCATTCCTTAATTAACAGATTTCAGCTCATTACTCATTCGCCGCAACACAATAACTACTCTATTTTTATGTATATCTTCCTATCTGTCTGTCTGTCTGTCTGTCTGTCTCCGTGTCTGTCTGTCCACCTGCTTTAATATACACGTGTCTGTCTGTCTGTCTGTCTGTCTGTCTGTCTGTCTGTACTCTGTACATCTTACTCATATACATGTTTAACTGTTTGTACACTTTCATTAATCTACATGTCTATTCTTCTGCCCGTGTGTGTAGTCCTCTTATTTATTTGCCTACCTGTATGTCTGTCTGTCTGTCTGTCTGTCTGTCTCTATCCTTCCATCACTGTCTAAATGCCTGTCTACCGGTCAGTCTATCCACCTGTAAAAACATCTACACGTGTGTATGTCTGCCTGTCCGCTTGTGTACCTGTTTGAGTAACTGTGAATCTTGGTCCCTTAAACACATAGCTTGCACATAATTACTTGTGGGTGTGCTGGAGCAGGTGCGCTGGGTTGAGTGGCGGACGAGTCTAGTAGAAACAGATGCAGAGTTTAAAGTGAGGTCGAAAGGTCATGTGTGTTCCAGCCGTCATTACACGGAACCCGACGAGCTGAAACGAAACCTCATCTGTATCTTTGGTGGAACAGTTAATGGACTCCATGCAGAGACCACAGACCCTCTCCATCCGCTGCTACATCCTTCTCTCATTCGGATGCCAAGCAGGCTTTGCAAACTCATCACACTTAACAGCACTCGACTTATTTATGTATGTATGCTTGTATACATGTATTTATGTATGTATGCTTGTATGCATGTATTTATGTATGTATGTATGTATGTATGTATGTATGTATGTATGTATGTATGTATGTATGTGTGTATGTATGTATGTATGTATGTATGTATGTATGTATGCATGCATATATGTATGTATGTATGTGCGTGCATGTATGTATGTATGTATGTGTGTATGTATGTATGTATGTATGTATGTATGTATGTATGTATGTATGTATGTGTGCATATATGTTTGCATGTATGTATGTATGGGTAATATGCATCATGTACGTATGTAAGTATATATGTATATATGCATACATGACATTGTAGGTATGTATGTGTGCGTGTGATCATAAACATCGAAGCTTAGAAGCGTGCCTTTGATGTATGTATGTATGCATGTACACATGTATGTATGTATGAATCTGGCTATTTGTAAAACGCCTTTTAAGAACCTCGCAAGGGCTTTTAACATGACAATCAAACAGATCAAAAGAGGCGTGCCTTAAGATGGATTGAAAATGTTTCTCGAGCTGTCTGACAAAATAGTTCGTAAGTTTAATGATAGACTGTTCGAGGAAGATGGTTCAATGCATGAGAAGAGCATCGGAGGACGGAAGCGCGGGGCCAACAGGTCTCCACAGGCGTTTGAACGCAACAATCGTCGTATAGGCTGACTGGAAATAGGAACGCACAGCTCTAAGATGTAGTCGGGTTCTGCACCTACTAACGAAACTCTTCACACGAGGAAACTATTATTATTTTTTTATATTATTATTTTTTTTTGCCGCCCGAGGTGTGGCCCTCAGGCTCTTAGAGATTATTATTATTATTTTTTTCCTGAGGTATCAGTGATCCCTCAGGATTTGGAAAAAATTATTTAGGAGCAGATTAATTGTCTAATTATTATTATTATTATTATTATTATTATTATTATTATTATTATTATTATTATTATTATTATTATTATTATTATTATTATTATTATTATTATTATTATTATTATTATTATTATTATTATTATTATTATTATTATTATTATTATTATTATTATTATTATTATTATTATTATTATTATTATTATTATTATTATTATTATTATTATTATTATTATTATTCCCAGAAAAAAATATTACACAATGCAGTGTACAATTATGTTTCAGGAATAACCGAGGTGCCGCTTATTAGGTTCACCATTTTGACAATTAATTGGGTTGAAATGTCGAGTGAATGACATAATAGTCTTGCAATACTTTAACACAGTGTAATTAAAAGAACGAGAACTCAAAGCTTAACTAATTAGAACTATAATTCATTCAATGTTTTGTTCATTTAGATATGCGCACAACCTTTTTAAACATTCTTATGCTGTGGCCTGTACCATACTATGCTTTGCTATGCTAAACTATATATACTATACTGTACTACACAACACTGAATTGTTGGACTTCTACTGGATGGATGGTTGGATGAATGGATGGAGGAACGGATGGAAGAAGGGAGGGATGGAAGGAGGGAGGGGAGGGAGGGATGGAAGGAGGAAGGGAGGGAGGGAGAAGCTACCTCATCGTATGTATAAGCAATTCTGGTATACAACATGAATTCGGAATGAGTGAGACGTACCGCACGTAGCTTCAGTCCGTTTTACCCGTGCACGTAGTCTTTTTTATGACTTAATCGCACCAGATGCGGTACTACAGGAAATTGAACTGGATTCCAGTAATATTCTATCTTCAGACTTTGTCTTATATTAGAGCAAGAGAGACAGAGACAGACAGACAGACAGACAGACAGACAGACAGACAGACAGACAGACAGACAGACAGACAGACAGACAGACAGACAGACAGACAGACAAAGACATATACAGAGACAGAGACAGAGACAGAGACAGAGACAGAAACACACAGAGAGAGCTAGTTGGTTGGTTGAATAAATGAATTGATGGATGGAGAGCGCACGAACGAATAAAGTATAGGTGCAAGTGTACTTATATTTGTCCATGAATGGAAATGTGTGCATGTAAGTGCATAATTGAGTGTGCACGGATGTGTATTTGATGTCGCTGTATACTGTACATGTACAACCGGAGTACTCCTCTTATATCTGAATTGGCTAGGGCGCAAGCAACGCAGAAATCCCGAACCATCTTCCTGCCTCTGTCTGGTTGTGTTATGCCATACGAACGGTGAGAACTGTTCAAAATAGATGACAACGGCCTTTGTTGCCATAAGCTGTCGTTAAACTCTGGATCCATCATCTATGCCCTTGTTTGCCTTTGAGCCACCAATGACCTTTGTAGCTGCTGTCTAGCAGTACGCTAATTACTTGAGTCCCGCCAAACACACCAACAGAAGCATTCCCTCAAGTGTCCCTACTTAGAAGAGCTGCCAGCTGAGTTCCTGTGAAAAAGAACGGCATTCAAGTGTCGTTTAAGTGTCCCTCAAAGGCCACGCTTCTAAACCACGATGTTTATGATCTGACTGGTAACTCCGTTGTCTACTTTGACTAGACATCATTGCAACGATGCGTGAACGACCAGACAGCCTCTTTTAAAGTACCCTTGGTTCTTGGGGTGTACACTCGATTTTGTACACTCCAGAAACGTTTTGGAGCCACTGGACAGGAATGGAAGAGCGCATAAGATAATGCCGTATGAAGTGTGTGCGACTTAAGTTTCTTAGCCTCGGCATGTGTGGGAGCTGGTTAACCCTCTCCCTTGCCGTCTGATCTTTCCGCCGACAGTTTAGCGACAGTTTACTTATTTAGTGGCTGAGCTGCAGCTTGAGTTCACCAGAGGGCCTAGAATTACTGTAGAAGAGCATCAGTCCCTTAAGCTAATCCAACGAAGCAGCCATGGGTATGAAGTGCTAGCGACTAAGTTTTCTTAGCCTCAGCATATAAGGGGAGGGTTGCCAGTCATCTCCATCGTGGTGTAATCTTCCCACCGCCAGTGTACGGTCACGGTACTCATTAAAGCTGAGTTGGCTAGGGGGCGCAGGTGGTACCGAAATCTCGACACAAATTTCTGTCCTAGCGGGGATATGAACCCCCGACCTCTCGGTTGATTTTCAACACACTACCACTAGACAATCACAAACCCCTTATATCTTCCTACCCTGGCGAGGACAGAATTGTAATCTGTAATTGCTAAATTATATAGCGCCACTTCAAGACAGAATCATCAGAGGCCCTCCCGACCTAACACAATGAAACCACGATCGAACAGAACGGTCTTCAAGCGCTTGCAGACAGGAGAATAGAACGAATAACAAAGGTTTTGCTTACCTTTAACGACGAGTCGTGCGCAGGTAACTGCATCTCAAACATCTTATCAGTGGAGGTTGCATACTCGATCGAAGATGCGTGCGCCGCTGCTCTCAGCTCGACCGATAAACTATTCGTGGGCACCGGTCGCAAGATATCCGCTTCTAATTCAGACACTGTTGGTAAAACGGGAATCGAAATTCGAAGGTAATTCCAGTCGCGTTTTCGCCTTACAATAGACGCCTCCAAACGGGAGGAAAACCGTGGCTGGAGGAAGGAGGGTAGTGATCTCCGGATGATGATGTTGAAGAGCCGGGTTCGATCTAGGAGACGAAAAAGTTCCCGTCTTTACAAATGTTATGAATGACGGAGGACTGCTGCTGTTGTTCGGTTGGTCGGTCGGGCGACTGCGGCGGACGGGCGGAGAGAGAAGGCCGGAGGTTGGGTTGGAGAGAGACCGACTGGGGAGGAAGGAGAAACGGAGAGGAGATGCGCAGAGGTGTGGTTATAGGGAGAGACGTAAGCGTTGAAGCGGCGATAGAGGGAGGAGGAAGGGAGAAAGAAAGACGTGGAGGAGGAGGGAAAAGAGAGGGGAGAGAAACAGAGACTGAGATGAACATAGAGATGTAGAGATAGAGAGACAGTGACGAGGAAGGGTTCAAAGGAGAAAGGAGGCGGGAGTCAGAGAGGCAGGAGAGATAGAGGAACAGACACAGAAATAAAAGCAGAGAAACAAATCTACACAGAGACAGAAAACGATGATTTGGACAGAGTCACCGAAGCACACCAAGAGCAGGGACAGAGACAGAGAGGCAGACACACAGACAGACAGATAGACAGACAGATAGACATACATACAGACAGACAGATAGACAGATAGAGAGAGAGACATAGAGAGAAAGAGAAAGAAAGAGAAGGACATAATAGAGATAGGGATGGAGAGAGAAAAAAATAGAGCTAGCGAGAAAAAGAGAGACATACAGAGAGAGAGAGAGAGAGAGAGAGAGAGAGAGAGAGAGAGAGAGAGAGAGAGAGAGAGAGAGAGAGAGAGAGAGAGAGAGAGAGAGAGAGAGAGAGAGAGAGAGAGAGAGAGAGAGAGAGAGAGAGAGAGAGAGAGAGAGAGAGAGAGAGAGAGAGAGAGAGAGAGAGAGAGAGAGAGAGAGAGAGAGAGAGAGAATGGAACGTCGGACGGATGCCAGAAGCATCCCTCACAGAGGAGGAGAAAGAATGTAGATATGCGAAAGTGAGACAGAGACGGACAAGCAGAGATACAACAGAGACATTCAGAGTCCCGAGCAGCACAGAGCCGGGGATCGGTAGGGCGAATAAGAGATAGAGAAGACGGAACGTCCGATGGGAAAGAGAAGGGAGAGGTTAGAGTAAGGACGAGAGGTGAGACTGACATAGGCAGGGAGGTACGAAGAGAAACAGACATACAGAGTGATAGATAGAGCGACAAATAGATAAATAGACCGAGACAAAAACAGAGACAACGAGGGTGGGAGGTCGGATGGCCGCCGGGAGCATCTCCACAGCAGGATGGTTGTTAGAGGCTGGAATCTATGGCAGCTGCGGCAGCTGGGATGCGGCAGATACGGAGCCTGGTGTTTTGGCCGACGGGTCATAACTATAAATAGACTTAAGGGAGCGGAGGGTTTGGAAGAGGGATGTCAGTATGTGAGGGCAAGAGGATGGGAGATAAGAGGGGAAGAAGACCAGGTGGGGAAGGGGCGAATAGGTGCATGGGAAGGTTATAAGGGTGAAACTGAGAGAAGTAGAGTGAAAAGGAAGAAGACGAGGGAGAGTAGGTGGAGAAGGAGGAGATGGAAGAGCACGAGGTGGTGGATGGAGGTCAAGATTTAAAAAGGAAGTCGGCTGGACGTTGAATCATAGGGAAGGAGTGTTAACGCGACTCAACAGGCGAGCATAGGTATACGCACTTAGACAAAGAAAGAAGTTGGAAACTTATCTGGGAGGACGGCTTAGGCCGAGGAAGAGGAGTAAGAGGATGGAGAGGAGAATGAGGAGAAAAAGAGGATAAGGAGAAGGCCGAGGATGCAGAGGAGAAGGAGAAAGATGCAGAAAAGGAGGAGAAAAGAGAAGGAGAAAAGGAGGAGGAGAAGAGGAGAAAAAGAGGAGATAAAGATAAGAGGAGATAAATAGGAGATAAAAAGGAGATAAAGATGAGTAGAAAAGAGGAGAAAAAGAGGAGGAGAAAAAGAGGCAGAAGAGAAGAAGGAGAAAAAGAAGAGAACGATGGTATGTAGATGAAGAGGAGGAGAAAAAGAGAAGTAGAAAAGAGAAGAAAAAATGAGGAGGAAAATGCAGAGAAGGAGAAAAAGATGAGAAAAATAGGAGAGGAAAAACAGGAGGAAAAAGAGGAGAAAGAGGAGGATGCAGAGAATGAAGAGGGAAAAGAGGAGAAGAAAACAGGGAGACGTAAAGGTGAAGGAGGAGAAATAGAGGAGGAGGACGATGCAGAGAAGGAGGAGAAACGAGGAGAGGGAGGAGTATGCAGAGGATAAAACGAAGAAGTGGAAGAAGGGGCAAAGAAGGGAAGATGAGAACAAGCAGTATGATGAAGAGGAGAATGAGGAACAGGAAGAGGAGGATAAGGAGGAAGAAGAGGAGACAAAGAAAAGGAAGAAGAGGATGATACTCTAAGAGGAGAAAAGTGAGGACAGCACGTAGGGAAACGATAGAAGAGGGAAACAAAGAGCAGCAAGAGGGTGAGAAGTATACAAGATGAGTCAGTGGGGTGAACGCAGCATAACAGCTGAGCACCGTTACGATATCCAGACAAAGAAGGGGCCATAGGGTTCATCGGAGGAGGGTTTAGCGTGGAGGATGAGGAAGAGGAGGAGGTGGAGAAGGAGGAGGGGTGGAGGACGAAGAACAGGAGGGAGAAAAGGAAGGCGATGATAAAGAAGAGAGGGAAGAGAGGGATGTTGATATTATTTATTTATTTATTATTACGAATTTATTAAGCGCCAATACGTAATGACCAACTATCAAGCGATGTCGCTGAGCAACTGCTCAAGGTCCGTACAGAGTAACCGTCTCAGAGGAGGAGGAGGAGGAGGAGGACGAGGAGGAGGAGGAGGAGGAGGAGGAGGAGGAGGCTCGAACCCGTACTCTCCGCATCACAAAGTGAGAGAAGCTGACTACCACAAAAACTTGTCCTTTGCAAATTTTAACCTAATATGGTCCCGTAAGAGTCTTAATCGTAAACTCCTATTATCTCAAGCAGGGCATCAGCTTATTCACGAGCGCTGCATTTATCAGTTTGATTCACTTTTATTTTCCAGCAGCACAGTTTAAACACACAAGCAAATGACCAACTACAATCACAAATGCACGTAATTTTTACAACTGTTAAATACTTCAGTTCAACTTGAACACGTGGCAAACATGGAGTCCCGATTAACTTAGCAGCGTTAACAGTTGAGTAATTTAAGAAAATGATACTTGTATATGCCTACATCGAAGTCCCCTTATATATATATGATGTAATTTCGTTATAGGCCTATCATAAATTCTGGTATAATGCGTTAACCTCGACCGACACACTGGTCATCATTGTCAGCAACTTAATTTTCTTAGCCTCGGCATATGATATGAGGGCGTGTAATCAGTCCTCTCCTTCGCCGCCTAATCTTCCCACGGACAATGTACAGGATAAGCTACAATTTGTAGTTGAGTTCGCCAGAGGGCGTAAGTGAGATATTACTCTCGAAAAATATTCCTGCCCTGGCTGGGATTTGAACCCATACCTCTGTGGCGACTGTCGGGCATGCTAATCACCAGATTATACTTTACGTATACAACCAGTATATTTCTGGTGTAGTACCAGTACACTCTGGGTACATATCGTTAACAGATGGAATTCCACGCGGAAAATTAATAACAAACTGCATGCTAAAACCCAAAAGTATACGTAGTCTATTATATGTATAGTCTATCAAAAATAAACAGCAATTCATCTAACGGGAATGTCTAAAACGATCACAGTTACTAGTTACTGGAACTTATATCATGAAGCAATTTGCCACTAATTCGTAAGAAAAATTCAAACTCGGTCCATTCCTGACATAATTACTGTCACCTCATCAAAACATACCAGGTTAGCAGCTTTCCCGGAGCTACCAAAACGTTCAGGTGATATGATGACAAATATTTCGCAGGTAGTAACAGTAGCTGGTAATAAAGTCAACAGTATCTTGTAGGTTACCAACTTCTATTACTAGCAGTAGCTGATTGTGGTGGTAGGGACTTCCTTAGTGAGTGGTAGAGTAGAGGAGGACTTACTAACTGGTGATGTTAGTGGTTCAGATAGTAGTGATTTATTTTGATCTGGCAGTTATGACTTTCTAAAGATTTATCAACGGTGGTGGTGATGTTTGTGGTGGTAGTGGTAATACCAGTGTTTAAATTCAATTACAGTGTAGTGTTCTATTTTGTAACGTCTGTATTTTGATGATTCGACAATGGTAGCGGTGGTGGTTGTGTTGATGGTGGTGGTGGTGGTGGTGGTGGTGGTGGTGGTGGTGGTGGTGGTGGTGGTGGTGGTGGTGCTGTTGCTGATGAAGTTGGTGTTGGTGGTGATATCTGTGGATGGTGGTTTTGATATTTTGATGAGTTTGTAGTGGCTCAAGTGGTAGTAACAACAATTGTTTGGCAACATTTAGGACATCTTGATGAGACCCCAGAACGTGAATTCTGGACTGAGGAGGATGCTTCTTTGTTCGTAGAGACTGCGGATGGTGACCTGTTCCAGGTGGCGGATGTAGAAGAGGCTGGAGGAGAAGCAGTGCTGGTAGACTCCGTGGTTCGTCGGATGGAGACTCGATGCGGATGAGATGTGTTCTGAATTGATGCACTTGAGTTCCTGTCGATCGTTGATGTTGATCGAAAATGACCAGCGACCACTGAGGTCGTGAAAGACAATCTGCAGCAGCAGCAAGAAGGAATCGATTCAGCAACACAATGACAAATAAACAATCACTCGTCCATTACGCAGAAATGACTGAACGATTGTTAGATTGATCCGTTTTGAACTGTTCTGATATGATCTGAACTGTTCTGAAATGATCGGAACTGTTCTGAAATGATCGGAACTGTTCTGAAATGATCGGAACTTTTCTTGTTTGATCGTAACTGTTCTGATCTTATCTAAATTATTCTGATACAATCTTAATTGTTTTAATATTTTCTAAATTTTTCTTATATGATCTGAACTGTTCTGGTATAATGTACACTGGTTAGATATTATCTGCAGTGTTCTGATTGATTCAAAATTATCCGATATGACCTTAACTGTTCTGATATGATCTAATTGTTCTGATATGATCTGAAATTTCTGGTATGATCTAGACTGGTCACTGGTCAGATATGATCTGAGCTGCTCAGGTAAAATCCAAACTGGTTGATATGATCTGAAATATGTCTGATATGATGTTAACTGGTCTGATACTATCTGAACTTGTATGATCAAAACTGTTCTGATATTACATAAATTGTTCTGATGTAATCTGAACTGTTCTGGTATGATTTATACAGGTCAAATATGATCTGCAATATTCTGATTCGATCTGAACTTGTCAAATATGATCCTAACTGTTCTGTTGTAATGATCTGAAGTAAGCCTTCGATTTGCTATAGATATGTCCCTGAGCTCTTCTGACCTGGGCGTAGATGAAGTACAGTCCCTCTTCCTTGATAGTAACCGCTCCATCTCGAAGGTGGTAGAAGGAATTGTCTACCATATTCGACCACTTGGCAGGTTGCCAGAAGTCGAGAACTGAAACAGTAGCGCAATACACTTAGTTCAGTTACGCGCTGCAATTGAGAATATAGATAAACAGACGGCGATAGAGTAGCTCATTCGCTCTAATAACTTCTGTACCGTCAAAACTACAGATATACAAGGTCTCAACTGACAAGATACGTTTGGAAGTCTAGTCAGTACCAGTTTAGTCCTCTAAGATATAGTGAAAGAAATGTATTGAGAGAGAGAGCGAGAGAGAGGGAGAGGGAAGGAGAGAGAGAGCGACAGAGAGAGAGAGAGAGAGAGAGAGAGAGAGAGAGAGAGAGAGAGAGAGAGAGAGAGAGAGAGAGAGAGAGAGAGAGAGAGAGAGAGAGAGAGAGAGAGAGAGAGAGAGAGAGAGAGAGAGAGAGAACAGACAGAGCGAGCGAGAGCGAGAGAGAGAGAGCAAGAGAAAGAGAGAGATAGTACTGTTGTGTGATGCATTTTTTTATATTTTGTTATGTTGTATCAATCAATCAATCAATCAATATGTTTTTATTGCAACCAAACAGTAAAATTACATAGGTATAACAATTTAGAAACATTTATTACTGCTAGATTAAATAAGGTGAGACAGAACAGTCGGTGATGGAAGCAATGGGCGGCCCCAAAGGGATAATTATCCCGCTAGGCGGGGACACCCGACAGGTCATGTAACATAGTTCAGTGTATGGCATATAAGTAATCCTTCCCGACGTAATTAGAAAAAAGATAAAGAATAGTCTGGGCATTAAACGGGATGGGGGCTCTGAGAGGTAGAAAGAAATGGAACAAAACTTAACTAATCTTATCTAAACCTTAACTAAGGAACTCACGGGCCAGTCCGCGTAGCTGACGGGCCCAAGCTGTAACAGAACCTATAAGAGGAGGAGTCTAGTTAAGGCGAATTCTATGAGTGTATAATAAATGAACGTAAACGTTTTTTAAACTGATATCTGGTATAGGAGGAGCGAATTTCTATTGGAATGGTATCCCAAAGTAGTGGTCCAGCTGTTCTAATGCAAAATTCTCGCGTGTTAGTGCGCGCTTTTCCTGGTCGATACGAAGTGGCTTTCCTAGTAAAATGGTCATGAATTTGGGAAGTGAGAGTGAAGTATCCCACGAATGAGGCAGGTAGTAGATTGCGCTCATAACGAAAAAGGAGATCTCCTATTTGGGCGAAACCTATTTGCTTTAATTCTAACAGGTTCCACATCTTGAATATAGGGGAGGTATGGTCGCTTCTTCGGGCTCCCTGAATTAGCCTGACTGCTTTCTTTTGTAAAATTGCTAGTTTATGGAGGCTAGTTTATATGTTGTGTTAGCCTAGGTCATATACTCCGAATGCCATTTTCTATCTATTCGTGCACTTCTCGCATACTCCAGTGCTGCTTGTTGTAGACGAAGGGTTCTGTGGCAAATTAGACAGTAGATGAACCCACCTGTTGGATTCATTGGCTTACCTGGTGAATTAGGTTTAGTCGTGACCGTACGTGCGGTCGAATTCACTGGTATGAAATGAATGGCCTGAGCGCGTGAGGTCTTCTCCCGTTTACCATCTGAAACAATACACCTGCGTTTGATATTGCTGTCCGTCCAAATTTCAGAAGCGCGCACACAAACATACGACAGAACATCGATGGCGCTGAGTAGTTGTGAGTGAAGGACTTGCTTAAGGTCCCTACACAGTGACCGCCTCAGTGGAGGATCGAACCCGTACTCTCCCCATACTCTAACCCGAGTGCTCTATCCGTTCGGCTACCGTGCCATGCATAGATATCTATGGTGCTATGCTACAACGTGAATCAAAAGATAGTCTCCCAGCCAGTTCTCACACGTTGAACCAAAGCTGCCCAACATTGGCCCAACGTGTGTGTGTGTCTGCTAGATTATATTAGATTGTACTAGATTAGATCAGACGAGATAAGATTAGAATTGATTAGATTTGATAACTCTAGAAGGTATACTAGACTGGAACTGTCGGATCAGATTAAAGTTATAATACACAAAACAACACCACACCGAAAGATATCATACACCCACATACTACATTACGCTACATTACGCTACTCCATGGGCGTCCGGAGGGGGGGGCGCAAGGGGGCGCATTTGCGCCCCCCTGGATTTTGCAAATATTTTATTAAAATAAAATCTTTTGATTATTATGACTATTATAACAGTTCCAACATAATTTTCAATGCAAAGAAACACTTCATTATTTAGGTAAAGTCCTTGATCATCATTTATTTTATATTTTTTCTATACAAATTTTTTCTATGCAAAAGCGTAATTTTGCCCCTCCCCAATTTTTTCCCCCTCCTAAAAAAATTTGCGCCCCCTAAAAAAATTCCTACTCTAAACTATATACTAAACTACAGCGCGTCTGAAATTACCGAAAGGCGCTACATGTTTTGATAATAAATACACTACATTTACGATATGCTAGAATGCTCTACTTTACGTAAGTAAGCAAGTAAGTATATTCTTTAATACGCCATTACGTTACATATGAGTAAATGATTAGCGATGTGTTTGAACGTGATATACCTTTTCTATCCTTTTTTTTCGCAGATTTCGGCGCTCCAGTTGTTCCAGCTACCTTTCTTTTGCCCTTTGTGTCCCCACTTCCGCTTTCCGCTTTCACAGCCTCTCGCTTTGATCTTCTACTAAGCATCCCTTCAGCTTCCGTTTCCGCATCATCAGCATCGTCATCAGCAGATGGATCGCCTACAGGGACGTGAATGACACTGGCTTCCACTTCCTCGTACCACGAAACCAACACCAGTTCGTCACTCTGCGATTCGCCGACTTCCTGCGTGTCAGCTATACCCTTACCGTATCCACCTGTCTTTTGGCTGATGCGGCGCACACAGGTCTCCATTTGGACTAGGTCCTGTCTCAGCTGCGACAGTTCTTGATGGACTGAACCAATGTGGAGGAGAACGTATCCGACCGTGAGGAAGACAATAGTCGTACAGACAATCATTGTGATTCGAACGAGGTTCGAATGGAGGACGGAGTCTGTTCCATTCCAGACGGAAGAGGAACGCCGTAACCTAGACGATATCGGTGAGATGAAGGAAGAGGAGGAGACGGGTAAGAGGAGCGATGTGCTGGAAGGACTGGATAGATCATCGTAACCTGGTTTCGAACTCATTTCCGGAGGTCTAAGTCAACTGCTAACAGAAAAATAAAAGTGTAAATATTGCTGTGTCCTAACTTGCATAAATAATTATGCTAGTACAATGCCTGCTGTATGCCCACATGGAGCCAACGTACGACCAACATTCCCGTATGTGACCGTAGAGAGCCCACATGGGTCCTATCTAATGGCCGTGGAAATGCAGGAATGTTGGGTACCGGTAGCTGTTTCTTGGTTTACTGAATTTAGAAGGCAGTTGGGTGAGCGATCGAGCAGTGCTTAGCATTCTGGACTGTCGCTCTGTTAGGTCAGGATTCAAATCCCATAGAGCAGAGAGAAGCTTCGAATATCTGATCCACTTCCACCCCTAGCGAACTCAGCTAGAAAATGAGCATATAAAGACCCGCGCACACTCTGTGGGACGCTGTGGCGGCGAGGGAGAATGACCACTCGCCCTCATATGCCGAGGCTAAGCAAAATGAAGTCGCTAACGCTTCGTACCCATGGCTGCTACTTGGGATTCGCTTAAGGGAAATGTTCTTCCTACGCGAAGTAGTGAAGAGTTCAACAAGGCGATTTAAAATTATGTCGATTTCACGAGACAGACCCGGGTTCGAACCCGTAGCTTGCAGAAGTAAAAGACTGCCCCGTTGACCACAATATATACAACCCCATACCACAAGGTACCATGCACCAAAACACTTTATTAAGCTACTCTACACTACACTGCAACAGAAACTCCGCCACTGCTCTACTCTGGCAGTGCCAGCCCGAAGCCCACAGAAGACACAATGCCGGTACTAAAACCTAAATGCGCTATATTAAGTGTCTTGACAAATACAAGTCGCTACAGTGCACCACTCTACCTTACATCTGGGTAAACGAAAACTGCGGAAACTGGGAAAGAAACCCCGCAGACTAAAGCAAAACTTCGGCAGCAGACTCACCTCATAAAACCAAGCATTAATAGTTGGCTAATTTTCTGATCAACTTAATAACCTCTGTGTGCAACGCTGCTATAGAGAAAATTGAAGGTTTCATAAGCACGAAATGGGTTTTTTCAACAACAAACTTCTGGAAAAGAATGGGTACAAGCTGAGACCCTTTGCTTCCGTAATTATCAGGCCTATATAGTCTTGCCTCGTGGGCTAACTCGGGGTTACTAGGTCTACAAACAAGACACAGAAGTTCCCATATCACGCAAAACAAACCGAAACAGTCGTTGCATGTGTAAATAAGGCCTACGACTCAGCAACAATTAGATCATAACGATCTAATTGTTGCTGAGTCGTACGCCTTATTTACTTATTTAGCCTACCATTAATAAAATGATCACGAAATGAACTCTGTCCAATTCGGAAACTAGGATATATCGAGATGTGGCGAAGGGTGCAGAGGGGATAGTTTTTGTCGGAGACAGGGTTGAGGGGCACAAAGTGAGGGCGCAACAATATAATTCGACGTTTTAACTGATAGAACTCTAGACTATTGACATGGGGCGCAAATTGTTCCCTCGTGCACCTGAGAACAAAAGGCTGTAGCTACACCATTGTAAAGATCACTCTTTAGACCTGCATTGCGTCCTAGTTGCTCATATAGTGGTGTCGACGTTTTGCTTTTTTAGCAAAATACAAAACGTTTAATGCACTAATATCGTAGTATTGAAATTTCTAAAGCGATACTTAAAAGCTAAGCTCAGGGTACCAACTTATTCACGAGCGCTGCGTCGTGTCAGAGGGGTACCAAGTAAGTAAGTAAGTAAGTATGTTCTTTAATAAACCACCTGCAAACGCACTGTGGTTGACAAACAGGTTAATACAAAAAGAGGTGTACGAAACATGATATAAAAACTTATAACCGTGTTAAATAGGATATGGAGTTGGATAAAAGAGATAATAGGGAAGTGGAGGTCCAAGTCCCGTTGCCAGGAGATGAGGGAGAGAAGGAGGCAGAGGAGCTGGTAAGGCGGATTGCGTCTGGAACGAGGGAGATTGGAAGGCGGAGGATGGGATGGATCTGGATAGGAGTTCTTTAAGAGGTGAAACTTTAGTTTGGAGTGGGAAGTCTGACAGGTGATGGACAGAGGAGCGTGAGGCAGAAGAACAATATAATATAGATATATAACAACGTCTGAACCCGAGAGATTAATAAATCACACAGTACTTATCTCATAGACACGTCTATTAAGACACCTACATTGTGATGCTCCACACTTAAACTTCAACGAAAATCTATTGCAATGATTAAAGGTGTAGGCCTAATAATATATTCATATATACCAAAACTTCTGGACTATCCACAATAACCTGAAATATTCCAATGATATAATTAAATCTGAGATTTACACTTATATGACCATTTTGACATATAGGCCATGTGATTATACATATTCACGTGTAAAGCAGCAGCCTCCAAGAGTACGCCAAACTTACAATAATATGCTAAGATCGTACCCAAAATGTATAACTGTATGTTAGTATGCTATAAGACCAATAAGAGTAGGGCCTAGGCAAAGTAAACTATCCTTCAGACCTTTCGCCAACAGATCTCACTTCCCCCTATACCTTACTCTTCTCCTGTCCGCAATCTTTGAGTCATCTTTGATAAAAACCTTACCTTTGCCGACCCCGTCACTCAACTATCTCTCACCTGCTACATGCACATTCGTGACCTTCGTCGACTGCGCCCAATACTTGATTACAAGACTGCCTGTACAATAGCCACTTCAGCTGTACATTCCAAACTCGATTACTGCAATTCCCTTTTCTACAACATCGACTCTTTCTAAATAAAACGCCTGCATGCAAACAGTCCAGAATGCCCTCGCCCGCGCAGTCACCAAACTCCTAAACACCATCACATAACCCCTGTTTTGAAATCACTTCATTGGCTAAAAGTCCCTCAACCAGTGGCGTCTAACTCCCCCAAAGTAAATGGAGAATCAACCCCCCCCCAAATTTACCCCCTGAAATACACATTTTGGTGTTTTCTGAGATTCTGCAGTGGGAGAGACGCCAATCGTCTTTGATATGATGGCGTCGTAAAATAAACGAATTAATCAGTCATTCTGAGACAGTTAGGCCTACAGATTAATGATTTAATGGATGACTAGCTGAATGTTTTGTACTTTAGGCTCTAATAGGTGCTGAGGTTGCGTCTAGACTGACAGTGCCCAAAGAGAGTCAGAGCAATTATCACGCGAAGCGCGAAAATTTTTTTTTGACCTTTTCGGAATTTCAATATTTTTGCTTTGTTGGATTTGGCTATATTATCACACGGGACAAAAGAGCTATCATGAAAAAATGCAACCCCCCACTTTCAGTCAAAATATGTAAAACCCCCCCACTTTTGAAGTTCGATGGAGATCGTTCTCCACACTCCACCATTGGTAGACGCCACTGCCCTCAACGCATCCAATACAATATCATATCTCTTACTTACAACGCCCTTCAAACCTCTCAACCTTCTTACATTCGCCAGCTATTCACCATCCAACCGTCCGGGCCTAGGCTACTCGCTCATCATCATATCTTTCTCTATCTCGGCCTTCAGTGTCCTCATGATCTCACCTCTGAAATTCTGCAACCGCTCCTTAGTCTATGCTGTACCGGCTCTTTGGAATGACCTCCCAAAAGATCTCCGCCAGTTTGCTCATCCTCCCATATAGCCTGCTGACATCACCTCTCCTCCGCTTGCACTGTCCTCCGCTGCTTTCCACTCACGACTGAAAACCGAACTCTTCAAGATATCCCTGCGCCACCACACAACCGCCATCATCACCGATTACCACCATAGCACCCTGTTGTCTCCTCGGCTTGACCTCCCCGGACTCTGACCTGGCACCGGAACGGACAAGGCGGACATGGCTATTGCGGACTTGATTTGATATAGCGCCGGTGAAAGGCTGGTCTCCCTAACGTGGCTTTTGTGACGCTGAGAAATTTCGGAGATTTACATATACATTTACGTCAAACTTAGATTTATAATAGCAAGCTAAGATCATACTCAGACTGTATAACAAGCTATATTTAAACTTAGACACACACCAATAGCCTATTTTTAGATCCTATAGCCGAAGTGTTTAACATGATATATAAGAGTATACGCCGAACTTAGATTTAGAATAATATATTAAGATCGTACCCAAAATATATAATAACAGGTTAAGCCCTATAAGTGTACGTTAAACTTATACGCATAGTATGTTAAGATCACACAATAAACGTATAATGACATGCTGGAGGCGTGCATCAAACTGATACGTATAATTTCATGTTAAGATCTTACCCAACCCAATATGTATGTGTAGAGTATTCTATGCGTGTGAGTAATCCCAAAACCTATACGTGTATCAACTGCTGTACTGATAAAAAACAGTCGCCGTAGAATGAATATATAGATTCGGGTCACGTGATTCTGCGTGGGCGATAGGGTGGAGAATGGAGATTTGTCGTTCATAGAACAAACACAAAATCATGATTCGAAAATAGCTCCGTGAGTGCGGTATACTATACGAGGAACTAATATTATTTGGAGATGGCGGAAGCTGTGATAGGTCTGTATTAATATAATTCACCGAAGATGGACTCTATAGACCAGGAAGCACTTCCGAGCTAAACACAGGACTTCCTGGACAGATTCATCGCTTCTGTACGAGAATTACACTCTGCCCTAAAGATCGTTCTGATAAAAAACCAGCCACGGATAAGAACTTTCCTAAGCGTGAAATTTAGAGCAGGATTTTCATATATATAGAAACAGGAAGATCCAGTCTAGCCCTCTTAATCAATCAATCAATCAATCAATCTATTAGGTCCACAAACAAAACACAGAAATCCCCATATCACCCAAAACAACCGAAACAGTCATTGCATGTGTAAATAAGGCGTACGACTCAGCAACTTTAGATCGTTATCGTACGAATAATAAAGTGATCATCAAATGAACTCTGTCCAATTCGGAAACTAGTAGGCCTATCTAGGGTGTAGAAGGATTAGTTTTTGTCGGAGACGACGTTGAGGGGCACAATCTGAGGACGCAACAATATAATTGGACGTTTTAACTGATAGAACTCTAGAGTACTATTGACACGGGGCAAACATTGTTGCCCCGTACACCCGAGAACAAAAGCGGTAGCTATAAATTACTGTAAAGATCACGCCTTAGACCTGCATTGCGTCCTAGCGGCTCATATAGTGGTGTCGAACTTTTGCTTTTTTAGCCAATACAAAACGCATCGTGCACTAATTTCGTAATCTTGAAATTTCTAAAGCGATACTTAAAAACTAAGTTCAGGGCACCAGCTTATTCACGAGCGCTGCGTCGTGTCAGAGGGGTTGTCCAGATATAATAAGCGGAGGTCCAAGTTCAGTTGCCAGGAGATCAGAGAGAGAAGGAGGTAGAGGAGCTGCTGGAACGAGGGATATTGGAAGGCGAAGGCATACCCCTAAGCCGCCGCCGTTAGCCGCCGAGCCGAAAAAATTTCTGCAAGCCGATAAACCGCCGGAAATTTTGCGGCTTAGCCGAAAAACCGCCGAGAGTAATTTCACGGCTAGCCGCTGGAAAAAAGTTTGGCTAGAACATGCGCATAGTTGTGATTATAAAGTTTCCACATGATGTCCGTTTGTTTCTTAACATAATTATTTGAATTTATTTCTAAAATTATTTTCAGACTGAGTGAATATTGCCCACGTTTCGATTTAAAAGTATATTGTATTACTGTGTTAATGATTGATGCACTTATAGTCGAAAAAGGAGTTTACGCGCTTAAAGAGCGTAAACTACCTTTCTCGGCTAGCCGTAAAAAATTTACGGCTAGCCGAAAAAGGAGTTTACGCTGTTTTACGGCTAGCCGAAAAACCAGCCGTAAATTTGCTCAAGCCAGCCGTTAACCAGAAAAATTACGGCTTAGGGGTATAGGCGAAGGTCGGGATGGTTCTGGAAAGGAATTCTTTAAAAGGTGAGATTTTCGTTTAGAGTGGGAAGTCTGACGGGTTATTGATAGAGGAGCGGGAGGTATATGGACAATATAATATTAATAATATAAACAAACAGAAATATTACGAAGTCATTCATAAAGTGAACTTTTTGTTACTCGATTGACATTTATGTAGCTTAAAATGACTGCGTTCTAAAGGTGTCCAACTGCATTCGTGGTTTGTTATATAGCACCAGATTTAGACGGTTTAAAAACAATTTGAAAATGTATTTTCCAACGTGCGTTAAATTTATTATGACCTTCATACTAGAGTCATTAAAACAAAAACGTACGGTAACAAAAAGTTCTAATTTCACGCACAATGGAAAATACATTTCAGATTGTTTTTAAACCGTCTTAGGACGGGCAATAATCTAGTAGATGAATAATATAACATTTGAGCATGAGACATTACTAAATCACACAGTACCCAAAATGTATAATTGTATGCTATAAAAATAATAAGAGTAGGGCCTAGGCCTGCCTCAAACTTAGACTCATAATAGTACGCTAAGATCTTACTCGGATTGTATAACATGCTAGGTGTACCCTAAACTTATTTTTTATATCGTAGCCAAAGTGTTTAACATGTTATATAAGAGTATACGCGTACCCCAAACTTAGATTTATAATAGTATATTAAGATCGTACCCAAAATATATAATAATAACACGTTTCAAGTGTATGTTAAAAATTTACTTATACGCATATTAGTATGTTAAGATCACACAATAAACGTATTACGACATGCTAGAAGCGTGCATCAAACTGATACACATATAATATCATTTAAGATCTTACCCAACCCAATATGTATGTGTAGAGTATTCTATGCGTGTGAGTAATCCCAAAACGTATACGTGTACCAACTGCTGTATAAGATCGTACTGATAAAAAAAGTCGCAGTAGAATGAATATATAGATTCGGGTCACGTGTTTCAGCGTGGGCGACAGGGTGGAGACTCATCATTCATAGAGAAAACATAAAATCATGATTCGAAAATAGTTCGTGAGTACGGTGTACGAGGATTTAAGCGAAATATCAGCTGTATACATGCGATGTTATTATTTGGAGATGGCGGAAGCTGTGATAGGTCTGTATTAATATAATTCACTGGAGTAGGACTCTAAAGACCAGGAAGCACTTCCGAGCTAAACATTATGACTTCCTGGACAGATTTATCGCTTCTGCACGGGAATTAAACTCTTCTCTTAAGAACGTTTTGATAAAGAACCAGCCACGGATAAGAACTTTTCTGGCAAAGCGAGAAATTTAGATCAGGATTTTCATATATAGAACCAGGTAGATTCAGTTTAGGCCTCTCAATCAATTAATTAATAAATAAATAAATCAATCAATCAACCAATCAGTCGAAATGACTTTCATGATCACCACTTGCACCAATTGATCACTAATTTCATATATGGCCTACTGATCACCAGTTTCACCAACTGATCACCGATTTAACAAGGAATGGTAATCATCCTCACGGATCAAAGGCCATACCACGGGGGTCATGTTTCACTCCATCTGAGTCTAGAGAACAGGCCCACGAGGGTGTTCAGTTTCGGCAGGGTACTTCCGGCCATGCATTCGTCGTAACCTCAGATAGCAGAGAACATGGCAGGCGTGCATCACATATCACAGTATTATAAGTCATTTCTACTAATGAGAAATATATACATGGGATGTATTCCGGACAGGGCCTATATCCTCAAAATGTTCTAGACACGCCATTGGTACGTTTCGTATGTCTTCTGGAACAAGGCCAGACATCGTGCGTCATGAGAATGATGGATTGGGATGAATCACAGAACGGTCGATGGGTCGTGTCAACGATGGGTTGGGTCGTGGGTCGGATCAACCACTTGATAGGGTCGGGTTAGGTTTACGTAGAGTCCGACCAATCGATCATTCGATTCGGTCCGATAGGAGATCCACGGGTGACGACTAGGGTAGGGAGAGTAGAAAGCCCTGACGACCGCTGGGAGCGAAGAGGGCGTGTGACTCTACTCCACTGATTACGAACCACCTTAACAGTCACGACAGCCACCGTCACAGCCGTATTAACCACCTAATCATCACCATCACTACCACCATCATCACAACCAGCACATTTATCCATCTCATCATCATGATCGTCGCCATTATCTCCACCACCACCACCACCACCACCACCACCACCACCACCACCACCACCACCACCACCACCACCACCACCACCACCACCACCACCACCACCACCACCACCACCACCACCACCACCACCACCACCACCACCACCACCACCACCACCACCACCACCACCACCACCACCACCACCACCACCACCACCACCACCACCACCACCACCACCACCACCACCACCACCACCACCACCACCACCACCACCACCACCACCACCACCACCACCACCACCACCACCACCACTCTAATCACTTCCATAGTGCCAATACCAGTCAAGGCATTAGTCGATGTTCGCTATGAATCAAAATCGTTGAGCAATTGCCGGATGGAAAGTCAGTAAGAGAGTTCAAGAAGACTCGGAAAATCCAGCCTATGGAAGAAATGAGTCCAGGAAAAGATGAGTTTATAGTCGAGATCTGAAGGCCAGAACAGACTTAACAGAGCGAACCTGCTCAGGAAGAGAGTTCCAGAGTCTAGGCAGACTAGGCCCTACGGTTAACGACAGAAAAGGCAGGACCTACCTAGGACTCGGAGAGGCGCTCTTTAAGTGCTCCGATTGAATGAATGAATGAATGAATGGGTGAATGAATGAATGAATGGGTGAATCAGTGGTGAATGAGTGAATGAATGAGCGAATGAATGAATCAGTGGTGAATGATTGAATGAATGATTGAATGAATGAGTGAATGAATGATTGAATATGAAATAGCAGATGAGAACAGAATTCCTCATTTGGAATTCGAATCTTGGACACACCGGTGAGAGGCCAACTTCATACCCAGCAATTAACAAATTCGCAATCGTAATTGTAAGCTCGGAAATCTTATAAAGCGCTACTGAATAAAGTAAGAGCAGTTCACGAGCGCTGCGTCAAGTCACAGGGGGTTGTCAGATGATTTATTTATTTATTCCGGATATTTCTATAGCGCCTCTCGAAGTCTACTACTACTCAGAGGCGCTCCCGACTACAGCATTTGATACTGTGCCGGAATTTTCACGCCGAAGCGCCACGAGCAATTGCGAGTGAAGGACTTGCCCAAGGTCCGTACGCAGCGGCTAGAGTGGGATTCGAACCTGCAACCCTCCGGTCACAAGGCGACGAACTTACCACTGAGCCACCACGCCCCAGATGATGCCAAGTGAAGACAAAATCCGGTTGCCTGAAGAATAGAGCCGGTGAATGAGCTGGTCTCATTGACGCAGCTCTGTGTGGAGCTGAGAAATTTCATTGTAGCCTCAATGATAATCCTCGGCGTCACCATCCGCGGGGACCTAAGAACATCATCACACTTCGAAGAGATATTAAGGACGTGTTCCAGCTCCATCCATGCTCTAAGGCTGCTGAGACGACATGGCCTGCTAGAGGATGCACTACATGAGGTGACCAGGGCCACCACTGTGGCTCGCATGCTTTATGCCACTCCTGCCTGGTGGGATCTCACCACTGCGGCAGAGCGATCAAAATTTGAGAGATTCATTTATAAAATGAAGCGCATGAGCTTCTTACCCATGGAATTCCCCACCATGGAAGAGCTGGTGGCAGAGGCAGACGCCAGGTTACTACAGGCAGTGAGTAGGAACATGTACCATGTCCTTCGTGATCTCTTTCCACCGATGATTGTTCGAGGCTACAACCTACGGACGCGCCCACATAACTTCGAACTACCGAAGAAAGACAATCGAAACTTTATCCCGAGAGTACTTTATAGACGATACTCCCGAGCATTGCCCTATGTTGATCCGATTGAATGTTCATTTCCCTTTCTTTTCTTAATTTTGTTATTCCTGGTTGCGGTATGACAACCAGTTTACTCAATAAACGAATATACATACATACTTGACATTAAATTACATTACAAACCAGTGAAACCACCCAAACTTGAGAATAACCACCCCGTGGAATCAGTTGTTTACTAAACAAGAAACGCTGTTAAAAGATTTGTGTTAAGTCAACTGCCGTGTTGCATCATTATTAGCGGATTTTTCGTCTATCAATGCCTACAACTACTCTTTTTGTGCTTGATATTAGGGCCTACGCAAATAGCCAGGTGGGCCTAAATGGAATGGTGCACTTGACAGAGAAATAACCCTAGCTCAACGGGGTGAGGACTGTCAACAAGTTTCTTCTTAAACGCTACTAAAGTTTATTTAAACACTAATTTAATAATGCCTTTACTTTAATAACTTTACTTACCGATTATATTTGATGACTTTTGTACCTAAAGAAATTCGAACATCCAACTGTTGGCCGCAAACCAGTAAAACTGACCAATTTTCCGATGGCGTAAGCGCCACTTGGGATTCCCTAGCGTCACCTGGGGATTCGGGGATTCCCTTGGCAGATTTGGGTTTCGACGCGAGATTTCCAAACAAGACTACTATTACGCTGTACTACCATGCACGCCTTTTAGGCCTCAATAAGCTGACTAAGCACAGGCTTTAATGTCTTTTTAGTAGTATTTTTGTAGGCCTACTCAGACGCATTTTATTCTAGGCAGACTTTTCACACGTATCTACAGGCGCCTGCTGTCATTGAACATAACTTATATGAGGCTCATTGAATAACACCTTTGTACAGGTAGGTAATAGGTCTACCTAGCAATAAGTTATGGCATGCCATTTTATTTGGCTGTAGCCTGTAGTCAGCAAATTCATTGAAAATTGCGACTTAATATTCACTATAGCAACATGTATGCTTGCGTAAGAAAAGCCTGCACTTATCAGTCTTGTTGTCCTCGAGACCAAGGTCTTGGTCTCGACTCTCTCGAGTGCACTCGAGTTCGTTTTTAAAAGTCTTTGTCTTGGTCTTGGTCTTGAGACCAAAAGTCTTGGTCTTGGTCTTGGTCTTGAGGTTCAAAGTCTTGGTCTTGGTTTCGCAAGACCAACACCAAGACTTTTGACAATATGAACAGTCATTTAACAAAATGCAAGAATTTTAAAAATTTATCCAATAATTACTAATACAATTGCTTTAGTATTTACACGGTGTGAATGAGGCTTTTCTGTTGTTTTGGACATTTATTTTGACTGCCGGTTATTTACCATGAAATGATTTCAAAACAGACTCACATTTGTATACGTTTATATCCGGTACTTGAAAAGCTGCTCTGTGTGCCAGTGATTTCAGCATTGTAGAACGTATTTTTCACATGGCAGAATTTTTATGAGGTCACGTCTTGGTCAGAAAATTCTTAGCGAATTCGTTTAAAAAAAATGCAACAGGCATTTGGAATAACATTTCGCATGAAGGACTTTTGTAAATACGAATTCGGAATTCTCTGCAGTCTGCATTTGGAGCTGTTTTGTTTGAATAAATTAATAGATTCATGTTTTAATCAAAATAGCGAGTAGTCCGACTTGTCAATTTTTTTTAGTAAAGAATAGGCCTAGAAGTCTGGATGTGGTTGTGATTTTTTGGGTATTTTTCTTGGTTTTGGTCTTGAGTTTCAAAGTCTTGGTCTTGGTCTTGAGGTTCAAAGTCTTGGTCTTGGTCTTGAGGTTCAAAGTCTTGGTTTTGAGGTTTAAAGTCTTGGTCTTGGTCTTGAGGTTTAAGGCCTTGACAACAAGACTGGCACTAATCAGAACGCTCGAAATGATTGGTACAGAAACATTGGTTTCTCTAACTTCTCGGATTCCTTTGACTACTGCTAAACTTTAAATGACCATCGATTGATGCCTTTTAAGATAACGGCGCTATAGAAGTCATTAGCTTAGATCAAATAGATGGCGCCACCTGGTTATTAATGCGACAATAATAACAGTTAATCACAAATGCTGGGGTAAAGGTCTAAAAATCGAGACAGTTATGAGCGACGATTCCGGAGGGTCGAGAGGGACAAGACCCCCCACCTTTAAGAGTGTTGGGACACTGCATACAGTAGTCCCCATAAATTTCGACGAAACACCAAAAATCGACGACAATTTTCACGCGCGAACAATTTTGTTTACCTCTTTTTTGACCAGATCAGTTCAAAAGTGTCCCCCACTTGTCAAACAAGATCGCCGCCTGTGGGGACAGTTCTTAGCAAATGCTTCGTAATCGTAATCGTAATAAATTTCTACCCTGGTGGGGATTTGAACCCTCCGACCTATCGGTTGACAGTCCAGAACGCTAACCACTATTGACTATACCGCGCCCCCCTACAAATTCACTGCAGAATGAGCGGGGTCAAGCCCACATGGTCGCAACAGAAAAACATCGTTAAACATTGGAAAAATAAATAACATGTACATTTATAACTACACAGGTAAACACATACAGGCCTACACACGAACTAGGTCAAGTCCTAAGCATGAATTGCTTCACATAACAACAGCGACTGTGACATCGTCATGAATGCGTGACC
>OY744608.1:8036022-8053522 GCA_963556255.1 Allolobophora icterica
GACAGACAGACAGACAGACAGACAGACAGACAGACAGACAGACAGACAGACAGACAGACAGACAGACAGACAGACAGACAGACAGACAGACAGACAGACAGACAGACAGACAGAGACACAGAGACAGAGAACTCGAAACGCATGCGGATCCAATGTATTGATATCGGCCAGTGACTGTGACGTCAGTTGCTCATCAGTTTCCTTATTGGACTCGTGTTTAATAGTCAATTAATAATTTAAAAGCAAATTTATCATTGACTGATTTTTTGGCCAGTGCCATACCATGTCGGATATCGAATTTAATCCGCAAGATTCTGTAAGTTCCGTCGATTAATTACGATTACATATGTTTTTGCGGGCTGCCGAACACAGTTAACAGAAGCAGCGTATATATATATATTCATATATGGCGTTATTGAATCCATTTTAAAGGTGTTGTACGAGTAAAGTTGTTTTCTGTGTTTAATCAAAATCTGAAGGCCACACAGCCTTTGTTACACAACAGGCAGTTGGTAAAAATTAATCACATCTTATGGCTTCCAGAGCCGGTGACGACAAACAATTTATTTTACCTCATTAAGAAAGTTAGTTTAACGAATGCATTACAGTAGGCCTATGCAATGTTGTAAACCTGTTAAAAGTCCGGGTCGGCTCTGTAGACGATATGAAAAGATTCCGGAAAACACAGGATTGCTTCAAAGCATTTGCTGATTTTGTTCGAATACTAATGGGTTTCAAAAGGTATTTTCTTCCGGGGCGCGTTCTGAATACTTGTTTAATCTATTCCAATATTGTGAAATTTGCACGTTTTAAGTAACTTTTACTCGGAAAATGAACTTTGAACGAGGACGTTTTCTAAACATAATAACCAGGCCCGGCGCAAGACATTTGGCGGCCCTGGGCAAATCGGCAAATCGGCGCCCCTATAAGCACAAAAAAAGTTGATGACCTTTTTTTTTAGTCATTCACCTCTTTTAGCTTATAAAAATGGTCAAATTTTTTTGGAAAATTGGAAAATTGGCGGCCCCTAAAAAATCGGCGGCCCTGGGCGGTTGCCCACTTGCCCATATGGACGAACCGGGCCTGATAATAACGTTACGCGCCCTTTCGGTTTTGCGGTAATTTGTCATAAATTAACCTTGTGTTCAGTTATTGTATTGTGAAAATTATGTAATATGCGCTCCAATAACAACGAAAGTTCCCAAAATCATGCACTTTCCTAGGGGTGGAGTTAGGGCAAGCACGCTGCTAAGTTTAGACACCTTTAAATCGGTTTCATCTGTGGTTATTAAATCGGAAATTTCGTTTAACTGGTTACGTCATCGTGGAGGTACGCTATGAACCCCTAAAACTCGGTCAAATAAACTACTTTTAAATGGAAAAGAAAACTTAACTGAAATTATTATTATTATTATTATTATTATTATTATTATTATTATTATTATTATTATTATTATTATTATTATTATTATTATTATTATTATTATTATTAATGAGCTTTTATATAGCGCCCCTTCAAGGTTATCTACTCAGGAGCGCTCCTAGTCCAACCACGGCTAAAGAGAGTAGTTTTTAAGTTTGCAAGAAACAAGGTAGAGTGAGTCATAGGGACCAGGCGAAGTGCAACAGGAAGGCCATTCCAGGTTGCAGGTCCAGCGACCGAAAAAGAACGTCGCTGCATAATGGCTGTCCGCGTGCGGGGGACCAATAGCTCGGCCTGGTCAGCCGAGCGAAGAGCAGATCTCCGCAAGACCCCCGAGGTAGAGCGACACAACTCCCGCAGGTATGGGGGAGCAAGTCCCTCTAGACAACGCCTAACCAGTGCAGAGACCCTATAGGCGATCCGCAGCGGGAAAGGGAGCCAGTGCAGAACATCCCGCATATAAAGAGAAACCTGGCCAAATCTGGGGATGTGACCAATAAGACGTGCGGCTGCACGCAAAACCCGGTCCAAACACCCAAGGCGGGCAGCTGGGAGGCCAGCGTAAAGGGCGCTACAGTAGTCCAGACGGGAAACCACAAACGCATGGACAAGGGTAGAAGCAGCTGCCTGCGTCAGAGTGCGGGAGACTATCCTTAACTGACGAAGTTGATAATAAGAGTCCCGACAAAGCAAATTAATATGTCGCATGAATGTGAGCTCTTGATCCAGAATTACACCAAGATCCCTTACTGAGGAGGCAAAGGAAACCCAGGGAAATTCAAGTTAATAACGTTAATTAGCAGAAGTCGACGCCTTAGCCACCTTTCGAATAATAGATATTCCTTCGACTGACTTAACATCACGAATCTGGAAGACTCTGAAAGATACGCATGCAAACTAATTAACGACGTGCAACGAACGATCTCCAGCAAAAAAGGAACTGAAATGCAACGACTTTTCATTAGAGACGTCAACGGCCATAGCAACAATAAGATGTCGTTAAACAATAGAATGGGCCTACATACAATCTGTTGCGTGTGCCTTTAAACCCTATGAAAGATCCGCGTGTCGTAGACCTACAGTACTACTAATCGAATGTAATCGGGAAAAGTTTGTACCCTTGAATTTTCAGCTGGGTTCCGCCGCACCCAATGGTGCCGTGAACCTGCTCTTGGGTGGCAGAATGGGTCGAAATATGTGGTTTCTTGGTGTATGCATTGTTGTTGGGAACAAATGGTAAAGACCTATAACTACTAACATAGGTGCATATAAACACACCCATTATATACATAGTTAGAAACTCGTTGTATATATAATTATATATATTATTTCTTTGTGTTTGTGTGTAGGTGTGTATATCCGTGCGTCTATGTATTTGTCTGTGTATGTATGCATGCGTGTGTGTGTGTATATATATATATATATATATTATATATATATATATATATATATATATACGATTATATCTTCTTTAAGTTCTCTGCCCTTCGGAAGGTTTCCACTGCCAATGACGCCATTCCTCTCTTCGCTGTGCTTTTCTCTTCAGTCCGATTATATATGATGTTCTAAATTAATAGAGACACATATTTTTATGTGTAGGAGCGGATGTAAATGTCGGGTGGTCCTGTATTTTGAATGGTGGGTGGTCCATAATAAATTCCAGTTATTAATTTTCGTCCGTTACCGATCAGCGGGAGGTTTTAATCTATCGGCTGGTATGTCCGCCTCATCTCTGGCTATGCGACCTGTTACCATGCCGACCAAGCTCAGCTCTCTTTCGGAGAGTATGGGGAGTTACATGTAGAATTTAGCTGTATCTCAGTTCTACAAGGGTCATATGTTGAACTTCCAAGGCCGAAGTGGCGCGTTGGCTTTCACCCGGTTCCTTTTTCAGTGAATCTGTGTAATTGCAAATGTAATTACTAACTTCTCTCGTGCTATAGTGTTCAGTGCACAATGCATCAACCGATGGCGAACCTAAACCAAACCCTAATTAGGTCTAAAACCTTCAGACCAGTTCGTTGAGAAAGAAAGGCAGCCTATGGTGGATAAACGATTGAAAGAGGAAAGTCTTAAGTTGATATAGAGATGACTAAGACCTGTAGAAATTCACGGCAAAAAAGTTCAAAAGTGACGGTCGGGTTTTCTAGATATGGGCGAAAATCACGACATTTTCACGGCTAATTCACGGCATGAAATCATGACTTTATTTACTAAGATGTGACCAAACAACAACGAAATAACACAGACACGCATTTGTCCCAATCTATGTATGCATGTATGCCACAAAAAAATTTAAGTGTAAGTGTAGACGTCCTAAAATGAGTCAGTGACATCAACATTATCGAGTGACTGTATTACTTTATTTTAATTTATTGTAACTTGTTATGTTGCGAAACATTTATAACAGTTCCAAACGTCGTGCTGCATTAATTTCACAACATTTGCCCCAAATCACGACAATACACGTCATTTGGGAAATTCACAGCATTCACGGCAAATGCCAAAATCACGGAATTCACGGCTTCCGTGCTTTCGTGAATTTCTAATGACCTAGAGTACAGAGATGATCCAAGCGACTGAGCAGAGCGGACAGACACAGGGAGAGAATTACAAAATCGAGGTCAAGCAACCGAAAACACCCTACAATGTATGAATGTATGTATGATGTATGTATTATGCAATATATGTATATAGGTACTATGCAATATATGTATATAGGTATGAATGTATGTATGTATGTATATATGTATGTATATATGTGTGTATGTAAATATGTATGAATGTATGCACATATGTATGTATGCATGTATGTATGTATACATGTATATATGTTTGTATGTATGCATGTATGAATGTATGTATGCATGTATGCATGTATGTATGTATGTATGTATGTATGTATGTATGTATGTATGTATGTATGTATGTATGTATGTATGTATGTATGTATGTATGTATGTATGTATGTATGTATGTATGTATGCATATAAGAATGTATGCATGTAATTATGTATGTATGCATGTATGAATGTATGTATATACATTAACGTTAAAGTTAGCTAATTTTAGAGCACTTGTCTAAGTCTAATTAGACACCTTTTAAACGGATCATTTCAAATTATATATAAATAAATTTAGACCTGTGGTCAGATTACTTCTAGGAAAGACGGTTAAGTTATCAGATGGGAAGAGACGCGTCAACCATCCTAGCAGCTATAGGATGTTCTTAATAAAACAATGAAAACTACTGTGGCTAATTTTTATAGTCTACGGCAACGCAATAGCCTCGCTAGGCTACTGTTGTTTAAATCTCTACCAATTTTTTTTATCGAAGTCAGCTTCCTTTAATTCCTTTTATTGCCAACTGTTCTACAGTCCTAAGCTTGGATAAAGAGAAGGGCGACACCAATCATTTTTGTTATGATTAAGCGCCGTTAAACAGAAGCTATCTACTGCTAGTGGATTTGCCCGTCATTATGACGGGAGAGGTAGGCTTGGAGGGAGGGAAGGAGTGAGGCAGGGATGGAGGGAGGTACAGAGGTAGGGCGGGAGTGAGTGTCAATCCGTCTGTCTGTCTGACCGTCCGTCCGCGTGTCTGTCTGGGTTTGCGTCTTACATCTATCTCCCTAGTGTCTAGTGTTCGTGGGCGGGGCGAATTTCGGGCGTCCATGTTATACTGCATCGGCTGTGATCAGTCTTCGCCTCGTCCTCCTCCCCTCAAGAGGCATAGAGGTAGGGCGAGAAGGTGTGAGGGTTGGAGGGAGGCATATACAGACTTAATAACCGCTGTTTATCTGTGTGTCAATTAGTCTGTCTTTCTGTGTGACCATCCGTTCGTCCGTCTGTCTGGCCTTGCGTGTGTACGTCTACCTCCGTAGTGTCCAGTGTTCTAGGGCGGGGCCAATTTCGCGCCCATGTGAGAGCGTTTATCGACACACAGAACTGGGAAATTATATGTTTAGATATAATAATCGACAGCTCTTATCAATATCCGGTGTACTGCATATGAAAAGGTCGTTGAAAATGTTGGTGAAGACTAGATACTACCATTAACGTTGAATCTAGCTAATTTTAGAGTCCACGTCAATGTCTACATAGACACCTTTAAAGCTGATCTATTCAAAACTATATATTTGCCAAGTTGGACAAGTTCCTAGATTATCTGATTTGGCTGAAATTTAAAGGTGTCGTTGTGCTATATATTTTACATCGCATAAAAGTGATATTTAGGACCAGTTCCACAAAAACGGTGAAAACTATTTAAAATAATTACGCACCTGTTTTAAGTGTGCTATTCGCGCTATAAGTGAAAGCAGACGAAAACAGTCCCGTTATTAAGAGCAAAAAAGAGAGAGGAAAAAAGAGCAAAAAAGAGAGAGGAAAAATATATATACCCGTGTGGAGGGGAAAAATTGGAGGAAAAAAAATATAATTTGGAAAAAAAAAGAAGGAAAGAAACGTATATATACCAAAAAGAGGCAAAAATGCCCAACTTGTAGCCCGAGGCCAACAAAACGAAGGAAGAACAAAATCCAGAGACGACAGGAGCCCTAGACGCGACAGCACGGCCGTTCGAGATCACCAACCAACGCAGGACAGAGTAGAAGAAACGCCAATACAGAGAGAAGAGAAATCATAACAACACAAAAAACTTTACTGAAGACGTCAACGGCCACAGTTGCCATATGATGTCGTTAAACCCCAGTTAAACAAACAGTCCCGTTATGTGCTAAAATAATTTCTATCGATGTCAACAGCCTTTCTTGCTATAAGATGTCGCTAAACCCTGGAGTTCCTTATTTTGTGAAATATCGCAGAAGAACGGTGACAACTGATCGAAATGATTCCTGCCGACGTCAGTGGCCTTTGTTGGTTGTCGAAAGATGTCGATAAACGCGGGATTCATCCATTCAAATACTTGCACACCTGTTTTAAATGCAGTATTCGCCGTATAAATGAAAAGAGACGCAGCGATCTTTTAGTGCTTTGAATGTTGCTAGTGAAAGACCGACGCTTCGATTAAACAGGAGGGCAACGCTAATCATCATCGTCATTATGACACAGGTTGGTGCAACAGAAACTAGTTACCGATCCCGCAATGTAACTCTGCAAGTGCCGTACTCGGACGTTTCCAGTCCGAAGTTTCGATAAGAGGAAGGCAACGCTAATCACCTGCGTTATGACAGAGAAAAATATAGCCTACCCACAATTCAATGTTTGCTATGTTAGGTAATGTTATGTTACGTAATATTATGTTAGGTGATGTTATGTTAGGTGATGTTATGTTAGGTGATGTTAGGTTATGCCATGTTATGTACGTTATGTTAAGTTATCAACTTTTGAATCGACTTCCATAAGCAATTATGATCTTTTTACTATGCTTTCTGATGTCTCGCGCTATGATAACGGCGTTAGAGCAGCAATTAGATTAGATTAGATTAGATGAGACTAAATGAGATGAAACTATAGACTAGATTTTCATAACAACAGAAAGATATTAACCTACTCTACGTTTCTTTTCACTATTGTCTATCTATCCATCCGTCCTTCTCTGTGACGTCTGTCTGTCTGTCCATCCGTCTGTCTGTCTGTCTGTCTGTCAACACACTTAGAGACGATACAAAGACGTGGCGCAACGGACATTGCAATGCTGTGTAATAAAAACAGTGGTTCCCAACCGGTGGGTCGCCCAAGGAGGCCGCAACGCATTTCCAGGGGGTCGCGGCGATTATCTGGATTTACGTGCCAACGCAAACTCAAACGTCCGACTTACTGTGTTTGCTTATTATTCTATTTAATAGAATCTATTAAATATCTATTTGTTTTTCATCTTTTACTTACTTGCGGGATCTGCGGATGGTCGTGGCGCTCAATGCTATCTGATTGGGGGGGGGGGTGGGGGGCATTTTGTTAACATAACCATGTCATAGCCCTATGCGACGTCCGGACAGAGAGTAAACTTTACCGAATTTTAGTAAACTTTAACGAATTTTACCGAGACTGCCGAATACGGACAATCGAATAAAGGTGAGTTGCTCTCTTAATGCAGTTGAGGATCGCCCCGTATGTTTTGCTGATGCATCGGTGAAATTATTTAATAAATTTTTAGTCTATAATGTCCGCGAAGGGCCGTTTAATCAAGCAAACTGACGCGAACTTTGTTCTCCAATATTATTACAATTCCTGACATTTGTTAAACGCGAATAAATAATAAAAATAGTAACAGAAAATATTCGTTTTCCCCGAAAAATTAATTGCTTTTTATTTATTTTCAGAAATCTTTACTCATGGAAAAGAAACGTAAATATTCTGAAGAATATTTAAAATTTGGCTTTACCACCTTGATCAGCAATGGCATAGAGAAGCCATAATGTGTCTTGTGCAATGTTGTTCTTAGTGTTGACTCTATGAAAACTTCAAAACTCAGACATCACTTAGAGACAAAGCATTCAGAACATGCTAAGTTACTACTGCTACTGCTACTTGTGCTGCTACTGCTACTGCTACTGCTGCTACTGCTGCTCCTACTACTACTACTACTACTACTACTACTACTACTACTACTACTACTACTACCTACTACTACTACTACTACTACTACTACTACTACTACTACTACTACTACTACTACTACTACTACTACTACTACTACTACTACTACTACTACTACTAGTCTACTACTACTACTACTACTACTACTACTACTACTACTACTACTACTACTACTACTACTACTACTACTACTACTACTACTACTACTACTACTACTACTACTACTACTACTACTACTACTACTACTACTACTACTACTACTACTACTACTACTACTACTACTACTACAACAACTACTACTACTACTACTACTACTACTACTATTCATGCTATGAATGTGACACCTGTTTACACTTTTGTCGTTTTCAGGTGGGATTGTCGTCCTGCAGATTCTGCCTCTGTGTTTTCGTTTCTTTTCTTTTTGTTTGTATTTTCTACCGTGATTGGTGAATAAAATTAGGCTAATATATAACGTGTCGTTAAGCTTTTGGTAGCCAACCGTGTTAATTTTAAACTACTACCGTAGTAGTACTACGTCTAAATCTTTCATTACTGTTTTTGAGTGTTGCCAGCGCCAAGCCTGGATAAAGAGAAGGGTGACATTAAGCCTGGATAAAGTGAAGGGTGACATTAAGCCTGGATAAAGTGAAGGGTGGCACTAAGCCTGGATAAAGAGAAGGGTGACACTAAGCCTGGATAAAGACAAGGGTAACACCAATCAATAATGAGATAGCCAGGCTATCTAATCGATAGCCATTGCATTGACCAATTTTTCCATTCTGTGTTTTAACACTCAGCGGTCTGCATACATGATTTATTGAATAAACAAATATACATGCATATATACATAAGAAAAGGTAGTAGGGCGACGATAAATTGGACACCTTTAAACCGAGTATAAGCTACGCTATTAATGAGCTTTATAAGAAACGAATAAATTTCGTTGACGTCGACGGACGTTGTTGCCATAAGACAGTGTCTCGCAAACTTTTTTGACTCCCGGCACACTCAGCAGAGCAAATTTTTATCGCGGCACACCAATTAAAATTTTTTTTAAATTACAAAACTAAGAGCAACAATTTCAGTTTGTCATATTTTAAGCTTGTCATTATTAGTCCAGTAATAGCGAAACTAAAGCAGATTTCTAATTGAATAATCATCACTCTGGATCCATCCATAGCGACATGTTGATAACTTGATCGGGTCGAGAGGTGGTAAGGTAAGGTGGGAGTTAACGGCCCTGGAGCCATAAGATGTCGCTAAACAATGGAAACTACTAAAGCGACATAATGCCATAAATACGGTGGGAACTATTCAAAATATTGACACACCTCTTTTATTTGGAGATATTCGCCCTATAAGTGAAAGGAGAAGAGGGTTTTTGTATTACTTGTCCATCGAGTATGCTGTATTATGGTATACGACCAGTGAGAACTGTTCAAAATAATTACAAACCTCTTTTAAGTGTGACATTTGCCCTATAAGTGAAAGCAGACGCGCCGCCTAATAATGCGCCATCATAAATTTCTCTAAGCGGGTGATGCTGTGTTATGCCACACGAACGGTGAAAAGCGTTGAAAATAATTTCTGTCAACGGCCGTTATTGCCAGAAGATGTCGTTAAACTTGTGATGATGTGATCCATCCTTCCGGTCCTACATTACAGTGGTAATATCCCACACAAACGGTGAGAACTGTTGAAAAATAATTACACACCTCTTTAAAGCGTCATATTCGCCCTATAGTGAAAGCAGACACGCGTTCATAATGTCAAACTCCGCCACTGCTCGACCCTTGGAAGTGCCAGTTCCACGCCTGGAAGAAGGAGAAAGCGACGCTAATGATCTTTCTTATCACTCTCTGTCGCTATACTGAAACTACTTACTTCCTGTAGTTATGTGTTATATAGTGGTTATATCCCATAAGAGCGGTGAGAACTGCTGAAAATAATTTATGTCGACGTCTAAAGCCTTTGTTGCCACAAAATGTTGTTGAACTCGACCCATCCATCCAAAAGCGACAGATCACTTTGTTGTCATGTTCATTCATTCAATCATTTCAAAAATATGGCATAGCACTAATCAAGTTACTTACTCATATGACGACGTTGAACCTTGAAACTAATAATAAAGCGACATAGTGCATTAAGACATATCATCACTAGACTCCGCCTTACCAGTCCTTGTCAATGACACCAGGTAGTGCCAGTCCCAATGCTCTAAAAAGGAGGCTGACGTCAACGGCCCTGGCAGCATAACATGTTGTAACACTGGAAACAACGGAAATCTACAACTCGTTAGCACAGTATATACTGTCGGAGGCTTGGAGCATCATCATTCAGCTTCATAGTAATACTGACTCCTTTGGATGGTGCCAATGTCACGCTTCGATAAAAGAGGGTGCAGCGCTAAACATCTTCATTAAGCTTTGTTCGTCAGAAACTATTTACCAACCCCGCAATGTAACTCTGCAAGTGCCGTACTCGGGTGGTGCCAGTCCGAAGTTTCGATATAAGTGGAGGGCAACGCTTATCATTTGCGTTATGAGACAAAAAATATACCCACAATTAAATGTTATGTTACTTTATGTAGGTTATATTATATAGGTTGTGTTATGTTATGTAATGCTATGTTAGGTGATGTCATGTTAGGTTATGCAAAGTTATGTCATGTTATATTTTGTTATCAGCTACCTAATCGACTTCTACAGGCAATAATATGTTCTTTACACTATGCTTTCTGATGTCTTACGCATTATGACAACGGCGCTACAACAACAATTAAAAACTATCGTGGCTAATTTTTTACAGTGTATGCGATAGCCTTGGCTATGCTGCTGTTGTTAAAGTCTCTCCCAATTTTCTTTATCGAAGTCGTCTGCCTTTGATACCGTTTAATGCCAAATGTTCTATCTTCGATAACAGTACTGGTGAATGTTTTTTTATAATCATGTTATGAATATGACATCTGTTTAACTTTTTTGGCGTTCGCAGGTGGAACTGTCGTCCTGTAGATTATGTCTTTGTTTCGTTTCGTTTCTTTTCGTTTGTATTTACTACCGTGATTGTTGAATAGAAATTAATATATAACGTGTCGTTAAGCTTTTGGTAATCAACCGTTGCTAGTTTCAACCTATTACGTGTGAATCTTCTTCCATTGCGGTTTTTGAGAGTTGCCAGTCCAAAGCCTGGATAAAAAGAAGGGCGACACTAATCATCTTTGTCAGAGGTTAAAGTGGGTGGGAACGCGTGGGAACGGCTTTCCCACTGCTCTCGAAATTCTTTGCGTTCCCACTGCTCACGCATGCGTTCCAATGAAGCTCTTCTTTGGCGTTCCCACTGCTCACCCAAACCACTTTATCCATTCTTTGTTATGGTGTAGCGCCGTTAACCAGAAACTATCTACTATATAATAATTGACAGATCTTATCAGTATCTGTTGTATTGCATAAGAAAAGGTCATTAAAATGTTCGTGAAGATTGGATACGTTAAATCTAACTAATGTTAGAGTGCACGTCAATGTCTACTTATACACCTTTATAGTCGATCTACCAAAAACTATATATGTTCCGAGTGGGAAACGTGGCTGGATAATCTCCAGGTGATAACTGGTTAACGATAAATCATACACCCTTAAAACGAGGATATCATAATACATGTATATGCTGTATATTTTTCCACTGCAGTAAAAGTGACCTAAAGGACCAGTTCCAAAAACGGTGGTAACTGTTCACAAATATTAACAGCTCTTTTAAGTGAGCTCTTCGTGTTATAAGTGAAAGCAGAAGCGCAATCCTTTATTTGTGTAGACAATGTAATGTCAGAAAAAAAGGCGAGAACTGACAGGCATGATTTATGTCGACGTCAATGGTGTTTGTTGGTTCTCACAAGATGTTGAATTCTTGATTTATCCATTAAAAATACTTGCACAAGTCTTTTAAATGAGCTGTAATATGCCAAACTAATTTCTGTCGACGTCAACAGCCTCTGTTGCTATAAGATGTCGTTAAACACTGGATCCATAATGAAAGGCGGAAAACCGGAATATGCTTTAAAGTAAACAATACTGTATTTGGTCTATTACTCTGTTTTCTAGATAAATTTCAATTCCACTTCCTTTTCTGCAATTCAGTTGAGAATGATGCCGCCCATAACTATCAACGGATGCCAAGCCGACTTTACCAAAGTGACGGTTTCTTTCTTTCCTTCTTTTTCTTTCTTTGTTTCTATCCTACTTTTTCATTTTTAAATCCAAAATTCACTTTTTAAAATTTTTATTCAACCCTATTTTGTCGCCCCTGCAAAAGTGCCGCCCGGGGCGACTCGCCCCCTCTGTCCCCCATTCGGTACGCCACTGGGTCAAGGAGTTCATTTATCGTAGTGACAATAGTGTGGGAATACTAATGTCCAAGATGGCGATCAGTATATGACGGCAAAAACACAAAAATATGAATTTTCAACTGACTGGTCGGTCACTATTGCCACTGCGATAAATCGATTCTCTGACCTTGGAAACGTTACAATTGACACTTCATTTGTTATGGCAGCCATAAGATGTTCTTAAGCAATTAAACCTACTGTGGCTAATTTTTTCAGTATTTTCAATAGCCTGGACTATACTACTGTTGTTAGAATCTCTATCATTTTTTGTCGAAATCATCTGCCTTTGATGCCGTGTAATGCCAGATATTCAGCCGTCGATAACTTAGTGGTGAATTTTGTTTTTAATATTCATGCTATGAATATGACACCTGTTAAATTTTTTTGTCGTTTTCAGGTGGGACTGTCCTCTTGTAGATTCTGCCTCTGCATTTTTCGTTTCTTTTCTTTTTGTTTGTATTTTCTACTGTGATTGGTGAATAACAACTAATATATAATGTGTCGTTAAGCTGTTGGTAGCCAACCGTTGTTAATTGTAAACTACTACATGTAAATATTCCATCGCTGTTTTCGAGTGTTGCCAGTCCCAAGCCTGGATAAAGAGAAGGGTGACACTAATCAATAATCAGATCGTATCGATAACCGTTGTATTAACCAATCAATGGTGACATGTAAAACATTCACTTCCATCCGGTCTTGTAACACGCAGCGTTCTGCCTGCATCATTGATTGAATAAACGAATATACATACATACCTGTACATAAGAAAAGGTAGGAGGGCGATGATAAATTGGACACCTTTAAAATGACTACAAGCATGCTATAAATGAGCTGCATTACACCTCTGTAACTTTTGTCGACGCAACGGACAATGCTGCTATAGGATCATACGATGTCGTTAATCTCTGGATCCATCCTTAGCGACATGTAGATAGCTCGATCGGTGGTAAGGTAAGGTGGGAGTTAACGACCCTGGCAGCCATAAGATGTCACTAAACAATGGAAACTGCTAAAGCGATATGTAGGACCAATGCCATAAAAACGGTTCGAACTATTTAAAATTATTTGCCCACCTCTTTTATGCTTTATATTCGCCCTATAAGTGAAAACAGACGCATAGTTCTATACTTCTGTATTGTTGTTCGTTAGGTAACGCTATATTTTGCCATACAACTAGTGAGAACTGCTTAAAACAATTGCACACCTCTTTTAAGTTTGATCTTCGCCCTATAAGTGAAAGCAGCCGAGTTGTCTTATAATATTACTTGAGAGGCGGGTGATCCTGTATTATGCTATAGGAACTGTTGAAAATAATTTCTGTCAACGGCCTTTGTTGCCATAAGATGTCGTTAAACTTGTCATCCTGCGTTACAGTGGCAATATCCCATACAAACGGTGAGAACTGTTGGAAATTATTATTACAGAACTCTTTTAAGTGTCATATTAGCCCTATAAGTAAAAGCAGAAGAGCGGTCCTATAGTCAAACTCCGCCACTGCTCGTACTCTGGCAGTCCCAAGCCTGGATGAAGGAGGGGCGATGCTAATGATCTTTAAGGAAACTACTTACTGTAGTTATGTATTGTATGGTCGTAATATCTCATAAGAACGGTGAGAACTGTTGAAAGTAATTTCTGTCGACGTCAACGGCCTTTGTTGCCACAAGAAGTCGTTGAATCCATCCATCCATCCATCCATCCATCCATCCATCCATCCATCCATCCATCCATCCATCCATCCATCCATCCATCCATCCATCCATCCATCCATCCATCCATCCATCCATCCATCCATCCATCCATCCATCCATCCATCCATCCATCCATCCATCCATCCATCCATCCATCCATCCATCCATCCATCCATCCATCCATCCATCCATCCATCCATCCATCCATCCATCCATCCATCCACAAGCGACAGATCACTTCGTTAATTAATTCATTAATTCATCTAAAAACTTGACATAGCGCCCCCGCAATGTATCTACTCATGCAACGACGTTAAACCTTAGAACTTATAATAAATCGATAATGATTTTTATGGCATTAAGACACAGGGGCCTATTATAACTAAACTCCGCTTCTACCAGTCCGCGTCAATGGCGATAGGTAGTGAAACTCCCAAGGCTGGAAAAAGGAGGAAAGTGACGTGAACGGCCCTGACAACCATAGGATTTTGTTAAATACTGGAAACAACGCAAATCTACAACTCGCTAGCAAAGTATAATTTTACCACCGGAGCATCATTATTCTACTTTATAGTAATACTCCGACACTGGACTGGAGTATTTGAGTGGCTCCAGTTAGAAGCTTCGATAAAAGAGTAGGGCAACGCTAATCATCCTCGTCATTATGAGTCATAATGACGAGGATGATTAGCGTTGCGTTACCAACCAGGCAATGTAACTTTGCAAGTGCCGTACTCGGGTGGTGCCAGTCCAAAGTCTCGATAAAAGAGGAGGGTAACGCTTATCATTTGCGTTATGACACAGACAACTACACCCACAATTCAATGCTATGTTATAGGGCCTATTATGTTAGGTTATTATTATTATTATTATTATTATTATTATTATTATTATTATTATTATTATTATTATTATTATTATTATTATTATTATTATTATTATTATTATTATTATTATTATTATTATCTCTCACGTTATGCTTCGCGAGATAAACTAGTATGGTCTAGTGTGATAGAGGTGGTCGCTCCTTGGCACCGGGCAGCATCGACATGGTGCCCCGGAAGGCGACCTCGTTAAAGCGTTGGATCGCCACCGACAGCCGCTGGAAGAAGAAACTCGTCTCCCGGTTGTCCCCGGTGACCCCGGACAGGCGACGGCCCATCTCGGCAATGAAAGCGAGGCCTTCTCTGTTTATTCTTCTATTATTATTATTATTATTATTATTATTATTATTATTATTATTATTATTATTATTATTATTATTATTATTATTATTATTATTATTATTATTATTATTATTATTATTATTATTATTAATTAATTAATTAATTAATTAATTAATTAATTAATTAAATTTGTAACGCGCGCATGGTGACACCGAAATGTGAATCTGAGGCGCGGAGTGATAATGTTAAGTTATGCTATATTGTTTTAGGTTATGTTAGCTCATGTTATGTTATTCTAGGTTAGGTTATGTGATGTTAGGTTATGTTGTGTGATATTAGGTTATCAGCTTTCGAATCGACTTCTACAAGAAATTATGATCTCCTCACTTTGCTTTCTGATGTCTTGTGCATTATGATAACGGCAATTAGATCAGATTGGATCAGACTAGACTAGACTAGATGAAACTAATGGTCGTTACAAAGTAAAATCGTCGTGTAAGACAAATTCCTGTAAGGAAACAAGAGGGGAATCCGAGAGGACGCAGAAACATTCAACAAAATGTCGTTGAAATGTTGGTGAAGACTGGAAAATATCATTAACGTTAAATCTGCTAATTTTAGAGTGCACGTCAATGTCTACTTAGACACCTTTAAAATGGATCTCACAAAACTATATATCTGCCAATTTAGATCCGTAGTTAATCATTTTCTACAGTGTCGATTTTACTGCAAGGTGGATAAGATCGCAACGGCCATGGCAGCCATAAGATAATTATTCTTAAACAATTAAAACATCCGTGGCTAATATTTTTCAGTATAGGCGATAGATTTTCTATCATTTTTGTTTAAATCATCTGCCTTTGATGCCATATAATGCCAAATGTTCCACCGTCGATAACTCGGTTGTGAATTTTGTTTATACTACGAATATGGCATCTGTTTAATTTTTTTTCGTTCGCAGGTGGGACTGTCCTCCTGTACATGTAGATTCTGTCTCTGCTTTTCGTTTCTTTTCTTGTTGTTTGTATTTACTACCATGACTGGTGCATAAAAATTAATATATAACGTGTCGATAAGTTATTGGTAACCAACCGCTGTTAATTTTTAGCTACTACGTTTTTACACTGCCAAACGTTGTTAATTTGTAAATCTGCCGTTACTGATTTTGAGTGTTTCCAGTTTCAAGCCTGGATAAAGACAAGGGCGACGCTATTCAGTAATCAGGTCTGATCGACAGCCGTTGCTCAGTTCTGAACATTACCGATCATTACCTCATCATGGCTGACCTTGACATCAAGCCTTTTGCTCGGCCTCCTCCCTCGACTCGTTCTTTCCGTCTCACCGGATCCATAGACCGTCAGGCACTCATCCATGATATTCTTGATTCACAACTGGTTCTAAATCCTCCCTCTTCCCTTGATGACTTGCTCTCTTGTTACAATTCCACACTCTCCAACCTCCTTGACATTCATGCGCCACTCATCACCAAACCCAGTTCACACGCCAGCAACCCTTGGTTTACTTCTTACCTTCAGGCCTTTAAAACTTTCCGCAGGCGCCTTGAACACATCTACCAGCACACTCTCGACCCCTCAGCTAGAGCAAAAGCCCTCAATACCCTTAAATCAGCCACCAACAGATACCACAAACTCATTGCTGCTGCTAAAAAGAAGTATTATTCCTCACTTATCCATTCCAGCGCCTCAAACCCTAGACATCTCTGGAAAGCTGTCAACACCCTCCTTCATCGCAAATCTCCCTCCCCACTGCCTAGCTCCATTCCCTCCTCCTCTGTTGCTGATACCTTCTGTTCATTTTTTTCTGACAAAATCTCATCCATTCGCTTTACATTACAATCTCTTGTAGACAAACTTACCCCCCTTGCCTCCTCCAGCACTGATTCACCTCCTCTCATCCCTACTCCTCCTACCTCTCAGTCATCGCTCCCAATTCTCTCTCCTGCCTCTGAAGCAGAAGTGTCAATCCTCCTAAACTCTCTCCCTTACAAGCAATGCGAACTTGATCCTATCCCCACCTCTCTTCTAAAAGACTGTGCCTCTGTCCTGGTTCCTGTAATCACCAAAATTATCAATCTATCACTCTATACCGGCAATTTTCCTATGGCCTTTAAGCATTCTATTGTCCCTCCCCTTCTCAAAAAAGCAAACATTGACAAGGAAAATCTATCCAACTACCGCCCAATCTCCAATCTTTCCTTTCTATCAAAACTAACTGAACGAATTGTACTTTCTCGGCTAAATGACTACCTCTCTTCGAATTCACTTCTTAA
>OY744608.1:8063522-8128522 GCA_963556255.1 Allolobophora icterica
TTTGCGCTCAGCTTTACAGTGGCGCTTTAGGAAACTGGAGATTACGATTGCGATTACGAGCGGTATTCGGGTTCAAATCTTCGCCACGGCCGACACTTGTTTCGAGATTTCGGCTCTATGGATCTAGGCCACTTTTTTGGGAATTTCATCTTTAAGAAAAGTGATGACCTTCTTTTTAGTAATTCATCCCACTTTCCTGACTTTTTTCGGAAACTAACTGACTTTGACGACCTTCTTTTTAGGAATTCATCTGTCAAAAACTTTCATATATCTTATTCTGTAATTTTATTCTTATATTACTCGTTTACTCGTCTCTGGGGGGAGCGCAACATATATCCTGGGGGGAGAAAGGTGTCTACATTAAAATATTGCTGGCCTCTGGGGGAACATAAATCCTGGGGGAATTTCTCCCCCCCCCACCCCCCCAAAGGTGTCTATATTAAACACTGTCACTTAGCCAACAGAGAGCGACAGACAGAAAAACAGACGGACAGAAGAACAGACAGACAGAGAAAGAGATAAAATGACAGAGACGGAAATAATGCATAATAGGGATAGTATGTATGAACATGACTTTTGCGCATCTGTGAGGAAGTAACATACAGACAGATGCACAGACCCAGACACAAAAAGACAAACACACAAACAGACACACATAATAAACAGGCAAGCAGACACACACATACTGTCACAGCCAGACACACAAACAAATGCGGAAAGTCAGTGACAGAGTAAGCGGGTGTTTGCGTGGTTGTGACTGTGTTTGCATGTGTGTGTATTCGTGTTTATACGTGTATATGCCAGTGCATGCGTGCGCTTGTGTGTATAAGTGTGTATGCGTGTGAAAACCAGTGTATGTGTGTATATGTGTGTATATGTGTGTATGCGTGTGTATGTGTGTATGCCTGTGTGCATGTGTGTGTATGTATGTGTATGCCTGCGTGCATGTGTGTGTTTACGTGGATGTCTGTTCGCTGGACGACTTTGTCAGAGATGAAGGATTGGACAGAGCATTAGAAAGGTTTCGTTGAATCTCCTCAAGATGTTTATTCTAAATCTAACGCTCTGCCTCCTTTCCGCGATGCCTTCATCCTCCTCCTCCTCCTCCTCTTCAACCCCCTTCACTCCGTCATCCTTATTTGTTCCCGTCTTCCCCCACCTGTTCCTCCATCCTCATCATCACCCTCTCTTTCTTTTCTTCCCCTCCTTCTTCTCATCCTCGTACTTCTCTCCTTCCTTAACTCCTCCTTTCGTATGCTCCTCATTTTCATACTTCTGTCCCTTCTGTATACTCTTTCTACACCTCTAATTTCCCATCCAAATTCCCTTCTTCCTGCTCCTCCTACTTCTCCTCCTCCTCCTCCTCCTCGTCCTTCCCCTTCTGTATACTCCTCCTACTTCTCATCCTAGTTCTACTCCTCCTTCCCTTCTGTTGAGTCTTCCTGGTCCTCCTACCTCTCCTTCTCCTCCTCGTCTTCCTTCCCCTTCTGTATACTCCTCCTACTTCTCTTCGTCGTCGTCCTTCCCCTTTTGTAAACTCCTCCTCCTACACGTGTCCTGCTTTAGTCTTCTCTCTATCTCCTCCTTATCTCCTTCTACTTCACGGGCTTCTTCCTGTTACCCTCCTTGTCCTCCAATCCTTTGTCTTAATTTCTGTTCTTCGTCTGCATCTTTATTATCCTCACATTATACTTCTCATCGCTGGTTCTTCTTCGCCTCCTCCTCGTCGTCCTCCTCGTCCTCCTCGTCCTCGTCCTCGTCCTCCTCGTCCTCGTCCTCTTCCTCCACCCATTCCCTTTCCTTCTTCTCTGCTTTTACTTTTCTTACTTCCTTTCTTATCTCCTGCCCATTGCATTCTTCCTCAACTCTTGCTCTTCATTCTCACCCTCCTTGTAATGCTTTCGTCATATCCCTTCATCTTTTCAAATTCACATTTAAATCTGCTACCCTCTTCTATAGTTTCTCTAAATAATCTTCTCTTCCCTCTCTTCTTAATCTCCTTCCTCTTCCTCCCAATCTTCTTCCTCCAAATCTTACTAATCTTCATGCTAATCTCCTTCTTCCTCATACTAATCATTCCTCATAATCTGCCTCTTCCCATCATCTTAATCTTATTTCTTCACCTCCCATTCTTATTCTCCCCTAATCTTCTTATTCCTACTGATACTTTCTTCCTCCTCCTCCTCTAAAGCTTCTTCTTCCTCCTCTTAATCTTCTATCTCCAACTCATCCCTCATATCCTCGACTTTATAATCCTCCTGTAATAATCCTTCTCCAACTCCTCCTTCATACTCATCCTAATGCAATCTCCTATCTCCCATCCTCATCTGCCAATCCTCCTCCTCCTCCAACCTTCATCCTCCATCTTCCTCCTGCGCTTAAATCTCCAATCCTCATCTGCCAATCCTTCATCCTCCTATATTCCATCCTCACCTGCCAATCCTCCTTCTCCTCCATCCTCCTCCATCCTCCTAATTCAATCTCCTATCTCCAGTCCTCATTAGTCAATCCTCCTTATCCTCCATCCTCCTCGCCTAATTCAATCTCCTATTCTCACCTGCCAATCCTTCATCCCGTCCTCCATCCCATCTTCTACCTCCGTATCAATTCGATTCCATTTTCCTCCGTAACATCTGTTCCCGAGTAAAACAATCGCCAGCCAAGACGAATCCTCGACAACATTCTCACTCGCAAAAAACCCGTTCGAAAACAAAGCGCATATGCGGTTCAGATCGCCTGTCAGATCTTCAGATAGACTCCCTGGCGTCTGACAGAACTTCAGATCGCGTCAGATTTCGTCAAGCGTTTGACTTCTATCTTAGGGGGGGGATCTGATTTGTTATAAAACGGCGCAAAAGAAAGCTAGCTATCTGGGTGTGCATCATATTCGCGTCGCTTCACGCTGAGGACGTTTTAATCAAGATCGTTTAAAGGTAAAAGGTAACGATAAGTCGGTAACACACCTTTACAGAAACTCCTCAGAATCATGATTAAACGGTAAGGGCAGTGTTTCAGTTGCAAAAAAAGAGCCGGGGTCGAAAATTTAAGTAACGAAAGGACATGATTGCAAATCAAAATCTAATGTTGTTAATTTGTTGCAGACAAAACAAATGACGACTTATGAGATATTTTAGTTTCCCGACCCCAAACAGCTTTTCAGTTACATAGCTGAGAGGTTAGAAGAAGAGCTAGGGGGTTGAACCCCAAGCCCCCGACAACAAAAACACTGGGTAAGGCCGTAAGGGTGAAGGGAAGGGCAGCATACTTGTAATGCGAATCTGAGGCGCAGTTAGTCAGTCTCCAGTTGAAGAGCTCTTATAAGTAATCCACAGATTTTTTAACGCCAATGAGAAAAAGTGAGTTTTGAGACGTTTCTTGAGGGAAGAGAAAGAGTTCAAGCATAGAATAAACATTGGTAGTCGGTTCTCATTCCTTGGGGCAGTAACAGAGAAGACGAGAGTATATATATATATATTATATATATATATATATATTATATATATATATATTATATATATATATATTATATATATATATATATATATATATATATATATATACAAATATATTATTGCATGACATTACAATTTATACACACATAAATATTTAGTTATATTGCATAACATTGTAGTATTTTTAACTTTTCGTAAATTTTAGATTTTCTCGAACCACTTATGATTGAGCGCTATATAAACAAGAAGACGCCGAAGGATTATTTCTCATCGGATCACGTACATACTCACTCGCTCTCTCGCTGACCTCCGACCTTTTCCCGTCCAGCACAACACCGCGCTCAGCCTGGACAAAGAGGAGCCGAAGGAGAGAGACTCGGATGGCGAGACCCGGGCCACGGCTCCAACCCCAACCGAGGAGAAGGAAGCGGGGGAGGAGGAAGAGGAAGGGAATGAGGTGAGGGAGGATACCGGCATTCCCTCGGCAGATGGCGTTGCTGAGCACGGAGAAACCGGAAGTGACGACGACCGGAGCAGCGCTTCCGGTCAGAACGGGCCGGAAGTGGTGAACAACAAGAGACTGCATCACGATTCTGGATCGGAGGAGTCTGCTCAGCACACCAACGCCGTCTGTACAGCGGAGGTTTGCGGGACAGTCTGCTCCAAGTCGTTCCTCATCTCCATCAACCTCACCTTCGTAGTAAGTACTCATCTGCTAATCACTGACTGACTGACCTACTAACTGACTGACTAACTGGCTTGCTGACTGACTGACTAACTGGCTTGCTGACTGACTGACTGACTTACTGACTGACTAACTGGCTTGCTAACTGATTGACTGACTGACTGACCTACTAACTGACTGATTAACTGGCTTCCTGACTGACTGACTCACTAACTGGCTTGCTGACTGACTAACTGACTTACTGACTGACGGACTAACTGGCTCACTGACTGACTGACTGACTGACTAACTGGCTTGCTGACTGACTGACTGACTTACTGACTGACTGACTGACTGGCTTGCTATCTGATTGACTGACTGACTGACCTACTAACTGACTGATTAACTGGCTTCCTGACTGACTGACTGACTGACTAACTGGCTTGCTGACTGACTGACTGACTAACTGACTTACTGACTGACGGACTAACTGGCTCACTGACTTACTGACTGACGGACTAATTGGCTTGCTGACTGACTGACTGACTGACTGGCCTGCTCACTGACTAACTGGCTAGCTGACTGTCTGACTGACTAGCTCATAGGCTGATGTGTGTATGTATGTGATGGTGAATGATTGGATTTCAACCGTGCTACTCCAACAGATTACGATTCGAAACTATAATTTCAGCTGAAGCGACCATCAATGTCATCGTATTATGTTACGGCGCTTTAGAAGCGATCACATTAGATTCAGTAGATGGCGCTACATTGCGACTAATGTGACAATGATTAAAGTGTTTTCACAATGTCTGGGGTAAAGCTCTAAAAGTCAGGGACAGTTCTTTGGAATTGCTTCCAGGTCCTGTATCTCACATGGAGCAATTACAGAGGAGACTTTTCCCAGAAGATAGCAGGTGGTTTGTGGTTAATGCACACAGTACGTGTTACAGAAGAGTACGCAGAATGTGCTTCCAGCATGAGAGATAGAAACAGAGAGACAGAGAGAGAGAGAGACAGAGACAGAGAGAGAGACAGACAGACAGACAGACAGACAGACAGAGACAGAGAGACAGAGACAAAGAGAAAGAGAGACACAGAGACAGAGAGAGAGAGTGAGAGACAGACAGACAGAGACAGCCAGAGACAGACAGACAGACAGAGACAGAGACAGACAGCCAGACAGATAGAGAGACAGAGAGGAGACATACAGACAGATAGATCTCTGTGCAAATAGACAGAGAACGAGAAAAAGAGACAAATAGAGACAAACAGACAGACAGACAGACAGACAGACAAACAGACATATCTCTGTGCAAATGGGCTATTATTAAGAGTGCGAACTGCAACATTCCAACGTCTTAGTGAACTGTTTGGTGGTTGGAAGGTGGTCCTCCACTGTCAGCAGAAGCCAAGAAGCGCAGCAAATGCCAGATACTGAGCAGTGGATGTTCCAGCCTCAGGTACCAAGAGATCATCAAAGCCACATGAATCAAACAGGTCTTCGCGCTGCTAAGACTCACCTGTTCCAGCCGAGCTTTCATATCCACCGCACCACTTAGCTGCTTTGTTCTCTAAGTGCTGCTTAAAAACAGGCCAGCAGCATACGAAGCAGTACAATGCAGTGCAACGCCAATACAATGCAAAGCATAACAATACAATACAATACAATACAATACAATACAATACAATACAATACAATACAATACAATACAATACAGTGCAACACCAATACAATGCAATACAATGCATAACAATATAATACATAACAATACAATGCAATACAATACAATGCAACAACAATTCAATGCAATGCAAAACAATGCAATATAATACAATGCAACACCAATACAATGCAATGCAACACAATGCAATATGATACATTGCAACACCAATACAATGCAATGCAAAACTATGCAATACAATACATTAATATAAACAGAATACAATACAACAAATTCAAATACAACAAACTACAATACAATACAAAGCAGCACAGCACAGTGAAATGAAAAACAAAAAATATTGGCCAACGATGCAGTGCAATCTGCCCAGCAACGTTTCTGGCCTCTAAGTCTAAGTCGTCGTCATCTTTTGTAATTGTAATGACGACAATTTATACAGCTTTGTCAGTAGCAAGCTACTTCTAGGATGTTTTTTACAATGTTTATGAACAATTCTGTCAGGCCCTGCGTAGAAAGTGCACCTGCAATATTGTAGAAATGTAAATGTAGATTTTTCTGTACAGCAAACGGATCTCCTAATCGTAAACTCCAAATTTCTAAAGAGTTACTCTGAAGATAAGCGAAGGGCGCCAGCTTATTCACGAGCGCTGCTTCATATCAAAAGGGTTGTCCAGAAATTGATGTCCATCGGAAGTCAGAGTCTGGTTGCAGTTTCAAAGCATGCGTCGCGAGTATGCATGAAGCAGGAGCTCGAGAGGTTGGAGATGTGATTAGAGAAGGAGAGATGCGGATCAAAGGCAATGCCAAGATTGCGCACAGAGAGTCGGAGGTGAAAGTGGGAGATGACCAGATGGTGGATGAGTGTTTGGAAGGGTGGTGCAGTCAGATCCTTAACCATCGCTACCCGTTTGAACGGGTACGACGCCACTAAATGTCCCCGTGTACGGGCCGTGCTAGTCCGAGATTCAAATCACAGTGCCAATGTCCTTCCGACCGCTGTATATGCTAATGGTTTGCAGAACAATCGCAAGATAACTGATATTTAAATGTACACAGTAAAGAGTCTTCCCGAGCATAGATATCGTGTAGTGCAGAATTTTATGCAGCACTTAAATCGTAATCGTTCAAAGGCACTACAGTTCAGGCACGCACCACTTGCCTGAACTGTGTAGTTCCTTTGAACGATGCTAGTCATGCTACTTTAAAGGAAGTGAAGACAGAACAGGTTGATTGCTGGTTCTAGGCTCCTAGCTGACATTCATACGCGTCCTTCGATTATATTTGCTTGTGACTGTTATAGCTTAACAACTGTTCTGATCGTTCGTTTACACATATTTCATATGCACTTATCATATAGTTCGACATGAGCTTCACAGAACCGCTTTGTCTCTTTTCCGTGTCCGCTTTAAGACCATTTTGATCGATCGTGGTTTCATTGTATTAGGTCGGGGACCGCCTCTGATGAGTCTCTCTTGAAGTGGCGCTATATAAATCTGCAATTACCATCACTATGTAGTTACTTAGTTACCTAACCAACTACTTACTTATTAGTTCTTTCACTTACTTGAGTAGTTGCTTAACTACGCACTTACCGATTTACATACTTTCTACATGCATGTATACATACACATGCTTCGATAGTAGATACATATATGGGTGTACGTGCGTATCTACGTATGTAGGTATATATCTTTGTATGTACCCTGGTATATGATGTGGAATGTGGATATAATTATAGTATAGCGCCTTTTCAGCGCCTCATAAAAGCGCTTCCCACCCCGATTTAAACGATGTTGAAGTCTGTAAGAACAAGTAGTTAATCAACAAGCGAACATTGCTCAGATAACTAGAAGAGTGACCACTGGCGAGTCCCCGCCGACACTTTAGAGCCTAATCGACGGATCGTTATCCAAAGTTGATAATAAACGCAATGTTCGTGGACTACGTTGTGTCGAAGAATAGGAGCGACGACTAGCGACAAGGCTCCCAACACACGAACTCCACCACCATCAAGCATTCCCTCGCAGGTGGTTTAGAAGACGTTCTTCACACCCGGCAATTGTTCGTTTCGTGAAGTCTCACAACGGAAAACGGTCGGAACCAATCCACGGGCTCTATTGACATTTCCAAATGGAACCTGACACTGATAACCTGAGACCCCTTGATTGGACGAGTCCATGTTTACGCGCGAAACCTCGATAACAAACGTCCGGATATATCTTCAGAAACATCAGAGAAGGAGAGAAATAAGTGCCTGAAAGTGTACTCTACTGGGTCCAGTTAGAAGTACGCATATATATATACACATATGCACACGGGAAAGACATTCGTACGTACGTACATGTAAGTAAGTAAGTAATCTTACATACTGACATACACTCGTACAAATCATACATACATACTTATTTTAGTACTTGCTTACAAGCGTACTTCCCGTACTTGAGTGGCAAGACGCCATGCAGCGCGTGGAACCTCAGTAGTCATAGTGTTTACGTTATATCAACTACAGCAAATGCGCACATTGCGATGATATATACGCAGATCATCGAGGTAGACAGACAGAAAGATGGACACACAGACACAGACAGACAGTGACACAGATACACCGACTGACTGACAGACTTACTGACTGACATACTGAGCGACTGGCAGAAGAAGAGCAATGGAAAGATGGAGAGAAACAGGTATGAAAGTGGATTGGGAGTGGGGCAACTTACGCACCCGCAGATTATTAACACCTGTCTTGACGAGAGACGAGCCAAAGGTATGCGGTTATTCTGCACACGTCAGAGCCATAAATCAGCCGAAGATGTCCAGGTGAGTCCTCCATCCAGGTATTCCTTCCCTGCCACCTTCTCCCAACCCAAAGCGAGGGAGAGACGGAGGTAATAAGACGGGATCGGTGGCAGATATTCTTAGTGCTGTTTTACTCTTATACGTATTAATAGGCGCAGACGAATGAGGGAAAGAGAGGGAGCCTCTCGGAGGGGAAGAGAGGGAGCCTCACGGAGGAGAAGGGAGCCTGGCAAATACGGTTCCTTTCCCGACTGATTGACGCAACGGATGTTCGCCCTGGATGAGAGGCGGACTCCAGTTACTCTCCGCTGCTGGTGTTATGGCTAGTTTACGCCAACGAACGGGATTGGAACGGTGCAGTCATATTTTGGGAATTTGTTGCGCGTATGCATAGATGATCATCATCCAACGGACGATGAGAAAGAGAACGAGACAGACAGACAGACAGACAGACAGACAGACAGACAGACAGACAGACAGACAGACAGACAGACAGACAGACAGACAGACAGACAGACAGACAGGCAGGCAGACAGACAGACAGATAGACAGACAGACATACATACATACATACATACATACATATATACATACAAAGAAACAGACATGCAGATAGACACTTATAGACAGACATACAGACAAACACGTACAGGTAGACATACATAGAGACAGACAGACACAAACATACATACAGACATACAGACAGACACATACAGACAGAAATACATACATACAGAGAGACACACAGACCCAAACCCCAAGACAAACAGACAGACACATATACACACGTGCACACATACACATAGACAAACACACGGGCACAAACACAGACTGACACAGATACTGAGTCTAGTGAGAGAGACAGGCAGACAGAGAAACCGACAGACAGACATACAGACAAAGAGCGAGAAACCATAATTGACGATACCAGATGAATCCACTTATTGACTTCAGGTCAACGTACAACAGATTTACGGAGCTCAATGTAAATGTCAATTTAGCACTTACGTCAAGATTGATGTTTATATGAATGTATATAATTAATTAAATGATCAATTTACTAGCAGCTGGTGTGTGGCCGGTGTCTAATAAAAAATGCACCAAGCTAGAGCGGGCCAAACTTAACCCTCGGTGGCACCCCTTTTTGAAAAACACGTTTCAGTACCCCTGGGGGTCAAAAGGACCCCCACTATTTTAAGCATGTTTTGAGTGTAATATTTCCAATGAAACAACTAATGCACAATATCAACATAGTAGATATAATATCTGAAGTCATAGCATCCAAATTATAATATATCATAAGAAGATATAGGTCTGTGGTTCGTATCGATCTTCTTGACAAGGAAGCGTGTTCGAAAATATTCAATTAGTCGTCCTTGCATGTATCGCACACGAATGATTTCGCTGCATGATTTCCGCAAACGAACTGCTGACACTTACTGCATCTATAATTCACTTTAGTGTCTTTCACTCTGGGACACACATGACACCTTCCTCTCTTCTTGCTGGCGTCTGGTGCGGGTCTCTCAGCCTCAGGAATTCCCAGCGCAAGAAAGCAACGCTTCATAGACGCCTGTTCATAGATCCGAGGATCCGCTCGTCTGGTTAGTATCCATGGCCAACACATCGCAGTACCTGCCTCTAGAAGGAATAGTCTCTTTCTTGATCCGCGCTTACATTGTCTAACCACTCATTAATATGTTTCATCACCGCGCTATGCGAATAGGTCGCCATGTTTGCACTACTATTTGTTTACTTTCTCTGTCAAACACCAACGCTGGTTCCCTGCTTAAAAGAATGACGTACTAAATTGAATGAATCTGTTGAGCAGAAACATAGAATCAATGTCTTAAAAGTTAATACGCATGCATTGCATAGTTGAGGAAATATATAATAAGAAATATATGTGGGGGTCAAAAATACCCCCAGGGGTACTTCAGAGGGTTAAGCTACAACCTATGGTGGATAAGCCACTGGTAAAGACAAGTCTTTATAGGGAGATAGTATGTGGTGAATAAGCAATTGGAAAAGACAAGTCTTTACAGGGAAACAGCCTATGGTGCATAAGGAATTGGAAAAAGGTAAGTTTTTACAGGGAGACAGTCTATGGAGGATTAGCAATTGCAAAAAGGCAAGTCTTTACAAGAAGACAGCCTTTGGTGGATAAGCATTTGGATCAAAACAAGTTTTAAATCGAGACAGCCTATAGCAGATAAGCAATTGGAAGAAGACAAGTCTTTAAATTGAGACAGCCTATGCTGAGAAATGTAAGCCTTAAGCTGCTATCGAAAGGGTACGTATAATGACTAACCAGAACGTAAAGATGCAAGAAATGTTCGCGATAATACGAGAACGTAAATTTTGACTTTAATGAAAGTTTGGGCGTTAATGTGGACATCACTGCTAACATTATTGCATGATTAGCCTTAATGTAGACTTCTTTCTCCAGGTAATATGACGCAATAATCCAGACCTATCTGATAAGTTCTGGTTTCGACGCCAGTCTAAGCGAAGCACCGTCATTCCTCTGAACCCGACGAAGACGACTTCCATCTGGCTTAAGCACACACACCAGACTCACTCGAAGACTGACGATGAAGCAATAAACTCGCGATTTCTTGACTCCAGTCAATAACTCGTCTTCCGCCACCTGGGTGTGTTCCAGGACAGAGAATCATCCATGCCTGACCCCGTGAACTCTGTCCCTCTCTCTGTGTCTCTCTCTGTATGTCTCTCTGTATCTCTGCCTCTATTTCTTTCTGACTGTCTCTGTTTCTGTATCTGTTTGTCTGTTTGTTTGTTTGTTTGTCTGTCTGTCGGTCTGTCTGTCTGCCTGCCTGTCTGTCTGTCTGTCTGTCCGTCCGACGAAGACGCCTTCCATCTGGCTTAAGCACACACCAGACTCGCGTCCGTCCGTCCGACCGTCCGTCCGTCCGTCTGTCTCTTTCTGCAGGTCCTAATATATAATCAGTTGAGTCATATACGGGTTATTCGAAGTAATCTGTCGTTTAATGCCACATAGACAATTCGTTTATTTTGATGCGCCTTGACTATCGTAATTCCATCCTTGCGGACTTTCTGAAGTTCTGAATGCGTCAGCTTCATTCCGTCCTCAACTGCGCCGAACGAATTCTGCATGACTACTGGTGATTGGTTATTTACTGTTAAACGGCGCCTTGTCATAACAAAGATGATTAGCGGCGCCATCCTCCTTTATCCAGACTCCCGACTGGCACTACCACAGTACGGGCAGTAGCTGAGTTCACTGAAGTTCTCTTTTATATTGGACACGTCCCACTGGCTCCTCGTCGAGGAGAGGTTAAGTTCAAAATTCTCTTGGGTGGACCTGGATATGTTGGTACCGTAACGACATTCATAAGAGGCTTCATGTTCCAGCCTGCGGTCAATCTGGTCGGCGACCGTCACGCTCATCTACTAGTGGAGATATGCAGGTGCCGCGCTTTCGCATGAAAACTTGAGACCTTCGTGCCTTCTTGTTTCTAGGACCTTCCGTTTGGAACAATCTGTGGCAAACAGTCGTAAAATGCACTTGTTAGATCAATCAGATAGCCATCTGTGCAGAGGCTTTGTGAGGTACTTGAAATGCGCGAGATTAAGTGGCCTTATGCACACACACACACACACACACACACACACACACACACACACACACACACACACACACACACACACACACACACACACACACACACACACACACACACACACACACACACACACACACACACACACACACACACACACACACACACGCACGCACGAACGCACGCACGCACGCACGCACGCACGCACACACACACATACACACATGCATACGTACATAGTACTACATACATACATACATATATAATATATACGCACACAAATGCAAACATACACAAATACACACACAGTACATACATACCACTACATACCGCATACATACGCACTTGTATACATATATATATATATATATATATATACATACACTGATACACATGGACATAAATTCGAACCTCTGACCGAGCAACAGAATTGCAACAAAGTCGACAAGACGGGAAACTAGAATCGGTTGAAAGTGGGACGAGGTCGTCACTATACCCTACTTACTTATCAGTCTACTAAACACGGCTTTCAGTCTGCAGTTTACAGCACTCGGTCACGCAGTCTGGAAAGGTTCTGTGCGTTCAGATCACAGGATGTGCCATTGGAAATGGAATAGATGTGGGCATTAGCGTCACGTCATAAAGTCATAAAACTGTTTGTTTGCTTGGCAGTCTGCCTTCCTGCATCTTTTGTTATATAGTCTCTATGACCTGGTCAGTGAGTCAGTGAGTCAGTCATTAAGTCAGCCAGTCAGTCAGTCATTCAGTCAGTCAGTCAGTCAGTCAGTCAGTCAGTCAGTCAGTCATTCAGTCAGTCAGTCAGTCAGTCATTCAGTCAGTCATTCATTCATTCAGTCAGTCAGTCAGTCACTCAGTCACTCAGTCACTCACTCAGTCATTAAGTCAGCCAGTCAGTCAGTCACTCAGTCACTCAGTCACTCAGTCAGTCAGTCAGTCAGTCACTCAGTCACTCAGTCACTCACTCAGTCAGTCAGTCAGTCAGTCAGTCAGTCAGTCAGTCAGTCAGTCATTCATTCAGTCAGTCAGTCAGTCAGTCAGTCAGTCAGTCAGTCAGTCAGTCAGTCACTCACTCAGTCAGTCAGTCATTCATTCATTCAGTCAGTCAGTCAGTCATTCAGTCAGTCAGTCAGTCATTCAGTCATTCATTCATTCAGTCAGTCAGTCAGTCAGTCAGTCAGTCAGTCAGTCACTCAGTCACTCACTCAGTCATTAAGTCAGCCAGTCAGTCAGTCACTCAGTCACTCACTCAGTCAGTCAGTCAGTCAGTCAGTCAGTCAGTTAGTCAGTCAGTCAGTCAGTCAGTCAGTCAGTCAGTCAGTCAGTCAGTCAGTCAGTCAGTCAGTCCTTCAGTCAGTCAGTCAGTCAGTCAGTCAGTCAGTCAGTCAGTCAGTCAGTCCTTCAGTCAGTCAGTCAGTCAGTCAGTCAGTCAGTCAGTCAGTCCTTCAGTCAGTCAGTCAGTCATTCATTCAGTCAGTCAGTCAGTCAGTCAGTCAGTCAGTCAGTCACTCACTCACTCAGTCAGTCAGTCAGTCATTCATTCATTCAGTCAGTCAGTCAGTCATTCAGTCAGTCAGTCAGTCATTCAGTCATTCATTCATTCAGTCAGTCAGTCAGTCAGTCAGTCAGTCAGTCAGTCACTCAGTCACTCACTCAGTCATTAAGTCAGCCAGTCAGTCAGTCACTCAGTCACTCACTCAGTCAGTCAGTCAGTCAGTCAGTCAGTCAGTTAGTCAGTCAGTCAGTCAGTCAGTCAGTCAGTCAGTCAGTCAGTCAGTCAGTCAGTCAGTCCTTCAGTCAGTCAGTCAGTCAGTCAGTCAGTCAGTCAGTCCTTCAGTCAGTCAGTCAGTCAGTCAGTCAGTCAGTCAGTCAGTCAGTCAGTATGTCAGCCATTGTATTGTAAATTAAAAAGACATGGAGAGCATTCGTTGCCACAAGGCGTCGTTAAACAGCAGCAGTTCATATTGGATACTTATATAGCTCTACTCCAAGGAAGACCTAGAGCAGAGACCTGGTGTGGCAGATAGATGCTGGCTGCTGCGGTTGGGTCTTCATCATAAAATCAATTGTTTATTGATTTCTGACTCGAAACACTCGCTCAATCGTGGTATTCGTTATGTGAATGGTTTAACACTTAGTCATGTGAATGGTTTATCAATTCGTTATGTTAATGATCTAACACTTTGTTATGTATATGGTTTAACACTGTTCCGTACAAGGACTAACGGATGATTTTGTGATCGTCAGAAGTTCAATTAAGAACTATTATATATTAAATTAGGTTAATTAGTAACTTTCATGACGGCTGTGCCTAATTGTCTAATGACAAGGTACCATCCGATGGTGCACCAAAAATCAAGTCGAAAATCTTATCGGATTTCGTAAGGTCATTCCATTTATACAGATTTGGCTATGGGTATTTTTTGGAGGAAGGCATAGATTTGATTTTGAAATGACCATCAATGATTAATATGGAGAATGAAATATTTTTCAGGAGGGAACTCCAGAAAGTCAATGAAAAGCAACTGAAAGAATCGTTCTGTGTTTCAAAAATAACGCAATACTTTCTGTATAATTATTATTACTACACGGTAACCGTCTCACGGGAGGTACGAACACTACGAACCCGTACTCTTTGCATTGCAAAGCAAGCTACCTAGCTTCAAAGACGAATCACAACAATCTAGTAGTAGCAGTAGTAGCTGTTTTAATTTAACGGCACTGTGTGATAACAAAGATCATTAGCTTCGCCCTCCTCCTTCATCCAGGCTTGGGACTGGCACTGCCTAGCACTAAGGCACGGACCATGCATTGGCGGAGTTTACACAACAATCTCTTTACGTGTTCCACGATTATAGCATTGGCTGCCATTGCTTAAACTTTAAAGGTTACTTCAAACCAACATGATGTCGTATTCAATTAGGTATATATTTATGTTAACAGCGTTTTAAAGGTGTCCAAAGAGAGCGCTATAATTAATAGGCGACCGTGTCCTATTATGACTATATAGCTGTTTAACGACTCTGCTTCATAACAAAGATGATTATCGTCACCTCCTCTTTTATTAAGGTTCGACACTGACACTACCAGAGTATGGACAGTGGTGGTGTGTGTCTTGTCTAACGCCATCTTACATCTCTAGGGCCGTTGACGTTGCCCTTCTCCCCCAGTCTTGGGACTAGCATTACTAGATTCCGTACGGTGGCGGATGTCAAGTTACCAGTTTTTAGACTGAATTACTATGCACATCGTTCCTCTGACATAGTCGCTTCTATTCAGTAAAATAGTAATACACGACAGCTAGTCTGCTTTCCCTTATAGGGCGAATATGGCAATTAAAAGAGGTGTGTAACGATCTTGAACAGTTCTCACCGTTCCTGCGGGATAATGCAACAGCTATACCAGCAATTCCATCAACAGACAATTAGGTTCGCGTGCCTGTTTTATCTTGTAGGGCGCAATGTACACTTTAAAAAGTGTGTAATTATTTGAACAATTCTCGCTGTTCTTATGGGATATTATTACTAAAATGAACTATAATTATAACTGAACCGCGCGCCCGCTCTCTTTTATAAGGCTAATATTACACTTTAAAGAGGTGTGTAATTATTTCAACAGTTCTCGCAGTTCTTGTGGGATATTAGCCAGGGTTAGAATTGTCTGGGGTTGGGGGTTCAACCCCTAGGGTTAGGACCATCCAGTTCAACTTCATAGTACTCCCAGGGGGTCGTTTCCAACCCCCCAGTTGTTCTGGTGCGATTATATTGTGCATATATTTTAGCATTTTATTTCACAATTCACTTTCTATCTACTAATAAAGTAACGCTCTGGTTTATTGTGAGATCTGTGACCATGTTAATGGTATAATAATAAATTTGGTGATGTCGTCACTTTAAGGAGGTTAAGTTTTCTATGCATTTCTAAGTTTTCTCAGTTTGCAAAACACGGATATAATATTCAACTCCACATGGATCAAACTCATCAAATTCTGACCGCCATATGATTCATTTCTCTACAATTCTCACACTGATATTGTTATCACTAACAGTTAAGAAGATTACTGGAACGTGCGCCTGCTTTCTCTTATATGGCGAATATTACACTTAAATAGGTGTTTCAACAGTTTTGCCGTTCTTGCGTGATATTAGATTCAGACAAACTCTACGTAATACCGCGCGCAGGTGTTTCGTATTTATGGCAAATATTACACACTTAAAAGAGGTGCGTAATTCTTTTGAGGGGTTATCACCTTTCGTATAGCGTTAAAGGACTGTTCGATAGTGTAGTGGCTAGTACGCTGGATTGTCAATCGAGAGTTCGGGGGTTCAAATCCGCGCCAGGGCAGAAATTTGGTTCGAGATTTCTGTTCCATCTGCACCCCCTAGCCAACTCAGCTATGATGAGTACACTGACCGCAAACTGTCAGTGGGAAGATGAGACGGCGAGCGAGAGGACTGGCCACCCGCCCTCTTATGCCGAGGCTAAGAAAATGAAATTACTAACACTTCATACCCATGGCTGCCTCAGGGCTAGCTTAAGGGACTGCTCTTCTTCTTCTTCTAATGGACTGTTGCTTAGTGTCTGTTTAACGACATTGTCATAACAAAGAGTCAAGAATGATTAGCGTCACCCTCCTCGTATCTCCAGGTTTGGGACTGGCACTACCGGATTACGCACAGTGGCGGAGTTAGAGCATCCACTGGCGGAGTACTAACTGTCAAGCAATTACGGAGTTTTTATATATAGCATTGGTTGACGACGTTTTAAAGGTGTCCAAACCAATGGGCTAATGTGTCCACGGTCGGTTACCTTGACGGATCATCATGACAAATTTGGTGCTTTTATACGCCAGGTAACGATAATTTCACTAAGCCACCTCACTGTCTGTCATCTGTGGCTATAGCTCTGTAGATCCTGAGTCGGGAGGTAAAGCTGTTAGTTGAATACTGACTATATCTTGGGAACAAGAATCGATTTTAAATGCTGTGGTTGTTAACAATTCCAGGTATTTGGCAGCCTGAGTTTTGAACCGCTCTCAATTTCACGAGTTGTTCGAGAACTCAGATGTAGTATGTATGTACATCTATGGCTGCATGACTGTATGTGACCGTTATAGCTTAACACCTGTTCTGTTTCATATGCACTTATGTTATGGTTCGACATGAGCTTAACAGTCTCTCTTTGTCTCATTTCCGTATCCGCTTCAAGACCATTTTGTTCGATCGTGGTTTCATTCTGATGAGTCTCTCGCTTGAAGTGGCTCTATATAAATTTCCAACTACCATTACCATATACACCGTGTCTCAAAATAAACTGTGCAAAATTGTTTCTGTCAGAACTTCGTCTAATTTCCACCAATTTTAATAATTTTTGGTAGGTAGATGGAAAAATAGCTGAAATTTTATGCTATACATAAATTTCCCACCTCACCTGACTCATGTCACCGCACTACCTTGTTAAACACAGATGTACCAATTTCTTATATAACGCTTAAATTTTTTTACATGCAACAAACTATCTGACGACTTAATTAGCACGCAGTAAAGTAAAATATGGGTTACTTAGCAGAGTTTTTAATTGTTATGACAGATCTGCTTAAAAGTGTTGGAATTAGTGCTCGAAATGTGCCCCGCTTACACGGACACAAGCGCTTAGACGGCGACTCCACTGGCCGTCGGCCAGTGGAGTGGCCGATAGCAGCATCAACGAGCGACTGGTCAAAGCGCGCCTACTCGTCGATCAGACGCGTTTTGAGTTCGTCGACGTTGGCTATTCTGGAGCTGTAAACCTTTTCCTGTAGCACACTCCATTATGCTATAGTCGACTGGGTTAAGATCCGATGAATTCGGCGGCCACAGTGTTGGAGGTATGAAGTCGGGCGTTTCTCGCTCCAGGAAAGAGACAGTGTCGCGTGCTCGATGCGCCGGGGCGCCATCCTGTTGAAAGACAAAAAAACTCGCCCTGGGATATCACGCGTATGTCTGGCAGTAGCTTCTGGGCAAGAAGGTTGTCGCGATTGTAGGCCCCATTCACTTTGACACCCGGCTCGATGAAATGGATTTCAGTGCAGTCAAGTTTCGAGACGCTAGTTGTTAAAATTTAAGCGTTATATAAGAACTTGGTACAACTGTGTTTAACAAGGTAGTGCAGTGACATGAGTCAGGTCAGGTGGAAAATTTATGTATAGCATAAAATTTCAGCTATTTTTCCATCTACCTACAAAAAATTATTAAAATTGGTGGAAATTTGACGAAGTTCTGACAGAAACAATTTTGCACAGTTTATTTTGAGACACGGTGTAGATGATAGATCTATGCTTGGCTGTTGAGGTTAGGTCTTCATCACAAAATCAATTGTTTATTGATTTCTGACTTGAAACACTAGCCCATTCGTAGTGCTCGAAAAGTTTAACACTTCGCCATGTGAATTGTTTAACACTTCGATGTGTCAATGGTTTAACACCTTGTCATGTGAATGGTTTAACGCCTCGTTGTGTAAAAGGTTTAACACTTAGCTATGTGAGCGTGTTTAACGGTTCGTTATGTGAACGTGTTTAACTCTTCGTTATGTGAATGGTTTAAAACTTCGCTACGTGAATGGTTCAACACTTCGTTATGTGAATGGTTCAACATTTCGTTATGTTAATGGTTTAACACTTCGTTATGTGAATGGATTCAGACTGTTCCGTACATGGCCTAACTGGTGATTTGCGATCGTCAGACGTTCAATTAAGAACTGTTACATTAAATTAGTTTAATTAGTAACTTCTATGACGGCTATGTTAAATTGTCTAGTGACAAGGCATCATCCGAGGGTGCACCCAAAATCAAGTCGAAAATCTTGTCGGATTCCGCAGAATCAGTCCATTGAGACAGATCTGGTTTAGGGTAGTTTTTGGGGAAGGCGCAGATTTGATTTTGAAACGAGAGCAATGATTGAGGAGAATAAACCGTTTTCTGGAGGGAATTCCAGGACGTCATTGAAAGCAACTGAATGACTCGTTCTGTTTTTCAAAAATAACGCAATACTTTTTGTATTATTATTTTTGCATTTATTAAGCGCCACTATCTACTGACCAGCACCAGTCGATTGCGCTGAGAAATTGTGATTGAAAGACTTGTTCATTTTTGTTCAAGGTCCCTCCACAGTTACCGTCTCAGGGAGGCAAGAACCCGTAACTCTCCGCGTTACAAAGCGAGCGTTCTAACCAAACGGCCACCGTGTCCCACAACCAGCTATATGTATACGGGTCCAACAGTTTTACGACATCTTACGGTTTCAATCGCCGTCGACGTCATAGCAAAATCCTTTTAACAGTTCTTACCCTTCCAGTGTTATTCAAAACAAGCCGATGCTGTACCACGATTATATAGCGTGTTTGCAGTGCGTTTTAAAGGTGTCTAAAGACCATATCCTTGCGAAACGGAGAGCCGTTCAATTCCTATATTATCATCGGTAGACCTATGTATGTTAACGCCGTTTTAAAGAACGTGTATTATTGATCTTCCGTGTCCCACAATCGGCTACCGTGACCAGTGTCTACCTAGCTGTTGGGAAGTTTTTGGTATACGACTCTGTTTCATAAGAAAGATGATTAGCGTCACCCTCCTTCAGGTTCGACACTGGCGCTACACGAGTAGGGGTAGCGATAGTGTCCTTTGCTTAATCTTATGGATACCAGGGCCGTTGAGCTCGCTCTTCTTTCTCCGGACTTGGGACTAGCATAACTAGATTACGGACGTTAGCTGAGTTCAAGTTATCAATAATTATTAGTCTGATTCAGCAGGCACGGAATGGCTGGATCGAAAGTTTCTCAGTTCTCACCGTTCCTGTTGCAAGATACAGTACAAATAAAAAGACAATACTGAACCGCTCTTCTGCTTTAATTTATAAGGTAAATATCAACCTTAAAAAGGTGTGAAATTATTTGAACAGTTTTCACACCGTTTATATTGCATGACCTTAATTATGCCCACTAAGCTCGAACATTGTACCAGTTAGTTAGTTATTTCCTGTCTAACGACGCCATGTCATAACTTTCTTCCCAAAAACTAGCTATTGTTTTCCCGACCTTGAAAAAGCAAATCCTTGACCAAAATGCCTCTCAAAATTACCGGCCCATATTTCGTTCCTCTCAAAGACCCTTGAAAGACTAGCTTCACTTCAGCTACTCACCTACTTTGAGCAAGCTGGGCTTCAGCCGGCCGCCCAATCTGGCTTCAGAGGCCATCATTCCACTGAAATTGCTCTCTTATCTCTGCTGTCTGATATTGATGTAGCTATTGATCACTCTCATCTCTCTCTCCTAGCACTTTTTTTTATGTCTCGTCTGCGTGGGGGGACACACCATACATTTGTCATCCCAAAATTTTGAAGAAACACCAAAAAAGGTCATCAAATTTTATCGCGAAAAAAATTTGTGAGAATGAATTTTATCGTGCGTGAGTGTGAAAAAAATTTTGTGACCTCTTTTTTGTCCAGTTCAGGTAAAAACTCTTTTTTGACCAGATCATTTCTAAAGTGTCCCCCCCACCTGTCAAACAAGATCGCCGCCACTGAAAAGCGCTATAATAATGCCTAGACACATACATAGGTATACATCACATTAGGTTCGAATTACATTGCATGCGTACTTTAGGAAATTGCATTTCGCACGGAGAAGAAATTGTTCTGCATTCTTCTTTATGTTCTCTGCCCATTGGCAGGTTCGTATGACCAATGACGCCATCGTTCTCTGTCTTGTGCTCTTCTCTTCAGTCCACTGTATCCTTCTTCTTTTGTCATCATCCAGTCTAGCAGCATTGCCCTCGGTCTTCCTCGCGTCTTTCTCCCCTCCATCCTTCCCTCCATGATGTCTCTTAGCAGTGTCTCACTCCTTAGGATGTGCCCGATCCATTTCCTTTGTCGTCCGCGTATAGTACTTATGAGTGATCTTTGTTCTTCTACCATTTGCAGGATTTCCTCGTTCGTCCTCCGTTCCACCCAGCTAACTCTCTCCATTCTGCGCCACACCCACATCTCGAAGGCCTCCAATCTTTTTATGTCGTCCTTCCTCATTGTCCATGTCTCGGAGCCGTACAGCACCACACTCCACACCAGTGTCTTCACCATTCTCTTCTTTAGATTCTTGCTTAAGGTTCCTCTCATCAGCTCTCCTCTTTTGTAAAATGCATCTTTTCCCATGGATATTCTTCTTTTTATTTCCTCGTGGCATCTTGCATCGTCTGTGATCACACTTCCTAGATAGCAAAACTTCTCCACCTGTTCTATTTCTTGTCCGTTTAGTGTGATCTTTATTGTTTGTGGTATTATACCGCTTCTCTTGTTTATCTTCATTACCTTTGTCTTCTTTACGTTTATTTTCATTTCATATTCCAGTGATACCGTATTTAGACGATCCATCATCCTTTGTAAGCCCTCCTGGCTAGTTGCCAGCATCGCCTGGTCATCTGCAAATCTCAATGCCTTCACCCTTCTTCCTCCTACCTTTATCCCCTCCTCCATATCGTCTAGCGTTTCTCTTATGATCTCTTCTATATAGATGTTGAATAGGATTGGTGACAGTGGGCATCCTTGTCTTACCCCTCTTCCTATTTTTCCTGGTTCTGAGTACTCTCCATCAACTCTTATTTTCACTCTTTGTCCCATGTATAGATTACCTATCAATCTTCTTTCTCTCCAATCCACCCCTTTTCTTCTCAGTTCTGCATTAAGGGCTGATAAAAACAATGCGAAATAATGGCCACATTCCAGCGACCAATGAAACACTGAGAAAAGAGAAGATTAAAGAACAACCAGGAATAGTAAGTAGATCTAAGGAAAGACGGAACAGTACAGAAAGAGGGACAATCAGAAGAACAACCAGAAGGAGTAAGAAGAACTAACTAATACGGAACAGTACAGACAGAGTCACAGAGGGACAACCAGGAGAAGGATGGGCATAGTTACAGTTATAGTTATCGTTAACAAAATCACGTTACTTTCGTTAACGAACATTTTTGTTACCGTTATCGTTAACGAGAATCACCCTGATTTATAACAATATCTTACGGCACCAATGGCCGGTGACGTCGAGAGCAAAACCTTTCGAACAGTTCTCCCTCATTAGAATATAATCACAGAATATCGGATAACGAGTGTAATCCCAACTTTATATATCATATATAGACGGCGCTTTAAAGGTGTCTAATGACAGCACCCTAGACTAACGTATTCAATGCCTATATTTCATTGGTACGTAATGAACGTCATTTTAAAGGTGTCTAAAAAGAGCGGTAATTAATGATCTACCGTGTCCTACAATCGGCTACCGAGACCCATGTCTATACAGCTGGTTGGTAAGTTATTGGTTTATGACTCTGTTTCATAACAAAGATGAATTAGCGTCACTCTTCTCTTTTATTCAGGTTCCACACTGACGCTACCAGAGTAGGAGTAGGGGTGGTGTCTAGTGTTTAACGCCATCTTATGGCTCTAGTGCCGTTAACGTTATCCTTCTTTCACAGCCTTGCGACTAGCATTATCAGATTCAGGAAGGTGGCGGATGTCGTTTCCAGTTATTACACTGAATTACTAGGCACGTACGGTGTGGGTGGATGGAACGAGAGCTTAAGGACATCTGTTGGAAACAAAGACCATTGACGTCGACTGAAATTATTTGAATAGTTGCCACCTTTCCTAATACATAATACAACAATTGACGATGACACAGTGGTTATAATGTGCCGCTCGCTTTTTTGTTGTTATAGGGCGAATATTACGCTTAAAGCAGGTGTGTAATTATTTGAGCATTTCTCACCTTTGTATTGTGATATTGAAGTTATTATGAACCTGAAATGGGGTGGTATGCGTCTCCAAAAGCCTCTACCGCCCAAATGCCCACCACGCCACCTTCACGTGGTAACCCTGTTGAAACAGAGTGCGTGGTGGACGACCGAGCCCTCGCCGGGATATGCGAGCCCAGAGACAAGGAGTCGGAAGGACGGACGATGAAAAACATCGACGCTTGGAGATGGTGTCTCCCTAAAAACACCGAGAGGAAGGCAACGGGAAACCACCTCTCTACATTCCCAAGACAAACATGAAAAATGACGAATAAAGTACAAGAAAACAACGTGAACGATTCCCCTCGACCGCTGTCGAGAGGAGTCGCGTTCGGCAGGGGAGGGAAAAGGGCCTCTTCGACCTTCAAGGCCTCCCAGGTCGTCAACCAGAGAAAACCTTGTAAAGAGAAGATTAGGGTGGGGACATGGAATGTAAGGACGATGATGAGACCAGGAAAGCTAGCAAATGTTATTAGAGAAATGAGAAAAGCTAGACTGGATATATTGGGACTATCAGAAGTGAGATGGAAGGAGGGAGGAGACTTTACGAGTGAAGGAATAAGAGTGATTTACACCGAAGGAAGAAATGGACAGAGTGGAGTGGCGATTTTGTTGGAAGACAGTGTTGCTAAATGTGTAACAGAAATAGAAAGATGTGGAGATAGACTGTTATCGGTAAGAATACAGGCATACCCAGTCGACATTCTAATCATACAGGTATATATGCCGACCACAACACACGAGGAAGAGGAGATAGATAAAATATACGAAGATATAGAAAAAAGACTAGAGACCACCAAAGGAAAAGACTACACAATCATAATGGGAGACTGGAATGCATCGGTAGGAGAAGGGGAAGAGGAAGGCTACATTGGAAAATATGGATTAGGAAAGCGGAACGAAAGAGGACAAAAGTTGGTAGAGTTCTGCAGAAGACAAAATATGGTAGTCACAAATACTTGGTTTAAGCAAGAAAAACGACGGAGGTATACGTGGAAGGCACCGGGAGACAGTGCGCGCTATCAGCTGGACTACATCTTGATAAAGCAACGATATAGAAATAGCGTGAAAAACGCTAAGACGCTACCAGGGGCGGATGCAGATACAGACCACAACTTGGTAGAAATGACGGTGCACCTACAGCTAAAACTCATCAGGAAGAAAAGAAAGAAGGTTAACAAATGGAATAAGGAGAAACTAAAGACAAATAGCAATGTACTGGCAGAGAGAATAGAAGAGAGTATCATAGAGATGGAAACAGCCACAACAGAGGAAAGATGGAGAGGGCTAAAGGAGACTATCATACGGGAGGCGATGAGTACAGTGGGGCAGCAGCAGGGACAAACACCGCGGAAACCTTGGATAACAACGGAAATGATACAGGAAATGGAGGAAAGAAGGAAATGGAAACACCAGAGCACAGAAGAAGCAAAAAAGGAATATAGAAGGTTAAATAACAAATTGAGACGAACAACAAAGAAGGCAAGAGAAAAATGGTGGGAGGAGAAATGTCAAGAACTAGAAGAACTACAGGCAAAGGGAAGTTACGATCAAGTATATGAAAAAGTGAGAAAGCTGACAAAAAGACCAACAAGAGAAGGAGGAATAGCAGTAGAGGATAAAGAGGGAAAGATATTACAAGATCCAGGGGAGATCCGAAATCGTTGGAAAGAATACGTCGAAGATTTGTACCAGAGTCAGGAAAAGCCGACGGATCTAGATGAGGGAACATGCAGGGGGACGGGAGACGATGTAGGCCCAGAAGTGCTGAGAGACGAGGTACTAGCAGCAATTAGCGACATGAAGAACAATAAAGCAGAAGGCGTGGATAACATCCCAGCTGAAATACTTAAGAACTTGGGAGAAAAAGCAACAGGAGAACTAGTAAGACTATGCCAGGATATATACAGCACTGGGAAGTGGCCTGAGGACTTCCTACAGACCATCATGATCCCCATAAAGAAGAAAAATAATGCAACGGCTTGTAAGGACCATAGAACAATTAGCCTACTACCACACGCAGCCAAGATCATGCTGAAGATAATCACAAAGAGAATCCAGGCAAGGGTAGAAGCGGACAAAGGTCTAGGAGAGGACCAATTTGGATTCAGAAAGGGTAGAGGAACAAGGGACGCCATCGGAGCCCTGAGGGTGCTAACGGAAAGAAGTTTAGAGTACGGCCAAGAGGTCTATATCTGTTTTGTGGATTATGAGAAGGCGTTTGACAGAGTAGATTGGAAAAAGCTGATGAATGCACTCAGACGAAGGGGCATAGATTGGAGGGACAGGAGGCTAATAGGAAATCTATATTTGAACCAAAAAGTAAATATAAGAATAGAAGGGGAGTTCTCAGAGGAAGGAGAAATTGGTAGGGGAGTAAGGCAAGGATGCCCACTATCACCAATTCTCTTCAACATATACATAGAAGAACTGATACAAGAGGCAATGGAACAGACAGGAGAGGGTATAAAAGTGGGTGGAAGACTCATAAGAGCCTTAAGATTTGCTGACGACCAAGCAATGCTCGCAACTACACAAGAAGGACTGCAGAAATTGATGGATCAACTAAACAGGACCTCAATAAAATACAACATGAAGATAAATATCGGAAAGACAAAGATTATGAGGATAAGTGCAGGGGAGGAGGAGATCGAAATGAAAATAACAATAAATGGAGAGGAGGTGGAACAGGTCAAGAGCTTTTGCTACTTGGGAAGTGTGATAACAACAGATGCAAGATGCCATAGTGATATTAAACGAAGGATAGTATTGGGAAAAGACGCGTTCACGAAAAGAGGAGAGTTGATGAGAGGAGGACTGAGCAAAGACCTAAAGAAGAGACTTGTCAAGGCACTGGTATGGAGTGTGGTACTGTATGGGTCGGAGACGTGGACCATCAGGAAAGAGGATATCAAGAGATTGGAGGCCTTTGAGATGTGGATATGGAGAAAAATGGAAAAGGTGAGCTGGACGGAGCGAATGACAAATGAAGAGGTGTTGCAAAGAGTAGAAGAAAAAAGATCACTGATGACAACGTTAAGAGAAAGACAAAAGAACTGGATTGGACACATATTAAGAGGAGACTCCCTCTTGAGAGAAATCATAGAGGGGAGATTGGAGGGAAGGAGAAGGAGAGGAAGACCGCGACAGATGATGCTTGGATGGATGATGACCGAAGGATACAGCGGACTGAAGAGAAAAGCACAGCGAAGAGAAGAATGGCGTCATTGGAAGTGGAAACCTGCCGAAGGGCAGAGAACTTACAGAAAGAAAAAAAAAGAAGAAAATGAACCTGATTACACGACAGTGCACTTGCTTTCCCTTTTATTTGGCAAATACTACACTTAAAAGCGGTGTGTAATTATTTTGAATAGCAATCACTGCTCGCAGAGCGTAACGGACAGTTGGTTATTTGGTTTTTTAAAACACTGTCATAACAAACAGTCAAAGATGATTAGCGTCACCCTCCTCGTTTCTCCAGGCTTGGGACTGGCACTGCCAGATTACAGGCAGTGGCGGAATTACAACATGCAGTAGTGGTAACTTCATTTTAACGACACTGTGTGGTAACAGAGATCATCAACGTCGCCCTCCTCCTTTATCCAGGCTTGGGACTGGCGCTGCCAGAGTACGAGCAGTGGTGGAGTTGAATTGCGAGGTTGGTTAGTTGCTGTTTAACGATACTGTGTCGTTACAAAGATGATTAGCGTCGCCCTCCTCCTTTAACTAGGCTTGTGACTGGCACTGCCAGAGTGCGAGCAGTGGATGGATTATGATTAGTGGATGGATTATGATTAGTGTGATGTCTGATGTAAACAATTACACTATTTTAATTACCCATTTTTAATCTTATCATCTCTCTGATCACTCATTCTTTTCTTAACTGTTAGGCCTATTGTCATAAGCAGTGACGGTGTCATGTATATATAGCATCGGTCGACGACGTTTTACAGGTGTCTAAGGAGATTGCTCCAACCAATCGTCTATGGTTGATTTCTGTTTGTCGTTTGTGGCTATGGCTCTGTAGATCTGGAGTCTTTAAACAGTGTAAAGCGGTTTGTTGAATACTGATGGTATCTTGGAAACAAGGATCGATTTTAAATTATTTAAATGATCGATTTCGACATCTGCTCTGTCTCTCTTGATCTGGCCCCTGGAAATTGGACTCTGACCTCATTTGGGCCATTCTCTGGAAAATATTCTCTGATTTAACTTAACGTTCGTGAATAGGCTCGTACCCAGCGCTTGGCCTTAGAGTGCCGCTGTAGAAGTTTGGAGATTACGATTACGAATATTAACAGCGCATGCAATTCCAGGAATTTGGCAGTTTGAGTTTTTTACTGCTCCCAATTACGAGTAATAAGAGAACTCAGATGTCGTATGTATATGTGTATATGTATGTATGTATGTATGTTATGTATGTATGTATGTATGTATGTATGTATGTATGTATGTATGTATGTATGTATGTATGTATGCATGCATGCATGCATGCATGCATGCATGCATGCATGTATGTATGTATGTATGTATGTATGTATGCATGCATGCATGCATGCATGCATGCATGCATGCATGCATGCATGCATGCATGCATGCATGCATGTATGTATGTATGTATGTATGTATGTATGTATGTATGTATGTATGTATGTATGTATGTATGTATGACATTGTATCAAGACATTCAATAGAGCGCCTTGTTTGTAGAGCCTTGTTCCGTAAGCTAAACCTGGGGCAGCCATGGGTATAAAGTGTCAGCGACTTCGTTTTCTTAGCCTCGACGCAAAAGGGCGAATGGTCAGTCTTCTCCCTCGCCGTCTCATCTTCCCAACGACAGTATACGGTCATTGTATTCATCATAGGTGAGTCTGCACGCGAAGCAAAAATCTCGACCGAAACTTCTGCCCTGGCGGGGATTTGAACCTCTGTCTTCTCAGTTGACAGTCCAGAACGCTAACCAATACACTATCAAGCACCTTTTAGTGCCTCAGAATAGTGCTGATTTCTGGTTCGTCCTTTATTGTCCTTTATTCGTCCTTTAATTGTCCTTTATTCTTCTTTATATGTCCTTTATTCATCTTTTAGTCGTCCTTTATTTATCCTTTATTCTTCATTTATTCGTACTTCATTTGTCTCTTATTCGTCCTTTCTTTATTCGTCTTTTATTCTTCTTTTTTTCCAGAATGCTGTTTTTAGAACACCGATATTAGCTATGATAATTTTGAAAGGCACCTAATTTAAAATGCGCTATAATTATGCCTAGACACATACATAGGTATACATCCCATTACGTTGGAATTACATAACATGCGTAGACGGAGAAGAAATGGTTCTGCATTAATGGATCATACAAAGCAATGAGAAATAATGGCCACTGTCAGTGAAAAGCTTAGAGAAGACAGAAGAAGGAGTTAGAAGAACTAAATAATTCGGAAGAGCAGAGAGAGGGAGAGAGAGAGAGAGAGAGAGAGAGAGAGAGAGAGAGAGAGAGAGAGAGAGAGAGAGAGAGAGAGAGAGAGAGAGAGAGAGAGAGAGAGAGAGAGAGAGAGAGAGAGAGAACCAGAAGGGGAAGTAGAAACAGCTAGGAGGAGTAAGAAGAACTTAATAATTCGGAATAGTATTAACAGAGTGACAAACAGATGGAGATGCAGAACAAACAGAAGGAGTAAGAAGAACTAAGGAAAGACAGAACAGTACAGAGAGAGGGACAACCAGGGGGAGAAGGGTGTGCATAAATCGATACCATTCAGCTGGGACGCTGTGTCCGACTACTTGGAACCGAGGCCGGTTGTCGTTTGTAGAAGCAGCGAGGATAGTCGAGCGGTCGATAGATGTCGTCTGAGTACACAAATTCCATCGCCAGAGGCCGCCACTGCTGCTCAGACAGAGCGTCACCTAGCGGCGACGGAAGATGACGACTGCAGTCAACGATCGCAAGACAGGCTCCACATTATGTCACAGACAGACAGACAGGCAGACGAGCACACACGCGCTCATACAAGCAGAGGCACACAGACACTCGGAGAAAGAAACAAAGAAGGAAGGAAGGAAGGAAGGAAGGAAGGAAGGAAGGAAGGAAGGAAGGAAGGAAGGAAGGAAGGAAGGAAGGATGGATGGATGGATGGATGGATGGATGGATGGAAGGAAGAGGAGAGGAAGACAATGGAAATGGCTTGGAATTAAATAGCTGGGAAATCCAGCTTTTGAACAGCAGTATAAGTAGTATTCAGTGTTTAACGACATCGTATGGTCACTACAGATCTGGCAGACAATAAGGCTGTAAACAAACCTTACAGATTCCAAGCCGTCTTCGGTGACCAGGCCACGAATTAGAAGTTCCCATAGTTTACGACATCGTTGGTTTACCGAATTAGGTAATGGTATGATATTGTGTACTTCGGCGAGGGCCGCCAACGTCGACATTACCATACCATTACCTAATTCGATACCTCGCTCGATATCTGTCTGCTAGATAAGTAGTTCTTGTGTTAGTTACATGTAAACAGTTTAACAACGATATGTTATAAATAAGACGATTAGCGTTGCTCTCCACTTTTAGCCAGGCTTTGGACTGGCACCATTCGAGTGCGAAAGTCGCGAAAGTCAACTGCCGATTCAATGGATTCCAATGGTTTAGCAACATTTGATGGCATCAAAGACCGTTGACGTCGAAAGGAAAAAATAATACAATTCCATAAGAAACCACCCTCCTGTTGATTAGTTACTGTTCCATGACGAAGCTGATTATCGTCACTCTCCTCCTTTTACTAGGCTTTGCACTGGCACCCCCAGGAAGCAGCAATGGCTGAGTTACGCATCTGTTCGATCCAGAGTTTAACGTTATCTTATGGCAACAAACTTAAGGCCGTTGACGTCGACAGAAATTATTTTGAGCAGTAGTAAGTTCACAGCGTTCGTTTAGCAATGCAAGAGACAATAAATTCCGTATTGAACGCGGTTTAGACAATATAATGGGTTGGATGAGAGCGTTTTAACGGTGTACAAACAAACAACGTTCTAAAATCTGCACAACACTTTTCTATTTGGCTTTTATCGAAGAGTGCGTAGTAGTAATAAACACCAGTTTTTAAAGGCATCTAATTGTTTCGGGTCGTTCCGTGTGCTCAGCTCTTAAGGTCACTAAGCACGAATTCTATGTCTACAGGATATGTTGGTTGGAGTGTAGATATTTAACGACATCTCACGGCTTCCATGGCCGTTCTCGACGATCTTACGTTAACCCCTCTAGCGGGTATGCATATGTAGTGACCCCGTACTGCCGACTGGTAGTTTCTGTTTAACTACGCTGTGCGATAACGAAGATTTTTAGCGTTGCCTTCCTTCTTTTCCACGCTTCGGACTGGCACCCTCCAAAAACGGCGGTGGTGTGGTTGCGCCGCCGATTGAAATCGATTAACAAATAAGTGGTCTACTTGAACACCATTAAATCACGTTTATTGGACGCTATAAATAGGTAAAGCATTTGAAAATGTTTGTTCAGATATTTTTGGTAACTAATTAAGTTAGGTTAATTACTGTTTAACGACGCTCCGTCATCGCAAAAATGATTAGCATCGTCCTCCTTCTTTATCCAGGCTTCGGTCTGGCACCGCCTGAAAAAGCTGGTGCCATGGTATGGTTGAGTTAGGGGGGTCCATAGAGTGGTGGTAACATCACTGGCGTGAAGAGCAGTGGGTAGCGGGATCACTTTCCGCAACCCTCCCAAAGGGCCACTCTGCCTATCATTCGCGAGATGGCGCATTGTTTAAACGAGATGTAGGACGTGATGGGCGTCTTGCATGGCTGCCGTATACAGTTAAAATTCGACTCCTGTAATAACTTGTGATCATCAGTTCATACTGATTTGTAACCATACTGCGTTATTGTCAGTTTGAAAATATCAAACGAAGATTATTATTGTTATTATTATTAGCTTTCGACTGAAGGCGCTTAACAAGTAAGTCTACGTTTACTTGAACACCACTAATCACGGTCATCCAACGATATATATTTGTCGAGCCTTGCTGTTTTTTTTAATCCTGTGTAAATTGCTATGATGTTATACGGAAGGTGAAAACTGTTCAAAACAATTTTTCATGTCGTAAACGGCCTTTGATGTCACAAGATATTATATAATCTGTGTACTATAAATATTCATATATAATTACATTCGATTATACTATGTATATATATATACACTATATATTCTGTATACATTTACGTATTATATTATACATACCACATATATGCACTACGTTTGTCAACAGTATAATAATTTAGTATTCTCCATAATTATACTGTTGATAATCAATGGTAGGCGATTAACTAACATAATATATAGTGTCGGATGAAAGCGTTTTACTGGTGTTTATTTAAGTAGACGTCGAAAAACACATTTTGATTCTGTAGCGTCTTTGGTTCATGGTCGCTCTTGGCAGACTCAACACGTGACTGATTCACTCAGCAGGAAGTGATATTAATTTATAGTTTGCAGGAAAACACAGTCAGCGTTACAATCAATCGTGTTCTTGCAAGTAGTTTTAGTGTCCAACTCCACTGCCATCTACCGAAGAGTTTTCGTCTCTGATGTGTCTTTGTATAGCGCCAATGTCAGTCTGCTTATATCTCCTCCAATCTGTCTTATGCGTATCGCTGTGATGGACAGTTCTTAGATGTCCTTTCGGGCAGTTACTAGAAGTTTCTAGGTGCTTCCAGATATACTGAAGCCTAATGAATATCGTTCATTTCCATAGCATAATTGTCTCTGATCTCTTCATGTCTACAATGCATTGATCACAAATGACATATATATATATATATATATATATATATATATATATATACTCGCGATTAATAGAAGAGGGTAGAAAAGTACTAGAAAGTTCCAGAAACTGGTCTTTCTGCGACATCTATCGACTGGCCCTTGACATACTATGACGTACTATGAGGGCCCTGACCTTGACCGAGACGGATGCTTTCTTGTGTAACTAATTAAATCAGACAGAATGTTCATAATAGTGTAATACAGAGTTTTTCAAACTGTGGTCCGCGGACCCCTGGGGTCCGCGAAGGAAATTGGCGGGGGTCCGCGAGAGAGTTCTGAAAATAATGTGATGCTTAACACACTTGCTCTATAGTCTATAGCATTAAGTATTACAAGACATAGTTAGCTAAAAAAAAATGCCAAAAATGGACTCTAGTAGTTCCTCCAGTGAAGGCTTCATTTGCAATATGCTGGTCTATTTCCGGATTGTGTACTCTGGACTTGTAGAATTATAAATTTGTGGAATTCGCCTGGTTTTAGCCTTTAGATGAACGATAATACAGAGATTTGCAAAGCATATCCCTGTTTCGTTCACGTTCGCTGTTATATGCTAACTATATAATTTTGCTGTTTGTATTATGGATAACTTTCTGAAACGTAAGAAAACAGTGCTTAGGCCTATCCAAACTCGCACCAATTACGGACAGTTTTTGCAAAGCAAGCACATCCCTCTCGCTGACATTAGCCTACTGGTTTTGGCGAAACCGATGTTATTCATTTCTTTTAAAAATGACTGTGTTCCATAGTTATTGCAGGGAGTTAATAACACTTTATTTAGTGTTACTGTTTATATTATAATAGTCCTCAGCGTCATAAATAAGCAAGCGTGTATTGGGGGAAATAGTCTATCTGCCTGTAATTTTTTTAATTAAATTTTAAGGATAGGGGCCTAAATTTTGCTTTGTAAATACTGGGGGTCCACGAGCTATGCATAGAAAAATAGGGGTACCTGGTCCAAACAGTTTGAAAACCTCTGCTGTAATACACATTTTAACGCTCCCACCGTGGAGCCTTCCTTCTTAGCAGTAATATTATATTAGTGAAACAACTGGATTACAGTCCAACGCGGGTTGACAAATATATAGCGACGTATGGATGAGTTTTAGAGGTGTCGAAGTAGAGTTGACGGATGGATGGATGGACCCAGAGTTAAACGACATCTTATGGCAGCCAAAGGCCGTTGACGTGGATAGAAATTATCTTGGCATAATACAGCTCAATTAAGTAGACTTGACCATTTAATAATTAGGTGTTAGGCCTAATTATTTAACGAAAACTTATCGTTGTTTGAGCCGTTTACGATGATTTCTTGTCTAGTACAACGGATTGTAACAGCTGAACGGCAACACTGGCGTAAACTTGTTTTCGATACGCCTGGCAGTTGCAATGTACACTCTGGCGACTGTATAGTGTATGCTATAGTTATTTTACGCTTTGGCAATTCTATGTTCTCTTTGTCAACTGCATGCAGGGACGTCATTTAAGGGGCAGGGTGACATTTGCCCTCCACCTTTATTTTTGCAAAAAATAAGGAAATAGGATGAAACAAGAAAAGGAGGAAGAAGAAAGGGGTTAAAAAATGCAAAATCATATACAAGTTATTATATACTATCTATTGACAAAACTAGTTTGCATAGCTTTTTTCACATTTTAACCAAGTTCCTCCGGAAAATACTAAAATGACGTCTCTGCCCTCGCCCCCTGAAAAAAGCTGAAATGACGTCCCTGACTGTATGTACGCTCTGACAGCTGCATGTACGTTTTGGCAACTGTATGCACGCTCTGGCAACTACATAAACGCTCAGGCAACTACATGTACGCTCTGGCAACTATATGTACGCTCAGGCAACTGTATGCACGCTCTGGCAACTACATGTACGCTCCGGCAACTATATGTACGCTGCGCTCTTGCAACTGTATGTACTCTCAGTAGCCTCCGTTGTTGAGGGACATCCTATTGCTCCCAGGAGGGAGGAGGAAGGGAGGTAGGGACGGAGGGAGGGAAGGAGGGTTACTCAACAAGGGCTACGATTGGGCTACCAGGGCCTACGACGTCGACATTATCATACTATTACGTATTTCGGTAAATCCTCGCGTAGTATCTACGTGTTTGTTAAGTAGTTACTCCGTAAGTTACAGTTTAACAACGCTCTGTTATAGCAAATACGAGTAGCTTTACCCCCCTTCCCTCCCTCCCCCATTTTTAGCCAGAGTGCAGAAGTCGCCAAAGTCAACCGCCGGTTCCAGTGACGCCAATAGATTAGCAACATTTGATGGCATAAAAAACCGTTGACGTCGAAAGAAAAAAAAAGTACAATTCTATCAGAAAACACCCGCCTGTTGATTAGTTACTGTTCCATGGCAAAGCTGATTAGCGTCACTCTCCTCCTTTTTCCTGGCTTTGGACTGGCACAATGGCGGAGTTATCCACCTGTTCGATCCAGAGTTTAACGTAAGTTCTCACCGTTCGTTTGGTATTTTAAAGGCATTAAATTCGCCTGTTGAGCGCGGTTGAGACAATATAATGGGTTGGTTAAAAACGTTTTAACGGTGTCCAAGCAAATAACGTCCTCAAATCTGCAAAACATTTTTCCATTGGCTTTTATCGAAGAGGGCGTAGTAGTAATAATCACCAGTTTTTAACGGCATCTTATTGTTCGAGGTCGTTCCGTGTGCTCAGCTTTTAAGGTCACTAAGCACGAATTCCATGTCTACAGGATATGCTGGTTGAAGTGTAGATTTTTAACGACATCTCACGGCTTCCAAGGCCGTTCACGACGATCTTACGCTAACCCCTCTCTAGCGGATATATTTAGTGACCCCATGCTGCCGACTTGTAGTTTCTGTTTAACGACACTGTGCGATAACGAAGATTATTAGCGTTGCCCTCCTCCTTTTCCACGCTTCGGACTGGCACCCTCCAAAGACGGTGGTGGTGTGGTTGCGCAGCCGATTGAAAGCGATTAACAAAAAGTGGTCTACTTGAACACCACAGAATCGCTTTCATCTAAGGCTATAAATTAATCAAGCATTTCAGGATGCGTCAGTTGATTGTTGGATCCTTAAAAAATTTGGTGAGATAGTTTTGTCTGTAGGCGCCGATGGCCTGTGGGATAAGATCCCGCTAACTGCTCTTAACAAATTAAGTTTGTTAATTGCTGCTAAACGACGCTCTGTCGTCGCAGCACGATTAGCATAGCCCTCCTTCTTTATCCAGGCTTCGGTCTGGCACCGCCTGAAAAAGGCAGTGCCATGGTATGGTTGAGCGATCGACTAAATGCGCTTAACAATTTATTGGGGAGGGGGGTTAGATGAATGGTAACATTCATGGCCAGGAGAGCATTAGATCGCGGTTCGATACCCGTAATCCCCTCTAGAGCGGAAGCCTTGCTTGGCTGTCAAAACGTGTTTTTAATTAAGATTTTGATTGTACTGTCGTGTTTCAATGTAATCTTAGTGCTTACTTGTCAGTTTGAATTAATAAAGATTATTATTAATATATTTTTTGCCCTGAGCCTGAGTTACTTCATTCAACCAAGGTCTTATAAATTAAAAGTGCTATGTTTCTGGAACGGCTACACCTCATCCGTGTCGGTTGTTTTCGCAAAGGAACCGCTGAACGCCACATCATCATCATCATCATTATAATTATAATTATTATTATTAAAAATCAATGTTGTATAAATGATGCAAGTAACGTTAGCTACATAGACGAACGATGCCCCCAACGAAATCACTGATCTTCTACTATCAACCTATTCTGGGTACGTTTTCCTTCACGTTTCGCCCACAAAACTACCTAACCACTTATAAAACACTGAGTGAGTCTTTGGTAGACTGTATTTCAGTCCAGCGGTCCACTACGAGGTTTGCGACTGTTCCTTCTCTATCGCTATAGACCCACTGCGTGTAACAGTGTTCCCGACTGTGTTAAGAATCCACCATCGCTAGAGATATTCAATTCACGGCTCAAGATATATCTTGTTAACTTGTCACAATGGTTCCCAACCTTTTTCAGAGTAAGGCACCCTTACTAAAAGTCATTCAGTCAACAGCACCTGGCCTTAATTTAATTTGTTTTTCTCCCATTTAGGCCTAATTCATTATTTTAATGACGAGCAACGTTCATTGTATTCAACTGCAGTTTGGCGACTATTTCTACAATACTGCAAGTTTTCATATAGTCATAGGCCTATGTCAGTAGCGATATTCCGTAGTTTATCATGATATATTTTCACTATTTTTGCCACCCTGCCGCGGAACCCCTATAGAGCGGTTTCACGGCACCACTGGGTGCCGCGGCATCCAGGTTGGGAAACAGGGACTTATCATATGACTATCGTTAATTTCTGAGCGCAACGAATGAGACGTAGGCATAGATCGAGACTTAACACCTGTTCAGAGATAATGACGTATGAATTAAGTAGTCAAGATTTAATTAACTCCAAGACGTTCACATATGAATGACCAAAATATGAATTATTATTTGCATATTCATAAGCAAAACCGGCGCGGAATGGACGACGCTATGGATCGGAGAGCGTCAGCAGCAGTAGCAGGAGAAGCATCAGTCCAGCATCAAGCGCTGGTGGTGGCCAGACAAGAGCCCCATCCATTCACACATCATCACCCACCGTTATACGCCATGATATGCGCTTCAATATTCCACAGACGAACCACAACGTACGCTCTGACAAATGTATGTACGCTCTGGCAACTGTATGTACGCTCTGGCAACTGTTTTCGATACGCCTGGCAGTTGCAATATGCGCTCTAGCGACTGTATACTATAGTTAGTTTACTATCTGGCAATTGTATGTACGCGCTGACAACTGTTTTCTATACACCTGGCAATTGCAATGTACACGCTGTGACAAATAATACTACAGTTAGTGTGCGCTCCGTTAACGGTGTACGCTCTGACAACTGTTTCCTTTACGCCTGACAATCAATTGTATTGTATTGTATTGTATTGTATTGTATTGTATTGTATTCGGATATTTATAAAGCGCTTCTAGCGGGAGGGCCATTCAGAAGCGCTCCCAGTGCGATAGACCCCGAGAGAAAAAGCAAGTTTTAAGAAAGGTAAAAGAGGAAGAGACGCTACCTGAGAGAATAGAAGAACGAACAAACGGAGGAAGCCCATTCCAAAGAGCAGGGCCAATGGAAGCAAACGACCTAGATTGAGCCAGTGAAGTCCTGACACGGGGAACGAGGAGGTCCAAACGGTCAGATGAACGAAGAGGACGAAGAGAAGCCGCAGAGTGAGGGCGATGAAATAAGTCACATAAATATTTTGGAGCGAAACCAAGCTGAGCCTTGGAGACAAGGATGAGGACCTTAAATTGGATGCGGGCAGAAAGCGGGAGCCAGTGGAGTTCTTCTGCCATAAAGGTGGTGATATGAGAGAATCGAGGAAGACGGGCAATTAATCTAGCAGCAGCATTGAGAACGGACTGAAGAGGAGCAAGACGGACTTTGGGAAGACCAATGAGGAGGGAATTGCAGTAGTCAAGTCTAGAGCAGACAAATGCATGGACAATTGAAGTGAAAATTGGAGATGACAGAGAGCGACGGATAGCTCTAAGGCGCCTTAGGTGAAAATAGGAAGTGCGAGTGAGTTTGGAAATGTGTTCAGTAAAGGTGAGAGAATTGTCAAGGGTCACTCCTAGATCACGAACGCTAGACGAGAAAGTGAAAAGCGGAAACCTTTGAGACAGCACAGCAAAGTCGAGTTTTTTAAGTTGTAATGTAAACTCTGGCGACTGTATGTCACTCTGAGAACTGCATGCAGGCTAAGTAGTTTTCATTGTTTAAGACCATCCTACTGTTCCTAGGATCGTTGATACAAGCTTTACCCTCCTTGCTGAACAGCTACATGGTTGTCCTTTTAAGATCTAACCACGCGTCCAACAGGGTAAATATATAATATATGAGAAATAGGTTTTAAAGGTGTTTAATGGACTTTGACTTGTACTCTAAAATTAGTTAGAATTAATGTTAATCATAGTATCTAGTGTTCACCAACATTTTTAACGAATATATATATATATATATATATATACACACACATACATACACATATAGTACATACTTACATACATGCATAAATACACACATTTACATATACATACATACCTACATACATACATACATATAAACATACACACATACATGCATGCAGACATACATACATATATGCATGCATACATACGTACATGCATACATACACACATTTACATACAAATATACATAAATACATACGCATAAATACACACATGCATACATACATACATACATGCATGCATGCATACATACACAAATTTACATACATATATTATATACATACATGCATACACACACAAATACATACATGCATACATGCATGCGTCCATGCATGCATACATGCACAAATTTACATACAAATATATACATACATACATACATGCATACATACATACATGAACGCATGCATACATACACAAATTTACATAGATATGTACATAAGTATATAAAAGTCCCACATGGCAAATATATGGTTTTAAGTTTGCTGTTTTAAAGGTGTTTAAATAGACATTGACGTGTACTGTAAATTTAGCGATTTAACGTTGATGATTTTATCCGTACGTGCATTCTTCTGTGTCTGCTGGGAACCGGTCTTGGATCTTCACTTGACATCTCTGGACTCTGGACTCTGGACAACACTTTATGTCGACGCAGCGCTCGTGAATAAACCGGTGCTCTGCGCTTAGCTTTTAATCAATGCCTAGAAAATCTGGAGTTTGCGATTACGATTTCTATTCGACTTTTCCGATTTCCACCCGGTTTCTCTAATCGACTTTGGTTCGACTCTCTCTTCAAGATATCCTATCCTGATTCCATTCCTGCGCCACCACACAACCGCCATAATCACCGATTACCACCGTAGCACCCTGCTGTCACCTCAGCTTGACCTCCCGGACTCTGACCTGGCACCGGAACGGATAAGGCGGATATGGCTATTGCGGATTTGATTTGACATAGCGCCGGTGATTAAGCTGGTCTCCCTGACGTGGCTTTTGTGTGGCGCTGATAAATTTCGGAGATTTACATTTACATTTACATTTACATTTACATTTACATTTACATTTACTCAGCTTTTAAGCTGCGCTTTGGAACTTTGCAGTTTACGATTGCAATTACAATTCACAGAAAAACGACCAATATCACAGTTGCCTCTATACTCTTTGTATGCGTCTTGTGAACTGTGTGATTTCTGTGATTATGTTTGTCTATCTCTCCGTCTGTCGGTGTAATATGGATGGGTCCTCGTGTTCATATCACTGGCTCAGTATGCATGGTTCCTCTGAGTTACTGTAACATGGTATGTATGTATGTACCTATGCATGTATGCATGTATGTATGTATGTATGTATGTACCTATGCATGCATGTATGTACATATTAGAGTGGTGCTCAAAAACGTTATTTTTTCGAAATAGATGGGACAGCCCCTAGTTATGTTCCTTTTGATATACTAAGCTAGTGTGCAAAATATTATAAAAATATTCCATCATTTAGGGGTGCCACATGAGATGACAAGTTTCAAAATTTTAGACAAGGAATGTAAGCACAATTGTGATAATATTATCGATATTCTTTTGTATTTTGTGAAACTGAAAGTAAATTTTAAATTGCTAGGTTAAAGGCACAATACTTAAAGAGTACTTTTGAGCATAATTGAACTGTGTCAGTTTGATTGAAGAATAAAATATTTATTAGTCCAGTTTTGTGACCGTTAACTTCTTGGGGTCCGGATACTTTTTCCAATGTTCGGACACTACATGGAGCAAAGCCTGCTTTTGACCTTCATCCTTGGTCAGTATTTGATTGTATTCTTGGATCAGTGCCAATCCCCTTTCTGCTCTATCATTGACCACACTCAACCTTTCTGATGACGCTCCAAATAAATAATTAAAATAATAATAACACCGACAATTTCTATAGCGCCGTAACGTGACCATGCCGCTACAAGATGCTGTCCTGTTTCCACGAAGTTGGATCTTTCTCCAGCCAATCAATGGGGATGCACAGTATTCATCATGTTTGAAGTCACAAAATCAACAAGAGCACATTCATTCATTCATTCATTCATTCATTCATTCATAACGGGCATTTATATAGCGCCTCTTCAAGGAGTACTACTCCGAGGTGCTCCCGACTACATGAAGCTGTGTGTACAGTTATTTGTGGACATTTGGATGGAATGCCAACACCAACTTTGGTTCTCATTGTTTGCACCAACAGGCCTTGGAAGCAGCATCAATGCAGTCATCGAAAAAGCAGAAATCGACAAAATCCTCACTGAGGTACCAAGCATGACGGAAAGTGCCTTTAGAGTAGAGTGTGAAGCTGTGAACCAGGATCTGAGATAATCAAAGCAGATGAACAAGTTAAGGGAACGTAGAAAATTTATTTTCCAGAAGGTAATTCACAATTGAGATCGTAAAAGGAATACACTGTGAGAATAGATGGCCTTGGCCATCCATCTGGCCCTATGCATCAATCAATCAATTAATCATTTATATAGCACCCCTTCACGGAAGCTGCTCAGCCCAACCCCGGTGAAAGAGAACTGTCTTTAGAACAGAGAAGAAAGCAGTGGATGAGTTACGAGGAAGAGACCGCAGCTCAGGAGGAAGCCCATTCCAAATTGTGTTTCCAACCACGGAGAAAGCGCGCTGCTGCATAGTAGCGGTGCGTGCACAAGGGACAGAGAGATCACCACGGGTGGCAGAGCGAAGAGAGCGGTGACATGACACCAGAGGCTGTAAAATTCAACCCTCGAGGTGGGACATGACCTATGTAGATCAGTGCAAGTTCCAAGAGCTCTAGATAATCATCACGAGGCTGACTGTCTTTCTGCAAACATTCCACTTCAAATTCAACAGCGTCTTGCATCATTTCTTTGTTATTGTTAAACTGCAATTTCATCATCTGACAAACCATCAGCAATCATGTCATGGATGATCAAAGGCAATGCATTCTGATATCGTTTAAGCATAGGTATTTCAGGTCCAGGAAACGGTCCAGCCAGAGGGTTGAAAACATCTTCAAGGACAACTTTTAAAATGTGATTAATTTGAAATGGATTATAAATAATGCGGGATAGTGTGGAGTAAGTAAGTAAATAAATAATTAAACTTTAGAAAAGCCTTAAATGAACAGACTACAGAAGTTCAGAAAATTGTTCAAAAAATTGCAAATATTTATTTACTCCTCAGCTCCAGTTGATTCTAATTTATATATTTATTATTTAATCTTTTATTTATAAACAAATCATCAGAGAATAAGGTATCAATGGTGCATCACACTCATCACATAATTACAGTAATCAAATAATATGTTCTAGAAGTGATGAACTTTCATCCAGCTCCTGAAAAACCAAGAAAGTTGATTTTTACGGCTTCAATGATGCATGGTGTCATATGCAAAACTTAAGTTGTCATGTGGCACGCCTAAATAATGGAATATTTTAAAAAGATTTTGCACATGAGTTTCTACTACCAATACGAACAGAACTAGGGGGTGTCCCGGGCATTATTTAAAAAAAACTTTTTTCACTACCACCCTAGTACATATGTATGCATGTATGTATGTATGTATATATGTATATATGTATATATGTATGTATGCATGTATGTATGTATGTATATATGTATATATGTATATATGTATGTATGTATGCATGTATGTATGTATATATGTATGTATGTATGTATATATGTATGTATGTATGTATGTATCTATGTATGTATGTATGTATGCATGTATGTATGTACGTATGTATGTAAGGTTGTATGTATGTGTGTATGTACGTATGTATGTATGTATGTATGTATGTATGCATGTATGTATGTATGTATATATGTATGTATATATGTATGTATGTATGTATGTATGCATGTATGTATGTATGTATATATGTATGTATATATGTATGTATGTATGTATGCATAAGAAGTGACAGAGGAACTGCTAAGGTGGGCATCGCTTAAGACAGATTGAAAGGCGTTGAAGTGGACAGATCAGGTAGGAATTCTTGAAGAGGAAGACTTTAGTGTAGACTGGCAAGCCTAATGATCGAGTGATAGCCTTGTAACCGAAGGGTCGCAGGTTCGAATCTACCTCAAGCCACTGAGTTGCGACCTTGGACAAATTGCTCACCTACAATTGTCCCGCACTCGTGAGTAGGCTGTTGCCCTGCGTTTGGCCTTCGAGTGGCGCTGTAGAAGTTTGGAGACTACGCTTACGATTACAAGCCGTGCAATGCTATCATACCATTACTTAATTCGATACGTGACATCATACGTCGCATAATATCTGCTTGTTAGGTAAGTAGTTCCTGTGTGAGTCTACAGAAATTACGTCGACAGAAATCAAACAGTTTAACAACGCTCTGTTACAAAGAAGACGGTTAGCGTTGCTCTCCTCCACTTTTAGCCAGGATTTGGACGGGCGCCATCCTAATTTATATACGCTAATATAAAGTCAATTGCCGATTGAACGGGTTCCAATAGTTCAGCGACATTTTTGACGGCATCAAAGGCCGTTGACGTTGAAAGGCAACAAAAATAAAATTCTGTCAGAAAACATCCGACTGTTGATTAGTTACTGTTCCCTGATAAAGCTGATTAGTATCACTCTCCTCTTTTTTCCAGGCTTTTGACTGGCACCACTAGGAAGCGGCAATGGCGGAGTTATCCATCTGTTCGATCCAGAGTTTAACAACGATTATGGCAACAAAGGCCGTTAACGTCGACAGAAAATATTTTGAGCAGTTCTCAATGACTCTTCTCCGTTCGTTTAGCATAATCAGCTACATTCTGGTTATTATGAATTGATGATTCACACGTTGAAGGCGGTTTAGACAATATAATGGTTGGATCACAGCGTTTTAACGGTGTTCAAACAAGCACCGTCTTAAAATCTGCGCAACGTATTTCTATTTAGCTTATGTCGAAGAGGGCGTACTAGTAATAGTTACCAGTGTTTAACAGCATGTTATTGTTCGGGGTCGTTTTTCGTGCTCAGCTTTCAAGGTAATTCCGGCACACTACGAATTCTATGTCTACAGGATATGCTGGTTGAATTGTTGATGTTTAACGACATCTTACGGCTTCCAAGACCGTTCACGATAACCTTATGTTGACCCCTCCCTAGCGGGTATATGTAGTGACCGATTGCTGCCAACTTGTAGTTTCTGTTTAACGACGATGTGCGATAACTAAGGGTATTAGCGTCGCCCTCCTCTTTTCCACGCTTCGGACCGGAACCATCAAAAAACGGTGGTGGTATGGTTGCGCTGCCGATTGAAGGCGATTAACAAATAAGTGGTCCACTTGAACACCACTAAATCGCTTTCATCCAACGCTATAAATTTATCAAGCATTTAAAACGTTTCAGTGCCTCTTTCAATGGTTTGTTCAAATAATTTTATCTGTAGACGCCGACGACTTTTCCGATAACATACCGTAACGGATGACATGGGCGGCGATCATGGGGGATCGAGGAGGACAAGACCCCACTTTTAACAGTGGGGAGGGATACGCCATGCATCGGACTCCCCCACATTTAGAAGAACCACCAAAAAAGTTGACCATATCAGTTTTAAAATGTCCCCCCTCACCTGTCAAACAAGATCGCCGCCACTGACTGATGATAAAAAATTAAGTAAATTATTGTTGAACGACGCGCTGTCATCGCAAAAATGATTAGCATAGCCCTCCTTTATCCCGGCTTTCGTCTGGCACCGCCTGAAAAAGGCAGTGCCATGGTATGGTTGAGCTGTCGATTGAAAGCGCTTAACAATAGGTCGTCGTTTACTTAAACACCACTAAATCACTGTCATCCGATGATATATATTCGTCAAGCGTTGCTGCGTTTTAATTCTGTCTTTAATTGTTGGATGCCGCACGGATGGTCAAAACTGTTCAAAACAATTCTTCATGTCTTGGTCAACGGCCTTTGATTCCACAAGAGTTTGTTTATCAACAGTATACACAATAAAATTTATTATATTCTATATACTGCTGCTAATCAATCGTAGGCCATTAACTAATATATAGTGTAGGATGAAAGCGTTTTACTAGTGTTTATTTAAGTAGACGTCGAGAAACACATTTTGATCCTGAAGCATCGTTGGTCCTGCTCGCTTTTAGCAGACTCAACACGTGACTGGTTCACTCAGCAGGAAGTGATATTAATTTATAGTTTGCAGGAAAACACAGTCAGCGTTACAATCAATCGTGGTCTTGCAAGTAGTTTTAGTATCCAACTTCACTGCCATCTACCGATGAGTTTTCGACTCTGATGTGTCTCTGTATAGTTCCAATGTCAGTCTGCTTATATCTCCTCCAATCTGTCTTATGCGTATCGCTGTGATGGACAGTTCTTAGATGTCCTTTCAGGCAGTTACAAGAAGTTTCTATAGGTGCTTCCAGATATATTGGAGCCTAATGAATATCGTTCATTTCCATAGCATTATTGTCTCTGATCTCTTCATGTGTGCAATGCATTGATCACAAATGACATCTATACTCGCGCATAATAGAGGAGTGTAGAAAAGTACTAGAAAGTTCGAGAAACTGGTCTTTCTGCGACATCTATCGACTGGCCCTTGACATACTATGACGTACTATGAGCGCCGTGACCTTGACCGAGACGGATGCTTTCTTGTGTAACTAATTATATCAGACAGTTCATAATACTGTAATTCACATTTTAAGGTGCCCACCGTGGAGCCTTCCTTCCTAGCAATATAATAGTAGAGAGAGACACTGACTTACTGTTCAACGCGGTTTGACAAATATATAGCGACATATGGATGCGTTTTACAGGTGTCGAAGTAGAATTGATGGATGGATGGATTCAGAGTTTAACGACATTTTATGGCAACCAAAGGCCGTTTGACGTGGACAGAAATTATTTTGGCATAATACAGCTCAATTAAGTAGAGTTGACCATTTAATAATTAGGTGTTAGGCCTAATTATTTAACGAAAACTTATCGTTGTTTGAGCCGTTTACGATGAGCTTTAAATGGATGATTTCTTGTCTAGTACAACGGATTCTAACAGCTGAACGGCAACACTGGCGTAAACTTGCTTTCGATACGCTTGGCAATTGCAATGTACAGTCTGGCGACTGTATACTATAGTTAGTGTACGCTCTGGCAATTGTATGTTCGCTTTGTCAACTGCATGCAGGGACGTCATTTAAGGGGCAGGGAGACATTTGCCCTGCCCCTTTATTTTTGCAAAAATAAGGGAAAAGGATGGAACAAGAAAAGGAGGAAGAAGAAAGGGGTAAAATATACAAAATTATACTCAAATTATTATATACTATCTATTGACAAAACTAGTTTGCATAGCTTTTTTCACATTTTAACCAAGTTCCTCCGGAAAATACTCAAATGACGTCTCTGCCCCCGCCCCCTGAAAAAAGCTGAAATGACGTCCCTGACTGTATGTACGCTCTGACAGCTGCATGTACGTTTTGGCAACTGTGTGCACGCTCTGGCAACTACATAAATGCACAGGCAACTATATGTACACTCTGGCAACTGTACGCACGCTCTGGCAACTACATGTAAGCTCTGGCAACTGTATGTACGCTCTGGCAACTATATGTACGCTGAGCTCTGGCAACTGTGTGTACTCTCAGTAGCTTTCGTTGTTTAGGAAAATCCTATTGCTCCCAGGATCGTTGACACGACCTTACCCACCTTGCTGAACACTACGCAATGTTTCACAAACCTATACAAACGTCCCACATGGCAGATATATAATTTTAAGTAGGACTGTTTTAAAGGTGTTTAAATAGACATTGACGCGTACTGTAAAATTAGCGATTTAACGTTGATGATAGTATCCAGTTCTTCACCAACATTTCTTACGACATACCTACATACACATATACATAATACATACATACATATATACATACATACATAAATACATACATACATAAATACATACATAAATACATACATACATAAATAAATACATAGCACATACATACATGCATACATATGTGCATACACACATGCATTCATACCTGCACACACGTACATACATGTATACACGGTGAGTCATAAAAAAACGTGTCCCTACATATTTTGCTATAACTTCTTCAGATATAAGTTTATGTCAAAGAAATTTAAAGTAAAGGTAGAGGAGTTATTAGAGAGCATTAAGAAATTTAAAGTTTAAGTTCAAATTGACATCCTTGGGCATCCACGCATGCGCAAAGACGCATACACCGCTGCTTGACTGACTTCAATGATGCGCTGATCCAATTCGTCCCATTCCTCTAAAACTCGATGACGCAACTCGTTGACATCATGTATTCGATATCTGTGCACCTTTTCTTGCACGACACTCCATATTTTATACCCTACCGGATTTAAATCAGGTATGTTAGGTAGCCACAAAGTAGGCGGAATGAAATCAGGTGTTTCAGTTTGCAGTAACTCAAAAGTCTCATTGTCAACCGTTCTGGCCGTTAGCGGGCGGCCTCTACCTGGTCGACGATAAAAAAAGGTCCATTTTTTTATCGATCTTCGAAAGGAGAACATTAAATCTACCATGAATCAACCCTTTGTCTGAAAATTCCTTTAAAAAACGTTTCGCACCGTAATTTTTTTTCTTTTGGGGTTATGAAATGTTTATCTTCCTCGGTAAACACCATTTTTCCGAGGGTTGTCGTGACATAATAATAGTTTAGGCGGGTTCAGCCTTTTATAACAAATAATTTATTTAGCACTTAGCTGGACTATCAAGCTTCATTATTATGAAGTTTCATTAAAATTGATGGTTATATGCATGAATTATTTTAAGTTATGTAGGGAAACGTTTTTTAATGACTCACCGTGTATATACATGCAAGCATGCATACTTATGCACACATACAGGAAGGAAGGAAGGAAGGAAGGAAGGAAGGAAGGAAGGAAGGAAGGAAGGAAGGAAGGAAGGAAGGAAGGAAGGAATGAAGGAAGGAAGGAAGGAAGGAAGGAAGGAAGGAAGGAAGGAAGGAAGGAAGGAAGGAAGGGAGGGAGGGAGGGAGGGAGGGAGGGAGGAAGGAAGGAAGGAAGGAAGGAAGGAAGGAAGGAAGGAAGGAAGGAAGGGAGGGAGGGAGGGAGGGAGGGAGGGAGGGAGGGAGGGAGGGAGGGAGGGAGGGAGGGAGGGAGGGAGGGAGGGAGGGTTACCATTGGGTTACCAGGGCCGACGACGTCGACATTATCATACCATTACGTAATTCTGTAAATCCTCACGTAGTATCTACGTGTTTGTTAAGTAGTTCCTGCGTAAGTTACAGTTTAACAACGTTCTGTTATGACAAGTACGAGCAGCTTTACCCCCACTTCCCTCCCCCGCCCCACTTTTAGCCAGAGTGCAGAAGTCGCCAAAGTCAACCGCCGGTTGAAATGACGCCAATAGATTAGCAACATTTGATGGCATAAATAACCGTTGACGTCGAAAGAAAAAATATTTGTACGATTCTATCAGAAAACACCCGCCTGTTGATTAGTTACTGTTCCATGGCAAAGCTGATTAGCGTCACACTCCTCCTTTTTCCGGGCTTTGGACTGGCTCCACCAGGAATGAGCAATGGTGGAGTTATCCATCTGTTCGATCCAGAGTTTAACGTTAGTTCTCACCGTTCGTTTGCCATTTTAAACAGCATTAGATACGCCTGTTGAACCCGGTTTAGACAATATAATGGGTTGGTTAAGAACGTTTTAACGGTGTACAAACAAACAACATCCTAAAATCTGCAAAACATTTTCCATTGGCTTTTATAGAAGAGGGCGTAGTAGTAATAATCAACAGTGTTTAACGGCATCTTTTTATTGTTTGGGGTCGTTCCGTGTGCTCAGCTTTTAAGGTCACTAAACACGAATTCTATGTCTACAGGATATGTACTGTGTGGGGCGTGGTGGCTCAGTGGTAAGTTCGGCACCTTGTGACCGGAGGGTTGCAGGTTCGAATCCCACTCTAGTCGCTGGGTATGGACCTTGGGCAAGTTCTTCACTCACAATTGCTCCGTGGCGCTTTGGCGTGAAAATTCCGGCACAGTATCAAATGCTGTAGTCGGGAGCGCCTCTGAGTAGTAGTTGACTTCGTGAGGCGCTATAGAAATATCTGGAATAAATAAAATACTGGTTGAGGTGTAGATGTTTAACGACATCTCATGGCTTCCAGGGCCGTTCACGACGACCTTACGTTAACCCCTATCTAGCGGGTATATGTATTGACCCCGTGCTACCGACTGGTAGTTTCTGTTTAACGAAAGTGTGCGATAACTAAGGAAATTAGCGTTGCCCTCCTCCTTTTCCACGCTTCGGATTGGCACCCTCCAAAAACGGTGGTGGTTTAGTTGAGCCGCCGATTGAAAGCGATTAACAAATACGTGGTCTACTTGAACACCACTAAATCGCTTTCATCTAACGCTATAAATATGTCAAGCATTTAAACGCGTTTCAGTTGAACTTCTTAATGATTTCCTCAGATATTTTTGTCTGTTCGATAAGACACCGCTAACGGTACTGTTGATAACCAATTAAGTTAATTGCTGTTCAACGACGCTCTGCCATCGCAAAAATAAGTAGCATCGCTCTCCTTCTTTATCCAGGCTTCAGTCTGGTACCGCCTGAAAAAGGCAGTGCCATGGTATGGTTGAGCGATCGACTAAATGCGTTTAACAATTTAGTGGCGAGGGGGGATCGATGAATGGTAGCACTCATGGCCAGGAGAGCATTAGATCGCGGTTCGATACCCGTAATCCCTTTAGATCGGAAGCCTTGCATGGCTGCCAAAACGTGTTTTTAATTAAGATTTTGATTGTACTGTCGTGTTTCAATGTAATCTTAGTGCGTACTTGTCAGTTTGAATTAATAAAGATTATTATTATTATTATTATTATTATTATTATTATTATTATTATTATTATTATTATTATTATTATTATTATTATTATTATTATTATTATTATTATTATTATCATTAGTATTATTATCATTAGTATTATTATTATTATTACTACTACTACTACTACTACTACTACTACTACTACTACTACTACTACTACTACTACTACTACTACTACTACTACTACTACTACTACTACACTACTACTGCTGCTACTACTACTACTACTGCTACTACTACTGCTACTACTACTACTACTAATACTATTACTACTACTAATACTACTACTGCCACTTAAACATCACTAAATCGACTTCATCCGATTATATGTATTTGTCAAGCGTAGGTGTTCTTTACTTATTAAACTACTTGGTTAACAATCTTGTAAATTGTAGCGAGCCATACGGACGATAAAACTGTTCAAAACAATTTTTCATGTCGACTTCAACGATTTTTTTTTGCTATAATGTACAATAATTATTTATATGCATTATATATATATATATATATATATATATATATATATATATATATATATATATATATATATATATATATATACTCTCTCCTCTCTGTGTATATATATATATATCTGATCTATTGGCTTGACTGTTGATAATCAATTATATGCGATTAAGGAAGGCTCCGTAATATATAGTGTCGGATGAAAGCGTTTCACTGGTGTTTAAGTAGATGTCGAATTATACCTTTTGATCATGGAGCATCTTTGGTCCTCGTCGCTCTTGGCAGACTCAACACGTGACTGGTTCACTCAACAGGAAGTGATATTAATTTGTAGTTTTCAGGAAAACGCAGTCAACGCTACAATCAATCATGTTCTTGCAAGTATAGTTTTAGTATCCAACTTCACTGCCATCTACAAACGCGCTAGTTCTCTTCTGTGATGTGTCTCTGTATAGCTCCAATGTCAGCCTGCTTAAATCTGCTCCAATCTGTGTTCGATCTGCTTATCGATGGACAGTTCTTAGAAATCCTGAGGGCAGTTACTAGAATCTTCTAGGTGATTCCAGAATTATTGGAGCCTAATTAACATAGCCGTATACTCTGGGGAGGGGGCAGCCGGGGCACGTGCCCACCAAGAATTGAGATGGACTGTACACCCAATGCAATAAGTGCAGAATGAATAACCAAATGCCCCCATATTTGGACAAATTTACGCCAGTGCTTATTAATATCGTTCATTGCCATAGCATAATTGTCTCTTTTCTCTTCATGTCTGCAATGCGTTGATCACAAATGACATCTATACCCGCGGAAGCCAATTTTGTTGGGCTTCTTTTTGGGTTATATACTTGTTTTATATACTGTAAGCCTTATTAGTTAAGCGTTATTAGTTAGACTTAGTTAAGACCTAAAAAGTACCCATGCAGTTTACATATAACTCATGTATCCGATATTGGATCTTTTCAGCTGCCATCATTTAATTTGCAATAGAAATAGCAGCGCTTCCCTGGATAGCGGGACTTCCGTCCCTTTAGGGTTACCCTTTGCTATTCGCGACTAATAACCTACTAAGTATACTGTATGTTAAATTTATATGGCAATACGTGATATGAAATTGTCTATTTTTACTAAAGGCTACTAAGTGCTTTCACTGTTAAATTGTTTCATACCAATGTGTTATTGTACTAGGCACATCACGTCTATCGGATGCTCATAACATACTGTAATTGTCGTGAATATCAATAAAGATTGATTGATTGATTGATTGATTGAATAATAGAAGAGGGCAGAAAGTCCTAGAAAGTTCCAGAAACTGGTCTTTCTGCGACATCTATCTATTGGCCTCTGACATACCCGCGTGCTACCTTAACCAAGACGGCTACTTTCTTGCATAACTGGTTATACAACACAGAACGTTCATAATACTGTAGTAATAATGCTGTAGTAGTGTAGTAGACATTTATAGGTCCGACGTCGAGCTTGCCTTCTTGGCGATAAGTGGAGTTGGATACTAAAACTACTTGCAATGTACATCTAAGTTAACTGCGGTTTGACAATTATTATAGCGTCTTATGGATACGTTTTAGAGGTGTCGAAGTAGAGTTCACGGATGGATGATGTATCGAGAGTTTAACGACATCTTATGGCAACAAGGGCTGTTGACGTGAACGGAAAATTATTTTAGCATAGGCCTAATAGGCCTACAGCTCGGTTAAGCAGAGTTGACCATTTAATAATTAGCTCTTATGCCTAACTATTTAGCGAAAGCTTATCGCTGTCAGAGCCGTTGACGCTGAGCTTTAAATGAATGATTTCTTATCTAGTACAATGGATTCTAACAGCTGAACGACGACGTCTTATGGCATCAAAGACCGTTGACGTCGATATGAATTTTTTACAGGTTTCACTGTAACCTCGACAGAATAGAATTAATTAATCACTGCAGTGATTATTGACAATCAATCAATCAATCTATTTTAGCACTATACTGTTTTCTTTTTTATGTATACCTTTTCAAAAACTCCATTAACTTTTTAGTCTCTTTCATTAACTGATATCTGATTTATTTTCACTTGCAATTAATGTCTTTGTAACACTGTATTCCCATCGCGTCTGTGTCGACGGGAATCTTTCAAATAAACGAATATTTGATTGATTGATTGATTGATTGATTGATTGATTGATTGATTGATTGATTGATTGATTGATTGATTGATTGATTGATTGATTGATTGATTGATTGATTGATTGATTGATTGATTGATTGATTGATTGATTGATTGATTGATTGATTGATTGATTGATTGATTGATTGATTGCCAACAGTTTGACGACATCTTGTTGCCGTTGACGTCGATAGCAAGCAATGTTAAACAGTTTCAATGCGGTAAATCTATGTAAGCGATTGATACAATTGTAGTAGGAGGAATGGTCCAACAGTTTAACGACATCTTATGGCATCAAAGGCCGTTGACTTAGTAGGTTGATAACAAGCAATGTTGTACAGCTTTCACAGCGAGTAGTTTTCATTGTTCAGCGACATCTCGCGGCTTCCAGAGAATTTGACGTTGACCTTATTATTTTTATGTCACGGGTCTGTTACGATGCTTATTCAACTCGCGTTCTGTGAATATATAACGTTAGTCTAAAGCGTTTTAAAGGTGTCCAAATGAGCACAGTACATTATTCAATATTTTAACGGCATCCTGTGGCTGCTAGAGCTGTTGACGACGACTTATCTTATCTATTTGGGTGTGGCTGCTTACCGTATGGGGTGCGCGATAGTGTAGTGGTTAGCGCGCTGGACTGTCAATCGAAAGGTCGGGTTCAATCTCCGCCAGGAAAGGAACCTGATTCGAGATTTCTACTCCATCTGCACCCCTAGCCAACTCAACTATAACGAGTACACTGACCGTACACTGTCAGTAGGAAGATGAGACGGCGAGGGTTAGGACTGACCACCGCCCTCAAATGCCGAGGCTAAGAAAATGAAGTCGCTAACACTTCATACTCATGGATGCCTCAAGGCTAGCTTAAGGTACTGATGCTCTTCTACTTCGCTGTGAAAAGACGATCTGGTAACTGCACTGTGCATCGTTTGACAAATATATATCGCCGATAAAACCCGTTTTTAAAGGTGTCTAGGTAGACAACCTAATGAAATGCTTTTCATAATAGCTTGTGAATATATATTTGTTGTTCGTCAATAGTTTAAAGACTTTCATTACGAATACAGTTTCCTTTATAAAAAAATTAATGTTGTATAAATGATGCAACTAACGTTAGCTCTATAGACGGACGAAGCCCCAACGAAATCACTGATCTTCTACTGTCAACCTGTTCTGGGTACGTTTTCCTTCACGTTTCGCCAACAAAACTACCTAATCACTAATAAAACACTGGATGAGTCTTTGGTGGACTGTATTTCAGTCCCGTGGTCCACTACGAGGTTTAGCGAGTGTTCCTTCTCTATCGCTATAGACCAGCGGTTCTCAACCTGTGGTCCGCGGACCACTGGTGGTCCGCCGCCATCTGCTTGGTGGTCCGCCAGCAAGGCCTACAGTTTATATTTTTTTTCAATTAAAAACATGCAAATAGACAAATTTTGTCAATTTTTTCAATTTTTATTTAAACATTTATTAAAATTAATACTAATTAATAAGTAAAATACTTTATCTTATCAAATTTATTATTTTATACTATAATTTTATATAAATTTAGAATTTTATATGGTCGCATATGAGCGCCAGTGGCACAATTTTTAGTGGTGCTCCGCGACAGAGACACACAATTGGTCCTTGAGTCTCAAAAGGCTGAGAACCGCTGCTATAGACCCACTGCGCGTAACAGTGTTCCCGACTGTGTTAAGAATTCACCATCTCTAGAGATATTCAATTTACGGCTCAAGATAGGCCCTATATCTTGTTAACTTGTCACAACTTGTCACAATGGTTCCCAACTTTTTCAGAGCAAGGCACCCTTACTAAAAGTCATCCAGTCAACGGCACCTGGCCTTAATTTAATTTAATTTAATTTTCTCCCATTTAGACCTAATTCTTTATTTTAATGACGAGCAACGTTCATTGTTTTCAACTGCAGTTTGGCGACTGTTTCTACAGTACTGTAAGTTTTAAAATAGTTATAGGCCTACGTCAGTTGCCATATTCCGTAGTTTTTCATATATTTTCACTATTTCTGCCACCCTGCCGCGGAACCCCTATAGAGCAGTTTCACGGCACCACTGGGTGCCGCGGCATCCAGGTTGGGAAACATGGACTTATCATATGACTATCGTTAATTTCTGAACGCAACGAGTGAGACGTAGGCATATATCCAGACTTAAGACCTTCTCAGAGATAATGACGTATGAATTAAGTAGTGAGGATTTAATTAACTCCAAGACGTTTACATATGAATGACCAAAATATGAATTATTATTTGCATATTCATAAGCAAAACCGGCGCGGAATGGACGACGCTATGGATCGGAGAGCGTCAGCAGCAGTAGCATCAGACTATCAGTCAGTCCAGCATCAAGCGCTGATGGTCGCCAGACAAGAGCCCCATACATTCACACATCATCACCGTTATTCGCCATGATATGCGCTTCAATATTCCACAGAAGAACCACAACGTACGCTCTATGCCAACTGCATGTACGCTCTATCGACTGTATGTACGATCTGGCAATTGTATGTAATATCTGGCAATTGCATGTAAGCTCTGGCAACTGTATGTACGCTCAGTAGTTTTCATCGTTTAAGAACATCCTATTGCCCCAGGATCGTTGACGCGACCTTACCCACATTACTGAACAGCTTGCTGTACTTAGCCAATCTAACCAGAGATAACAGGGCAAATATATAGTTTTCGATAGATCGGTTTTAAAGGTGTTAAATAGACATTGACATGCACTCTAAAATTAGCTAAATTTAGCATTAATGATGGTATCCAGTGTTCACCAAAATTGATTATCGGGCCAATCACTGAGTGATGTGGTAGGTGCAACCACAGTTTCATGGTTGTTGTATGCGGCACCGGCGTGGTGGGACTACGTGGGAGCAATGGGACGTACACGTCTTCAGGCAACAATGCGAAGATTGGTCCGGTCTCGATATTTACCGGAATCCTATCTTACTTTCGAGCAACTCTGCCAGAAAGCTGATTGTAACCTTTTCTCACCCATCATAACTAACCTAACACATGTTCTGCATCAGTTATTACCTCCAGAGAGATCTGTCGTATACTCACTGCGTCCCAGGACACACAATAGAATTATACCTAATGCTGACTCTTTAACTCGCAAAACCTTTGTTATTCGAATGTTATATGCTTAAATTAATTTTATGAACTATGTTCACCAAAATGCGGTTAGCAGTTGATTTTGAATAAAGGATATACTTACTTACATATACACACATAGGTATATAAAAGCATACATACATGTATGCATCCATGTACAGAAATCACACAGTTCACAAGACACATACAAAGTTATAGAGGGAACAGTGATAGTTGGTGTTTTTCTCTGAATCTGAATCGCAATCGTAGAAAAATTCCAAAGCGCAGCTTAATTAAGAGCTAAGTAAAACCATTGGCAAAGTCATATTCAATTAGAGACACCGGGTAGAAATCGGAAAAGTTGGATAGGAATCGTAATAGTAAACTCCATATTTCTTAAGCATTGATTAAAAGCTAGGCACAGGGCACCAGCTTATTCACGAGCGCTGCGTCGAGTCAGAGGGATTGTCCAGAGATTTCAAGTGAAGATCCAAGACCGGTTGCCAGCAGACCCAGAAGAGGTGACAGAGGAACTGCTAAGGTGGGCATCGCTTAACACAGATTGCAAGGCGTTGGAGGGGACAGATGAGGGTGGGTAGGAATTCTTGAAGAGGGAGACTTTAGTATAGACTGGAAAGCCTGAGGATCGAGTGATAGCGATGGTGTAGCGGTATGGTCTGTGCCTTGTAACCGAAGGGTCGCAGGTTCGAATCTACATCAAACCACTGAGTTGCGACCTTGGACAAATTGCTCACCTACAATTGTCCAGCGCTCGTGAGTAGGCTGGTGCCCCGCATTTGGCCTTCGAGTGTCGCTTTAGAAGTTTGGAGACTACGATTACAAGCTGTGCAATGCTAGCGATGCGAAGTAGCTATATAATTGACTTGGAATGAACTTAATACACTAAGAAAGCCTAAACAATGTGGCGTCTCTATTCGACCCGGCGTTTATTTGCGAAGTCGGTCGGACTCTTCAAGGGAGTGTGCTGACAGGTATATTACCATGGCGTCACAGTGATGAGACTCATTAGCGGCGTTCATGACCTTTAAAGGTCAACTATAAAGAAGTCGATCTATCTCCACTGACTGAGTGGGAGCAGGTGAAGGATGAGACGTTCTGGTTTTGGATTAGCATTCTACAAACAGAGCAGAGATTTAGAGAAAATAAAGAATGTCGAAGGTTGCCAATGATGTCAGAAGAAACAACATTCCGCTACATTCAACATAAGACAGCTGCATACACACCTGACTGGTTACTTATGACGTACACCACGTCACTATTGTTTGTGCACGTGACGTGACGTATTGCTCTGGCACACTGCCACCGTCAGCTGTTGGTGATATGAAGACAGGTGGTTGGTGGGCTTTTCACAGCTGCAGTCTGGTCTCTTTCTACAGAAATATATGTGACCTCTACGGCGGATAGGATCACTTGTCGCTTAATGGAACCGGCGGAGAGTGACCTTTCCCTAAGACCATGGGTATTGATAGTTGCATCCAGTGCTTTTTTCAGCCGGAACGGCGTTCCGGCACCTTTTTTCAGCTACTAAAAAATTATTTATTTTAATAATAAAAACAATAATTTAGTTATTTTAATTTAATTTCAGTGTTGTGAACTGTTTTCAGTGTTTATTGAGACCCCTCCCAACCCCCAATCCAGTTTTTCTCGGATTTTACCCCTACCGTAATTGTTCAGTTCCGGAACCTATTTTGTCTAGAAAAAAGCACTGGTTGCATCTCAGTAATGCGTATGCCACATGATGTATTAAGGACAAGTTATGTTTTAACGCACCGGGCAGAGATAGATATTAGACAGTCTGTTATTTGCGATTTCCCGGCAAAATGATATTTTATATTTCGCGAGAAAGTGCATTAATTTTGGACAAAGCTTCCTGATTGGCTCAATGTATCGGCTTATGGAAGATGTCAATTAGTTGATCCATTCCCGGCAAGTGGTCATAACATGGACCTCATTGTGAACACGGCTAGGCTCAGCCACTAGAGAGAGACAGAGATAGACAGACAGAGAACAACACAGAGAGAGGTCTCTCTCTGTCTTGTTCTCTGATAGATAGAGAGAGAGACAGAGAGAGAGACAGAGAGAGAGAGGAGAGAGACAGCGAGAGAGCGAGAGCGAGAGAGGCATATGGTCTTTGTCTCAGCCAGGTCGCGTTTATGTTGAAGAGAGGGAGCAGGTGGTAAGTGTACTACCTGTTCTTATTGTGTGATCTGTGACTGTTTGGTAGATGTCTCGTGGCCGATCAATAGCCCAGTTTTTGTTCACTTAGTCTTGATTCATTGGCAAGTGGTTTCCCTCCTGCTGTTTATTTCGCACTCTGCCTTGTTGTGCGAAGAAGCATAAGAACTGCATCACGTCAGGTGTTTCGTCGGCTTTAACATAAACCTTATTTCCCGTTTGTATTTCGCAGTTGCTTGTTTGGATTTTGGTGTTCACTTTCTGTGTGTAATACAATAGTTTATAATACATTGCTACAACAATATAATTCAACGAACAATTCATTATGTGGTCCGTTAGAAAGTAGGTCAAAACTTATGTCTGCGCCATACATCACAGGCGTTTTGTGCCTGGAAGTCGTCTAACCGCCTCCGGCTGAGTCTGGGGGAGATCCTTACATCTTGCTTGGTAGTCGTGAGTAGAACCCTGCGCCGACGTCATAGAGTCGGCGGCGGCGCGCCGGTCATTTTGGGTCGGCGGCGGCGGCGCGCCGACGAACATAAATCGGCGGCGGCGGCGTCCACGAAATGTCGGCGTCGGCGCGGCGCGGCGCGGCGCGGCGCGGCGCGGCGCGGCGCGGCGCGGCGTGCCCTAGTCGAAAGCACGAGTCAGTATGAGAGTTGAACCGTTGGTCCTGAAAAAGACCATTCTTCATACTATACGTACTAAGTCAAAACCTGTCTCAACTGATACTGTTTACTTGAATAGATTCCAGTCACAAGTATTAATCAATTACATCTTCCGTTCTGCAGGAATTAGTTAAATGACATATCTTGATATTATTAGCACTTATAAACTCCTCTGACCTTACAACATTAAGCCAAAAATTTACACCACTGTAATAAGACCACATACATCAAAGTCTACAACCAATAAGTTATGGAAGCTATTCAACATGAAGGTAACGAATGGGGAATACTGTAGCACTGTAGTGCACATAAAAAGACATCCACTGCATATTGCTTTTGTTGTCAAGGTATTAAGGAAATGGCAACAGGAACAGAAGTATCAAAACAATGGCTACTTGTATCAAGATATCGCTTTAATTGATTGTGTGTATCATGGCACAAAGACAAGATCATCAGAGTATAAGGCAAATGAATTTGGTCAGGAAGACGATGCATTCTTGGTATCAAGATGACCACAAATATTGTAATCAGCTATGTTCAGTCTTTATCTTCTTCATTAACACACGAGTTCCGTCCAATAGAAGTGCCATTTCTGAGAATAGTTTGTTTAATAAAACATTTAGGCTTAGATATATACTTATTAGCTTATCTTAATCTAATCTCTTAAGAATTGTTAGCCAATCAGCCGTGTTTCAGCACCTTATATTGCTGACACTTAAGCTGTTTGTGAAGAAATTTTATTCTGTGACGGAATAAGAGTTTTCACAGTTTCTGTAAAACCGGCAACAGAGAAAATTCTTTTAAATTTTGCTTATGGTTATTTTAGTTCGTCTGTTTTTCTTTCTTGTCAACTATAGTACATCCAATTTCACAATCACCAGCATACAAGTGAACTTATGTCTGCTATGATAGCTGCAAAAGTCAACACGACACGAATTGGTGATATCATACGCTTGTAGTATTGACAACACCAATTCGTGTTGCCGATCAAGTTTCGCAAAGAAACCCAGAAAAATAAAATGAAGTAAGTAAGTACAAGTGTCCACTTCCATTTCGCACCAAGGAAAAATTTATCGCAATATCATGCAAAACATGAAAAATGCAACAATAACAATTAAGCATATGAAACTGGCATCGGCGGCGCGCCGACAGATTGTCGGCGGCGGCGGCGCGCCGACAAACAAAAATCGGCGGCGGCGGCGCCCATGAAATGTCGGCGGCGGCGGCGGCGGCGGCGGCGCGGCCGGCGCAGGGCTCTAGTCGTGAGCAGCTTGCCAATATTGACTTGCTCCGCTTGCAGCAAATCTTTCCTAGCGTCTCTTTTTCGCCATCTATGTGAGATCTTGGACCAAGGACTGATCTGATTGTCCCGTCGACCCGAACCTCCGCGGACCAGTGTTTAATCTAGACGCCTTTCGAGGGGGAAATTTCCCCCCCCCCCAGGATTTATGTATCCCCCCAGAGGCCAGCAATATTATAATGTAAAGACCTGTTTTGGGAAGAAATTCCCCCAGGATAGATGTTGCGCTTCCCCCCAGAGACGAGTAAACGAGTAATAGAAGAAGAAATAACAGTATAAGATATATGAAAGTTTTTTGAGAGATGGAGTGCTAAAAAAGGTCGTCAAAGTTTTAAGTTTCGAAACTTTTTTGTGAAGATGAAATTCCTAAATCCTTTTTTTCGACGTTGTAACACGGACGAAATTTCTCCCAAAAAGTTCGCCGTTTTTGGTCCCCCCGACAAACCTTGTTTCCCCCCCCCCCCGCGGACCAGCATAGAAAATTTGCTGTTGTCGACCCATCTGTCTGGAATAAGTAGCTATGCAACCTGCGACTTGATCTTCTTGACCTTACTTTGCCTCATTCTGTAAGCGCTTGAAACCCAATCTATTTGATTGTGGTTTTGTGCTCTCAGGTCTGATTTGATTCTCTTTGAGTGGCGTTATATAAATTTGCAATTACATTAACAATAACATTTACAATCTTGACCAGTGCGTCTGTAAGCCGGTACGCTTGAACACGCGAATTGTCTGTGTATGATTGCCAGGTGCTTGGATGGTGCTGATTGGATTTTGGCGGTCGGCTACTGTGACGTACTGTGACTGACTGGCGGGTTCTTGGGTGGTTGATTTGGTTATGGGTGTCAGTTGTTGTGACGTAATCTTTGATTGATTGGCAGGTACTTGGAAGGTTGATTGGATTCTGGGTGTCAGTTGTTGTGACGTAATCTTTGATTGATTGGCAGGTGCTTGGGTGGTTGATTGGATTCTGGCTGTTAGTTGTTGTGACGTAATCTTTGACTGACTGGCAGGTGCTTGGGTGGTTGATTGGATTCTGGCTGTTAGTTGTTGTGACGTAATCTTTGATTGATTGACAGGTGCTTGGATGGTTGTTGATTGGCTGCGGAGTCTGGTTGCACGTCTTCCCTGAGTCGTTCTTCTACAGTCCTCTGCTCCTTGACAATCCAACTGGTCCGATCGTCGTCCTTGACCGACTCGCTGTGGCTCTGATGATCGTCGGGGTCATCCTCTTCATCATCGGATTCCTCGGCAGCTGCGGCACCTGCACCGAAAGTGTCTGCTTCCTCGGATTCGTAAGTACCGCGTGATTATGATGATTAGGGTGATTATGATGATTATGGTAATTATGATGATTACGATGATGATTATGATTATGAGGATTAGGGTGATTATGATGATTACGATGATTATGATGATTCTGATTATGACGATTTTGATGGTTACGGTGATTTTGTAAGTGATTATGATGATTTTGATCAAGTTCTCAGACCCATAAATAGGAGAAGATGGTGACGGTGATAATAATCATGATTATGATGATTATGATTATTATAATTATGATGTCGACATCATTACTATTGTTTTCGTTGTTGTTGTTGTTGTTGATGATGATGATGATGATGATTGTCGCGGTCGACTCCTTCGATCGCAACGACGAACCAACGAAGGAACTATTAAAAGATCTTTAATTAAAAATAAAGTCGATTAAGTGTAAAGTAAGTCAACTCGTCTATCAAATATCACAATCGTAGACAGCACACAGGTTGGCTGGTCTCGATTGAACGTCATACGATCAATGTTTCAACGTTTACAAATCTTCGTCAAAAGGCCCTTAATGTACAGCAGGTCTATCTTATATAGAGTTCTCCTGGATTCCAGAACGTTCTGTGACGTCACTGTACTTTCCCTGGAAAGTCCTACTGAACACGTATATCCTTGTTGCATGCACCGAACTAATGTTGACAGCTTGCTGCAGAATTTTCCGTGCGTTGTAAACAAGCTTGTTGACGCGTCGGTTTTCTTCCCTTGATGCATGCACCCGCGTAGACCACGACATTCCCTCCGCCCTCAGATGATGACACGTCTTCAGCACCATCCCGAACGGGTCATCACGATCAAGCCGGGCCTCCAGACTCCATCTCGACACAGCATATACAAACAAGACAAAACACATCAGTTAGTCAATTTATCTATACAATTTGCGGGCTCGACCCTTGTGTGTCGGGCTATTTCCCCCCTTCACCTTCCGAGTCACAACCGAGAGAGGAAATCAGCCACCGTGTTCTGACGTCCAGGACGATATCGAAAGTCCACGTTAAACTCTTGCAATGCTAACGCCCAACGAGTCAGTTTCGCACTCTTAGGGCTTGCATCTGTGAGATAAGACAAAGGATTATGATCTGAATAAATGATTATCTTTGATAAGAATATCCATGACTTGAATCGTTTAAGTGCCCAAATTACTGCGAAAGCCTCTCTCTCAATTGTAGACCAATGCATCTGTGTATCTGTAAGTTTAAGGCTAGCAAAAGCAATTGGTTTTTCTTGACCTTCTTCGGTCCACTGAAACAAGCAACACCCGACCGCGGTGGCACTTGCGTCAACACTTAAACCAAATTCCTTAGTGAAATCAATGGTATGCAACTGTGTAGCTTTACTGAGATCATCCTTTAACTTATCTAGTGCTTCTTGATGCTTTTGCTCCCAAGGCACCTTCGTAGGTATGTTATCTCGTGTCAAATCAGTTATTATCCGTGCTTTTTCAGCTAAAGCAGGTATAAAATTTCGAAAATAACTGAAAAAACCCATAACCTTTCTAACTTCTTTCTTTGTTGTTGGAGGATGGATATCATTGATCGTAGCGATCTTACCTGGATCAGGTTCAATACAACCTGACCCTACTATATGGCCAACAAACTTTATTTTGTTTTGTGCAAAATTACATTTTCTTAAATTCAAAGTGAGTCCTGCTTCCTCAATAGTTTGCAAGAATTTCTCTAGATGTTCTAAATGGTCATTCCAATTCATTGAAACCACTGCCATATCATCGACGAATGGTTCGGTAAAACTTCGCACTGGATGTAAAACTTGGGTCATAGCACGAATAAAGGTATTGCTAGCGGACTTGAGTCCAAACGGCATTCTTGTGAACTCAAAAAGTCCTGCATCACATACGAATGCCGTAAGCCATCGATGTTCTTTCCGAACTGGAATTTGCCAATACCCCGATTTCGCGTCGAAAACACTAATAAACTTTGCCCGTCCCACCTTTTGTAAGATGTCAGCAATGTCTGGGGTCGGGTAACAATCACCTAGAGAATATTTGTTAACATGGCGATAATCAATTGCCAATCGAACGCCATTTTGACCTTTGGGTCCCTTTAAAACGCAAACTACCGGACTGGCCATTTCACTTTTCGATGGTCGAATGATGTCTAATGCCAACATTTCTTCTATCTGGCGTTGTACTTCAGGTTTAAGTAGCTCAGGTACTTTATATGCCCTTAAACGCTTAGGAGTGAAATCATGAGTTATCTTAATTTCATGTTCTAATACTGGACAATACCCAGGTTTATCCACAAATACTGCCGTGTGCCGATCCAAAACTTCAAAAAGTTGCTTCTGTTCCTCTTGCGAAAGATGCGCTATAATCAGAGGATCAATTCGCTTACTCGGGCTTATTTGTTCACGTTCTTCCTGATCTACAACCTCTACTATACCAAATTCTTCATCTTGATCAACAATTACTGAACAGCTATTGATCATCGCTTGTTCGAGTCGTTCATGGTATCGCTTGATCTTATTTGCGTGTAAATGTCTTTGTTTTCCCTCTATTTCTACTATATAAGAATATGGGGATTTAACCTTGACTACGGTAGCAGGTCCTTGCCATCGACTATAAAATTTAGAACTACCAAAATCTGGTGCTAATACTGCTACTTTATCTCCAACTTCGTATTTTCTGTCAGTACTACACAAGTTATAATAATCTGCATACCGCTTTGTTTCTATATCACTATAGTAATCTGCATAAACTTTCGCGAATTCGAGGTTTTCCTTCAGTGATTGGAGATACTCTTCGGGTGATTTACCTAAGTTAAGAGGTACTTTTCGTTCGCCAGCCCACGATTCCTTCAACACACTAAGTGGACCCCGAGGAAGAGTTCCATAAACCATAGTGAATGGCGAAATATGAGTCGTGCCTGAAGGTTTTTCTCTAAGGCTCCACAGAACAAACGGTAACAATTGGTGCCATCCACGAGGATCAGATTGAGCAAGCTTAAAGATCATGGTTTTCAAGCTTTGGTTGCATCTTTCAACCAATCCAGCTGCCTCAGGATGTCCAGGGGTATTAAATCTGGGACTACAACCCATTCGCCGCAAGAATTCTTTCGTCAAACGACTGGTAAAGTTGGTACCACAATCAGAACTGATGATCCTTGGAATAGAAAAAGTTGTAAAAACTTGCAACAGAGCTTCACAAACTCCCTTTGCATTCAGCGATCTAAGAGGATACGCCATCGGCCAACGAGAAAATTTGTCCACCAGAACCAGAGCATAATTGTACTGGGGTTTCGATTTGTTGGATTCTCCAGTCACTACCATAGGGCCAATACAATCCATATTTAGATGGTTAAAACAGAGTTCATCCGCCCTCGGAATAGGAGTGATCGGGACTCGATCTGCCACTTTAACTGGAGTTCTTAGTTGACAAATTTGACAAGACGCACAATATTCGCGAATCCTCTCATCCATTCTTGGAAACCAAAAGTTTAATTTGATCCTGGCTCTCGTTGCCTTAAAAGCCATGTGCCCAGCACATGGGGCATCGTGTGCTACTCGCAAGACAACCTCGATTCTATCTTCCGGTAAACATAATTGATTAACCTTATGTCCCATAATTTCCCCTTTGTGGTACAGGAGGTTATTATCTATAAAGAAATTATTTTTATTCTGTCTCGCTTGTTGCCAGCAAGATATAAGATTGTGACAATTCTGTTGCTCACGCAATAAAGTATCATTATTCGCTACTCCCTCATCAGACTTGAACTCTGTTGACTCAACATCAAGAAAATTATCTGAATCATCAACTAGTTGCTCCTGAGAATATTCATTCACTTCTGACGGCAAGGATTCGTTGCTGTTACTTTTCTCGATATTAACTTCTAAGTTATCTTCTTCTGCCCCTTTATTTATTTGTACACATCGATCTACGCCAGCTACCATCACTACATATTGCGAACTATCCCTTAATAGGTCCACAACATGGGGTGTCAAAATAACCCGTTCATTTAGTTCAGGGACTGCAGCGAACATGACGCACAAAGATGGCGCAATGTTCGTCGTTCCTTCCATTGAATTAGCTAATTTCATTTGTAGGTATACTACATCTGCCTTACATCCTTCTCCCTGAAAACCAATTATATTAATCCGTTTAATCACGGGTAAGTTTAGTGACTCAATTAATTTCTTATCAATACAACAAATTTCTGCTCCTGAATCAGATAATGCTGGCTGAGAAGGGAGATCTTCAATCTGTACATTGATATACGACCTCTCGTGTAATCCATCAATACTATTCTCGTATACCCTTACAGCAGTTTCCAACCCTATTGGTTTAGAATTATCCAATAAATTCCCTTGCTTTACCTGTTCAGGTATCTCATGCAACACGTTGACCTTCTCAACAAATAAGTCGGTCACTTCTTCAGTTGGGTTCCCAGATATACAAGTACTCACCTTTTTAGAACTTGGTTTGGTCTGGCACTCCCTTGCCCTATGACCCTTCTGATGACATAGGAAACAGAGACCCTTTACCTTGGCCTCCTCCTGAGACACCCTCGCACCTATCTTGGCTTCACCCCTTATTTCCGGTTTGGGAGACTTGGGTTGAGCTGTCTGGTTATTGACTTGAACATGTGGTTGACCTCTCGTCCAATTGTTATACTTCGGTGTCGGATGACTACGGCATACTAAGTCATTCCCACCATCATGCGACGCTACATAAATGTCAGCCGCATTAGCTATGCCTTCACAGCTCAACCACTCCTCTTTTTCTTGGGCCAAGATATAATCTAAACAAGCCTTCGACAAGGACTCCTTAAGCCGATCCGCAACCAATAAACTTACAAGTTTATCAAACTCATCAGTTATCTTTCTACTTTTCAAATAATACATAAGAGCCACACGCAATTTGGATGAATAGATCGTAAATGATTCGTCCGATGCTTTGTGCAACGACCAAAATCGGGCT
>OY744608.1:8133522-8201022 GCA_963556255.1 Allolobophora icterica
GCACTTAGCAGAACGTAGCAGAAAAGAACAGAATATTACAGAACATAACAAAACATTGCATAGAAGCACATAGCAAACATAGCAGAACATTGCAGAACATTACAGAACACTACATAACATGGCATAACGTTGACAGAACATGGCAAAACACAAGACCACACAGCAGAGCATAGCTGCAGAACGTAGCAGAACCAAAAGTAAGATTGCAGATGAAATCAGATAATATTGGCCAGAACCTCTTTGTTTATCTTAGCATACATGAGTTTCCACTTTGTACATTGATGACGATTAAACATCAATCGATTTGGCTTCAATGCGTTTCTCTGTTTCTGTACTTGTAGTTTTCCACTCTCGTCATTCTATCAATCGGAACACAAGTGATCGTAGTAATACTGGCGTCCTGTTTCAAATACCAGGTACCATTGCATATACGATACCGTACCATGCCATACCACGCTGTGCTTTGCCATACCACGCCACCGTAAGCCTAAGTGCAATTATACATTTTCATAGAGCCCTTTGAAGAGAAACTCCTCCGCCTTATAGACCTATGTATTAGGGCGGAATAACCCGGAATCTTGGATAGGATGAAAGCGGGACGAGGGAAGGCTTTGAAGTGGCGTCAGCTGTCAATCATGGAGAAGTTCTATGACCAATCGGCCTCCCAGCGACGATTGCCTGTCCTGCCCAGACCTCGTGGCTCAAGGGTTAACATGATGCTGAGTCCTCATCGAAATATCAACTACAAGTCCCGCTGTCTTTTACGAGCTTTGGCGACTGTTCCTTCTCTGTCGCTGGACCCACTGCGCAGAACAATCTTTCTAGCCACGCTAAGAATGCGCCATCTCTGGAGTCATTCAAATCACAGCTGAAGACAATATGGTTTTAAATTTTCATGTGACTATCATTGATTTTTGTAACTCATGTACAGCGCTCTGAAGCTTGCATGGTAGAGCCGCCTCTTCTCTAACGTAGGCTACTATATTTCTCCTCTCATAAGTTTTACCGAATTTGAGCGCGTAATAGGAGTTTAAAAAAAATTAAAACAAATAAACGTAGAAGGGCATTGAGTCCAGTGCGATAATCTCTTCTTTCTTTTTCTGCAGATGCAGCTTAATCTGGAGCGGAGCTTTTACTACCAGATCCGGTACGAATATAACAACACGGCGCAGTATACGAACGACACGATGTCAGACATCTACAGACTCACAGTCGCCTGGGATAGACTCCAAACTAAGGTACACAGAGACGGACATTGCATTCGCTGGCTTCTATAGCGCCCTTTACATTGATAGAGTCACAGCAATCGATGGTAAAATGAAGACCCAGTTAATGACTCCGGTCTTTGAAGCGCGAGATAACAAGGTACAGCAAACTTCCATGATAAAGATTGTCTTCGTCATCTTCTTCTCTGTAGGAATCCACCTGATCACCAACTGAGTTAGTCCAAAATGAAACACCACCCACAACCGATTTTTTTACCCCTCCCCGCCTATAGATTATGATTTGACTAAACGCCTGTGAAAAAGCTGGTTCCCTCGACCTGGGGCGTCTACACCATAGAAACCTTGGATCAAATGCTCTATCCAAGAAATAGGGGGGGGAGAGATCTGTCAGTGTGTGTACCACCATTTTAAGGGGGAAGGAACGGGAAGGGGGGAAGAAGAGGGGAAAGGGACGTTGCTCCAATGACTTAGGGGGGAATAGACGCCCCTGCCCGCGACTTCGCTTTTTTGGGCGCTATGGAAATCTCGAGATTGCGATAACGAACAGAGTGACAAAAACAGAAGAGGTAGACAGAGACAGATAAAGATAGAGACGCTGAGAATGGGGAAGAGAACGAGAGAGATTGAGAGACAGAACAAGAGAGACAAAGAGAGAAAGGGATAGTCATAGAGGCTACGAGACAGTAGAGAGACAGACAGACAGACAGAGAAAGAGAGAGTGTTAAAATAAGTGAGAGAAAAAGTGAAAGAGAGAGACAGAGACAGAGTGTGAGAGAGAGAGAGAGAGAGAGAGAGAGAGAGAGAGAGAGAGAGAGAGAGAGAGAGAGAGAGAGAGAGAGAGAGAGAGAGATACAGACAGACAAAGAGAAAGAAAGAAAAAATGAAAGGCTGCAAATTCCTATTCCATGAAAAGTATTCCCATTTTTTCCAAAGCGCAGAGAACCTAGCCTCATCGATAAATATAACATGGATGTTATCCACACACAGAGATCACATGGAATGAACCGATCGCTTTGGCCAATATCTAATCTCATTCCTCAGACCATTGAACGCATTACTGCAACGGCTGATAACCTCAGATGATTAGATATGATGGAGTTTGTTTATCATATCCTGTCGCCGTCTTCTCTGATCTTACTTATTCTTTCGGTTTCTTAACTGTTATTCTTCCTCAAACCGCTGCTGGTTAATCATCATCATAATAATCGTCATCATTATCATCATTATCATCATTATCATCGGTTCCCGACACCAGACATTTGGTGGCGATGGGTGCGAATAGTTTATCTTCATTTTCCTCACATGTTTGTCAAGTACTCAGCTATAATGAGTTTACTGTTGGTGGGAAGAAGAGACGGCGAGGGGTAGGACTGGCCATCCGCCCTCATATGCCGTGGCTAAGAAATTGAAGTGGCTAGTATTTCATACCCATGGCTGAGATGGCTGCCCCAGGGCTAGCTCTTCTTCTTCTTCTTTGTCAAGTACAGTGCTCCTCTCAATGTTATTCCAGGTCTTGTTATTTCTTCATTTATATTTCCTATCCAACGCAGGCTTGGTCTGTCTTTCTTTCTCTTTCTTTCGAATCTTGCATTTAGTGCATTGCATGGAATTCGATCAGTCAAACCAAACGACTTTGTGTAGCAGAGTTGTTTGGATCAGGAAGAATTACTTAACTCTCATTTATTATTCCATCCGTTGTGGTAAAGTTCTTGCACCGCAATCCGTTCACTGTTATACGTCTGCTGTGCATTTTATTTCACAACCACTGGACTATTAGTCTTATTAGGTGGCAGATTGGTTATACGTTTTGTCTCTTTACACACAGTCTACAGTCTGCAGTTAGAATCATGGTACTAACTTAGCACTTAGTCCTTACCGTACAGTTCTGTACATCGCGCTACGTAGCTTCTCTATTCGTCTCTGGCCTCGTCCCACAATACAGCCAAGCACGTCAAGTCGTCTGTGATGGTATCCGACCAATTCTACCCAGAGTCTTTCCCTTCTCCATCAGGGATTCAGGTAATCACTTGTATGGCTATTCTATCCGTGTCCCTACGAACCACGTGTCTCATCCAGTTTAATCTTTTCTCTGATCGTGTTCTCTGTGTCCTCTTCAAGAGAGCGCTGTCCGCTCTCTTGTAGTTTTATTCGATAGTTCATCACGCTATGAATCATGAAGAAATCTCCTCAGCCACCTGTGATGTTCAGTCTTTTTCTTTGCCAATGCTATTAGCCACGTCTCAGATCCGACCAGCAACGTACTGAAAAATATAAATGATTGAATGAATAATATGAGACTTACGTACGTGTCAGACTCAATACTTGAATCAGAGGCACGGCAGATGGCATCAGAAAAACGAATTCTAGTCTTCACACTGCATCTGTTGTTACTTCATAGTCTTTAAGAGCCTTCCAAACACAGCACATGTCTTCCCTGCGTGTATCTTCACATCCGAATCACAACTGCTGTTCCTTGTTTCGAAGCCAGATGCTTAATAGGAAATGGACGAGTTGTTGCTTAGTCATGGAACCCATGAAGGAAAGATTGTCTGATTTTTGGATTGACGATATTGCGTGTTTTTTTGTATCCTTTGAAATCCATATCCGTACGCGCCTCTGTCGGGTTATAAGATGACAGACGCATGCGCAGAGCGTGCGCATATAGTTACCTTACCTTTCTTTACCTTCTTTGCCCTACTTTGCATAACCTTACTGCATCTATCTTCCTCTATCTTACATTAATTGACCTTCCATACCTTGCTTTACATTTATCTATATAAGCAGGGCCGGATTAACCACGGTGCTGATTGTGCTGCAGCACAGGGCCCCCAAATTGTAAAAGTAAAAAAATAATAATAAAGGATTAAGGAAAGAAACAGTGCAAATTGCAATGCATTATGCATAGCAATCATAGCTATGACTAAATATTGTTCTTTGACAGACTATGTTCTTTCCATGTCAGTGCGTGAGTCGTGATCTCGTGACAATCGTCCTATCTACTTCTTATGTGCTGTAAAGTATAACAAGTTATGTGTCGGGTTATTGTATGTCTGCCTTGCTTCTTAAAATTGTAAGGGGCCCCGTCATTCGATTAGCACAGGGCCCCCCAAAATGTAGATCCCTGCCTGTATATAAGTTTAAAATCGTACATTACTTTACCTTATATTACTTGACCTGAGATGACCTAACCTTACCTTACCTTACTTTCTCTTACCTTACTTACCTAACCTTACATTAAATTACTTTATACTAGCATACTTTGTCTCATCTTATTGTACTTATCTTAATTCTCCTTTCTTTTCGTTATTTATATTACTCTACCTATTCTTAACTTACCCTACTTACTTCCCGTAACTTACAGTGCCTTAACCTACTTCAATTACCTAACGTTATCTTACCTTGCCGTACATTAGTCTATATAACCATGCCGTACCTTACTTTACACAGTTTACTTGTCGTCTTATGATATGCAGCGTATCGTAATCGTAACCTCCAATATTTCTAAAGCGCTATTCTAAAGGCCCCAGATTATTCACGAGAGCTGCGTCGCATCAGAGGGGTTGTCCAGAGATGAACCGTGGAGATCCGAGTCCGGTTGCCATAGAGACCAAAGAGGCCAGAGAGAAACAGAGAGACAGACAGATAGATAGACAGACAGGCCGAGAGAGAAAGGAAGGGGAGGGAGAGAAGGCAGAGAAGCTGCTTAGGCGAGTGTCGTTGAGGATGTATACACGTAGGTCACGTGTCTTCTGCTTCTTCAGTTTCAACAACCTTGTTTTCTGTTGAATCAGTTTGTCCCGACTGTCTTCTGATGAACGGGAGGAGAGAACAATTGGATCATCGGAAATTACAGTTCAGCCCACCGTGTATCACGTGATTTGTTGCATGCGCGGCCACGAATCCCTATACGTTCCCTGGTCACAGTTGCACATTTCGTATGTCTTCGTTTCTTTGTCTCTGTCCCTGTATGACGCTCTCTGTCTGTGCGTCTGTCTGTCTGTCTGTCCGTCATTCTGTCTGTCTGTCTGGTTGCTAACTCAGTTAAGTGTAGCCATACTAACGACGTCGCATTGAGCAGATCTACGATGGGACTGCTTACATGCTGTTGATATACACCAGACCGATATTTATGGCTTGTTGGATCTCTCTCGACGGCTCTAGTCCGCGTGAGAACTCTACCACGCAGCATGGCGCCTTTCAGTTGATGTGACAGCATTGATCTGGAATTCCCACATTCCTAATTCTTTAGGTTTCCCATCAGGCGATATCTGCGTCGTTCCCTTAAAAACTGAACACACTAATCTTCAACAAATCCTATCCTGATTCATCCTCTTCCCCTTAACTTTCTCGCACCTCAAAGTCAAGACACCATCGACCGTAGCTGTGTAACTGTCTGCCTGTCTGACCCCTAGAGTTTGACCTGGAACCGAATCTGAACTTAACTGCCTATCGATTTTGTTTTGACTGAGCGCCTTAGTTCAACGTAACTTTCTTTGGGCGCTATAGAAATCTCGAGATTACGATTACGAATAACTGCCGCATGTGGCATTCACCATTAAATAAAAAAACCTGTTATGTTGGCTGAGAGAGCTTCTAGCACATACAGAGAAGAAGCACATATTGTCACACTACACTGCATCACTATAACATTATAGGCCTACAACATCATATCATATTCATCATCATCATCATCAGTTTCTGACGCCTGCCACTTGGCGGCGATGGTTACGAATAAATGGTCTCGATTTTTCCACGGTCATTTGTCAAGTCCATTGCAGCTCCTCTCAATGTTAGTCCAAGTCTTGTTATGTCCTCATTTATGTTGTCTATACAACACAGTCTTGTTCTGCCTTTGTTTCTTTTTCCTTCGAATCTCGATTGTAGTTCATTGCGTTGGATTCTATCAGCTAGCATTCTCTCCACGTGTCCAAACTATCGGAGTCTTCGCTGAACGACTTTGTGCATCAGCGTTGTTTAGCAAGGCTTTCTGAAGATTAGGATTAAATTAGTCGACCTTTTGAGTTCTCCCTTTGACACCTGTTAACGTTAGCCTGATTGTCTGTGTATTTTGAAAGCTGTTGGTGAGCGATAAAGAGATCAATCAATCAAACAGTCAGTCATTCAAACAACCAATCAATCAATCAATCAATCAATCAACATTACGTATTACGCTACATTACACTATGTCAACTATGTGTTACAAATGTGTAATACGATTACAGTCATGGTAACGTGTTGCATGGTTTGTTCAGCTGGGCTGCTGTGGTTCTCGGGGTCCTCAGGACTATCTGTACTGTACATGGAACAACCATTCGACCGTCGACCTCTTCGTTCCGTCTTCCTGTTGCCTGACTTCCGGTATGACGGGCGGCACCTTGCGGCAGGGCGATAACTATCTTTGTCAACTGGAGGCAGTCGAGTTCAACGACAAGATCAATGGCGACCACCATGAAAATGATGACAATGAAGATCCTTATCCCAATATCTTCACGAAGGTTCGAACGAGTTCCAGGTCGTAATCGTAATCTCGACATTTCTAAAGCGCTACTTTAAAGATAAGCGTAACTTATTCACCAGCGCTGCGTCGTGTCCGAGGGGGTTGTCCAGAGGTACGAAGTGGAGGTCCAAGTCCGGTTGCCAGGAGACCAAATAGAGATGGAAGTAGTGTAATGTAATAAAAGATTTATACAGCGCTCTTTAACAGCCTCACACAAGCAGAGGTGTAAAGGAATGCAAGTTAATGTAATGCAGCAATATAATGTTAATACATAATTATATAGCGCACATCTATAACAATGTACTGGAATGAGGACATTATTTGACGTTGATGTAGTTTGAATGAATGAACAAAAGAATAGACTAATGAATAGACGAACGAATTAATTAATTAACGAACAAAAGAATGAACGAACGGACAATGTATACATGTGCCTGGTCTCCTCCACATGTATGTACGTATGTTAGTACATTATGTATGTACGCATGTATGTGCATGGGAATGCACGTTGGCCCTATGTGTCTGAACATTTCCGTATCGCATAAAAATGAGCCTCTCAAAGATATGTGATGATAATGATGATGATTTTGTTGTTGTCGTTGATCATAATGACGACTATGGCGATGATGATGAACCTCAATGGACGATGACGACAATGCATTGTACTTGTATGCATAATTATATATATGTATGTATGTATGTATCAAGGCACTTAATATAGCGCCTTTTAAGTAACTGACGAAAGCGCTTGTGTCTATGTTGATAAGGGATGCAGTGAAGCAGTGTCTGACTGGATCGTCAACTACCTGCCTGTGATAACGGTTGTCGTGCTTCTCGACGCCTTGCAGGTAGAACCACATATATATATATATATATATGTAATATATATATAATACTGATATAATACATATATGAATACTTACATGTATACCGAAGTAGACATAAATACATACCAGTACATGCACACAAACAAACAAGCATGCATACACAATACATACGTAGATTACATACATTTGTGCATACAATGTCATACAACCATTCATTATATACATACTGTACATACTGTGCATACGTACGTACATACATACATACATACATATATTCATACATGCATGCATACATATTGTACTTACATGCATACATACATGCATACATATCTGCATACATAAATACACACATACATACATACATACATACATACACATACATACATACATACATACATACATACATACATACATACATACATACATACATACATACATACATACATACATACATACATACATACATACATACATACATACATACATACATACATACATACATGCATACATAGATACACAGTATTACATACATCATCTGTTAACTCTGAACCTATTCGTTTCATTTTGCTATGGAACCAAACTCACATCCAGTGATATCCACCACATACATGTGTATGACGAATCCATCGCAATGCATGTGTGTTTTGTTCTAGTGACTTCAACGGCGTTGCGTCCATAGCAACCGAATTATCAATAGCATGGCACAAACATTTGCCATTCACATAAAGTCATCTACATGAATCTGAATTAATTGACGGATGGCATGACATATATCACCTGTGATTTAATGACATGACAGTTGCGTTCATGCAAGAGGTGCCAGCCAGGTTCACATTGAATTCCTCGTCGAGTCATATTGCATCTGACTTTATGGCTTCTGCCGCGGCTGATGCCCATCGTAATCTGCCTCAGATTTATTTCTGTGGTGGCTGATTCAATCCATGTGGGCGTATACCTGAGCTTTGATATCAGGCGACCGACTTCTCCTGCATGGTACCGACACTTAGTAGATGGATGGCAGTTAGATACTTACTATGAACACGGTCTATACATTACTCTTTTACGACTTCACTGCAAGCGACTATTGATTAATGTCTTCCGTGGACATTATGACAATAATCACCATAGGGAGACTCAGTGTCTGGATATATACATGCATGCTGTAAGATGCATTTCTTTGAATGGACCCAGCAGACAATGACTGTGTATAAAAGTTAGGCCCTAATTGTATTTTTGTGGCAATGTAATAATATTTTCTGAAACTGTAATTGTATTTGGTGAAGATGTAATTGTTTCTGTGAATATTCTAATTGTATTCCTTGAGGAATTTAATTGTGCTTTTGGACGAATTTAATTGTATTTGTTAAAGAATTCTAATTATATTTCTTGAAATATTTTAATTGTTTTCTTGAAGAATTCTAATCGAATTTTCATGAAGGTGTACTTGTTTTTGTTGCAAAAAATTGCATTTGTATTTCGTGAAGAATTGTTTTCTATTTGTTGGAAACTTTTATGGTATTTCTTGAAGAATTCTGATTGCATCTGTTGAAGTTTTCTACTTGCATTTCTTGAAGAACCTAATATAATTTCTGTTGAAGGTCATCAACATGTTTTACGCCTGTTGCCTGATCAAAGACATTCGTCAGAAGCTGTCAGAATATTCCTGGTGTGAGGACGACGAAGAGGCCAGCTGACCGCGCACGCAACTGACCAGCCGGTGACCCGGTGACCCCTAATGTCCAATGGTCATCCGTGTTCGATCGGGAACATCAGGCGGCGGAGCGAAGAAATTGTTGTTTTCCGAATGCATTCCATGAGCTGTCGTTCCAAGGAGCTTTACGTATAAATATTTGTCACCATGGTGCTGAAAACGGTGTAATGCTCACACGTGACTGCACCCACCCACGGGCATTGGGCTTCTATGCAACATTTGCGTAAAGCAGCTACCGTGATTGGTGTAAATCGGGGCTGTGCCGACACGTGACACTCTTACGGCTTCTTAACGATAACGATAAGCTGGGTAAATGAGATTCATGCTTACGTCCGTGAAGTTCAAAATCCGATTTCGAAGGATCATAAAGTCATGTTTATATATATGGCTGCGATTGATTAAACATCGACTTACACTGCTTGGCTGCAACAGCAGGTGCCTCTGGCGGCCAGGTAGTTAACTTGTGGCTATCGTCATTAAAGCGAGAACTACGAACACGATAGCGAAAATGAAGTGTTACTGTGAAAAATAACTTCTGGATTATTAGAATGAATAAAAATTAGTTTATTGAAAGAAATCATTTCTTTTATTATTATTATTATTATTATTATTATTATTATTATTATTATTATTATTATTATTATTATTATTATTATTATTATTATTATTATTATTACTGAATCTTTAAAATTATTGCTTGTACATAAATCCATCAAGCTGATTGAAACAAACATGTCTGTTTTAAAACCAGTGTGACATTCAGCAGGAATTTTATTCCTTGCTGGTTTGAAATTCATTTCCAAAACATCATTTAATTAGGCCTACACATGTGAGATTTAAAAACACAAATATTTAGAAGCGCTAGAGTTAGCTTAGTTTCAATTGTCAATATAGAAAAGTGAAAATTCTAAAGAAATAAAGGTGAAATAGCAGTTTATTGGTAATTGTTTATACTTCATACACAAGGAGTGCAATGGAGAATAATTGTTAATTATGGGGCTATATTATGTATTAAACAATGGGCAGAAGCACAATAATATGAAACAATAATTAAATGTAACTCATGCATATTGCGCGTGAACAGAAACAAAAGCACTGTAACTCTATTCTGTAATTGCAAATTCGTTTAGCGCCAATCAAAGAGGAACTCCTCAGTTGCGCTATTTCTTCCATGCCAGTAATTAGTGTTCACTATGAAACACGAATACACGACCAACGAAAATGACGTCACATGACTAGTATCTTGACAATCCTTTGTCCAACCAATTTCTTTAGTTCCCTCTCATTGTCATCCTCCCCGTTGGTCTATGCTTCCACCTAAACGCGCCAACTGAGAGCATGCAATTTTCCCATCAAATTAACTGATGCCTGGTTCTCTCGTTCACTCCTACATTCTCCAATTTCAGCAGCTTACAAACACAGACGACGCCTCCAGGTTAATATACTATGAAAATCCGAGTTCTTTTGGGCGAGCCCATTTGCGGCAGACGGCTGACAGTGTCCCGCCTGTGACCTGATTATCATTCCTTCGGCGTCCTATACAATTTCCATCGTCTGGCCAGGCTATAAGACGAGGTTGCTGATGGAACGCCGTAAACCTAATTATTTATGCTGCGCGCAGAGGAGCGCCATTTGATATGCTCTCCCTTTTGCGTCATTTGTAAGCGAAGCGAGGATTACAAGCTTTTTTCAGTGTTGTATATATAATTATATATAGGCCTTTTCTCAGATTACTATAGATATATAGATTGTTCACGATTGTATGTATACATAGTACATACATACACTGGCGTAAACTTGTCCAAAATATTGGTGGGGCATGGGGTCTGGACCAGAGTACAAAAAACAAGTTTTTTCCAGATCAAAGTTGTTTTTTGTTGTTTTTGTTGTTTTTTGTTGTTGTTGTTGTTGTTTGTTTTGATTGGTTTTGTTGTTTTGGTTGTTTTTAAGATTTTCGGATTTCGGATCATAAAAATCAAGAAAAATGGCACGAACAAGAGCTCCAACTCAGTTTAATTCAGTTGCGATTTTCGGAAATTACAAATTACTAAATCAATGTTATTAAAATAACTTCTACAAAAATAAGAAATTTATTTAAGAAAAACAACAACAAAAAACAAATTTTGTGGTTTTTTACTTTTGTTTTAAACCAAAAATCGAAAAAACTTTTTCACCTCTGGTCTGAAAAGTCAGCAGAGTCTTCCGGTTATGTTAATTCGTATGAAAGGGAAAGTTTTGTTTACATGTAAATTTGTTTCATATTGAAGATAGTGAAGATAAAAATAAATCTTTGTTTTCATTATGAATTTCTGATAGTATTTCAGTTCTGTGTCTCTGTTTTTCTGTTTCTGAAGAAATTTGTCTATATTGAAACATAATATTTTAATATTTGAAGAAATTCTCCTCTCGATTTTTGGGGGGCATTGCCCCGGCTCCTCAATTATTGGGGGGCACGTACCCCCGGCTGACCCCCCAGAGTCTACGCCTAGGCATACATACTCTTAAGGACATGGTGGTTTAATAATTAGAGTAGACAAATGGAAAGCTACCACCTTTGTATTCAACTCGATTATTGAGTTAGGGGCCTACGGATAGGCCGTGAAAGTAAGAGTTTTATTTAATTTTTTACAGAGATTTGTTTTATATTCAGTCTTTCTTTCTGGCGCTCAGTTGAAACAATACCTGTTGATTTTCTGTAGCATTTGATCCAAACAATTACTACTCCAGCCATTCTTTGTTGTTTAAGGAACCTATAAAACTGCAGTTTTTCTCTTAACCTCGAAATAAGAAGTTTATCTTCTACAATGAACGACTTTGTTGAATGAAATCATCTGCGTCTAACACAACATCTCATCTTAGGTGAGGTGGGACACTTAGAAACCTTTCCACGTAGAAACATGCCCAGCCTTCAGAATAATGCACTTCAAACACTTCTCCAAAATGTCTGAGAATGTTAAAATGATGTTCAGAATGGAAGTGGCTCTTGGCAGCCAGTCAGATAAATCGCAATGTCGGCTATATATACATTGGCAAAACTACACTTTTGAACTGAGTTGCATATATAGGCTCAATGGATATGTTTCCCGTTGAATTCCAAGGTCTATATTATATAAGAAACTGGGAGTGGATAGCGCGCTGAAATGTCAGCCGAGAGGTATAGGTTCAAATATCCACCAGGGCAGACATTTATTTCCTGATATCGGCTTCACGTGCGATCCGATCCAACTAACCTCTAATGAGTACACTGATCGAACACCGTCAGTTGGAAGACCAGACGGCGAGGGTGCTGCCCGCAGGACATCGCTCTCATATAACCAGTCTTGTTGTCTTCGAGACCAAGTTCGTTTGTAAAAGTCTTGATCATGGTCTTGAGGTTCAACGTCTTGGCCTTGGTCTTGAGGTTCAAAGTCTTGGTCTTGGTCTTGGTCTTGAGGTTCAAAGTCTTGGTCTTGGTTTTCCAAGACCAAGACCAAGACTTTTGTCAATGTGAACAGTCATTTAACAAAACGAAAGAATTAAAAAAAATTATCCAACAATTGCTAATACAATTGATTTGGTATCTACACGGTGTGAATGAGGCTTTACTGTTGTTTTGGACAATTATTTGACTTCCGGTTATTTACCATGGAATGATTTCAAAACAGACTCGCGATTTGTACATTTACATCTAGTGCTTGAAAAGTTGCTGTGTGTACCAGCGATTTCAGCACTTGTAGACCGTGTTTTTTCACATGGCAGAATTTTATGAGGCCCACAGGTCGCGTCTTGGTCAGAAAATTCTGAGGGAATTGGGTTTTATCAAATGCAACAGGCATTTGGAATAATATTTCGCATGAAGAACTTTTGAAAATACGAATTTGGAATTCTCTGCAGTCTGCATTTAGAGTTGTTTTGCTTGAATAAATAATATACTCGCGTTTTCATTAAAATAGCTAGTAGTCTGACTTGACAATTTTTTTTAGTAAGGAATAGCAATCTGGATATGATTGTGATTTGGGGGTTATGGTCTCGGTCTAGGTCCTGAGTTTCAAAGTCTTGGTCTTGGTGTTGAGGTTCAAGGTCTTGGTCTTGGTCATGAGGTTCAAAGTCTTGGTCTTGGTCTTGGTCTTGAGGTTCAAAGTCTTGGTCTTAGTCTTGAGGTTCAAGGTCTTGGTCTTGGTCTTGAGGTTCAAAGTCTTGGTCTTGGTCTTGAGGTTCAAAGTGTCCAAGGTCTTGACAACAAGACTGCATATAACGAGGCAAAGAAAGTGCACAACCCTTCGAAGAACATAGCAGAAGAACGACTCTGGGAAAGTTGGTTGCAAAGAAATGTTTGCTTCTGTCGCCAAATAGAAAATTTCGATACCGCCTTAAAAGCTGGAAGTGCTACTATACGTTGACCCCGTATCAGACGTCTAGAGATTCGTTCCTAGCCGATTCCAGGCCGAAAACGGGAAGAGGGAACCTCCCCCTACGTTACACATGTTTGCGCTTGTCGTGTCAACACAGTCATCTCAGTGTTATTTTTCCACGGGGCTCCTGCATTGAGGGCGCCTCTGAATAGTTTATGCTGCGAGAGGCGCCTTATAAATTACCTGATACGATACGATACGACTAGGACCATAGCAGAAACGTAGTCTAAAATAGTTTACTTTGAGATTTTATTGTACTAAACAAGTGTTAAAAAGTTATAGTCATGAATCAGCAAGTATACTATGCAACAGGAGCCTAGAAAAGCTAATAGCTTATACGAACCATGACCCCTCTGTCTTATTATTCACAAATGTGTTTATTACTTACCGGTAACTAGTGTATTTGCCCGTCATAATTATTATTACGTCATATTATAGGCCTATATGTATCGTTGGTTATCGCCGTCGTCAAGACCGCCGTCGTCAAGACAAACGGTTTATATGTTTCACAATATAGAACAGAACCCGTTTGTGACGTAGCGTCTCCCGACAGACGAACACTACATGGATATTATATACAGTATATAGATTATATGTATAGATTAGTATTTTATTCGTGTAAAACACTGCATATGTCAGTTCAGTTTTCATTTCACCTTGTGTCTACGGATTCTTCGAGTGGCTATTAATCGCAAGGAATGACATAGTTGCGCAAAACACCAGCAAATGACATCTACTCCGCAGACCTGCATATACAAGACCCGCATTACGGCCTACACGTGCACAGTGGGTCTGGAAAAAATTTCCATCAAATACAAGTGTATACGAATCTCTGATCCAGTGGAAGGTATCAAGGAACGAGAAAAAACGCTGCACATAAATATTTAAAGAGCCGTGCTCGATCCCAGCGAGTTATTAACCTGCTTGGACCGGCGTGTATGTTAAGCAACCACGGTTCGACTCAGAGCGAGAACATTCGAGACAGCCTTCTCGATCTGGATAAATATTTATGGTATGCCACGGGCGTGCTCGGCTCTGAGAGCTTTCGCTGGATTCACTTATAAATATAACAGAGAATATATATGCCATTGCATTCTTTATATGCTTATGATACTTTGTCTTTGTTCCTGTCCCTGGGATTTCTGTCTATTTTGTCTTTCTGTCTACGTCTCTCTGTCTCTGTTTCTGTCTATACATGTCTCTCTCTCTCACTCTCTCTCCCTCTCTGTCTGTCTGCCTGTCTCTCTGTCTGTCTGTCTGTCTCTCTCTACAAATATACATATATATACATTATACACACGCGTACATATATTTATGTATATACATGGTTGCCCATGTGATGATGAACTGAGTTTAAGATCCTTGTGCTGACGCGTAAATTCCCCATCCCATCGTCAGAGCTACATGTATGTATGTCAGTGTCATCCTTATCTAGTCACAGATCTCTTCGCTCTGCAATACATGGTGATGATCTTGTTGTTCCCCCGTCGCGTACCTCCACAGTGTAACACGGAAGCTTCGCAGTGATCGGGCCCTCATCTGGAAGAGGCTCTTAATGCAATCTGCGACATGAACTTCTTCTACTTTCTATGCCTCTGCTTCACAAGCGTTTGAAGCCCATTCCGTTCAATCGTAGTCTTGTGTAGTTAGGTGGGGAGAACCCTGAAGAATTTTCATGATGAGTGACAAAATAGACAGAAAGCACTATAATGTATTGTATGATAATACGTAAGACAATTAAGTGCTACCTAAAATATATCAGGGTTACTATATTGTGTCCGGAATATAGGCCTATACTCGGCGCGTATATTTCGGACACATTCCAGTTGAATCATCTGTTTGCAACTTTTAAGTGTTTGTTTCAGCAAAGTATTCACTGAAACCGAGCAACAAGGAAATATGAAAATACCGCAAGAGATTTGCTGTAAGAGACGTGGTCGGCTAGAGCGAAATATAATCTCGTTCAGACAGTTTATGACATCATTAAGCACCTTTATATGTAGGTAGCATATATATGTACCTGTGTAAATATATGTGTATGTTTTTATGCACGGGTGTATCTATGTATGCGTGTAACTGTGTAAGCATGAATATATATGTATGTATGTAAGTATGTACGCATGTATGTATGCATGTATGTATGTATGACTGTATGTGTGTGTGTATGTGTGTATGTATGTACGTATTTGTGTATGCATGCATAGGCCTACATGTATTGTAGGCATGTATGTATGCATGTATACATACATGCATACGTACGTATGTGTGAGCGTACGTACGTACGTATACATGTATGCATGTATGTACGTATCTAGACACGTGCTACAGCGCGTTTTAGGTGCCCCACGAAAGCAGTTTGTAACACCCGTCTATTTCTGTCCTCGGAGTTGACAGCCTTGGGGGTTCGACTGCTTGGAGATTTGAATCGAGACAGACCGAGTTTTTGCATGAAACGGTTTCGTCTAAAGAGTGACATCTGGGGGGGGGGGGTGACTCAGTTGGTCAACGGATGCCCCCAGGAAGAGCGAGCTATTCATCCAGCGATGTGTGCATGAGAGTGACTCTGGCTGGAAGCGTTTCCTGTTGTCAGGGCTCACGATTTTTTACTTCGAAGCACCAGCTGGAATATATGAAGGCTGACGTTTAGGGAAACAGGCAGACAGAAAGAAAGACAGACAGACAGACAGACAGAAAAAAGACAGACAGACGGATCGAATGACAAACAGGCTTATTCACTCACTAACTCTCTCATTAACTCACTGGCAGAAAGACATACATACAGACAGAGGGACAGACAGACAAACAGACTGACTTACTTACTTACTTACTCACAGGCAGAGGGACAGAAAGACTGACAGACAGACATAAACAAACACACACTGACTTAAAAAGACAGGTACACAGCTACAGACACTTCAATGAAGGCAGACAGAGACAGGGCCACACACAGACATGGAGACACTGACAAACAGACATACAGGCAACAAGACATGCATGAAAGCAAACTGCGTGAAGAAAGAATAGCGGAATATTCATCGACGGAACAAGGCCTCACTTTTTCCTGATCCTCATTCCAGCCATTGTAATTTCTGAATGGCCCCTTGGAGAATTCCCAAATACGTCATCCTCTCCACACCACAGAGACGTTCCGACTGCTGATCCTGGACTGGGGAAGGGTGTGGCAAAAGATGGTAGGAGCAACCCACTGTGTGGTACAGGGCTTGATGAGATCGTAAACAGACAGGGCTGATGGGTCCTTGAGGCTGGATCTCAGAAGGAAGGGCTAATTGACCATCAAACGATTGCCCAGAGTTTTTTTAAACTCGAGCTATGATGCATAATCAAAGTCAGGGCATACTCTGAGAGAAAGCAGAGACAGACAAACGCAGTAGACCTGCGACTAGTTTTAACTGTGTGTGTGTGTGTGTGTGTGTGTGTGTGCGTGTGTGTGTGTGTGTGTTTGTTTGTTTGTTTGTCGGTTTGTTTGTTTGTATTTGTTTCCTTCTCTGCTTTGTCTCTCTGACTCTATTTGCAAACTTACACAGACATTTAGACGAATATGGTAAGGGGAGAATTACTCGTATTTGTATGTGTTTGTCCCACCGTCCGTCTCTCTGTGTGTCTGTCTGTGCGTTTATATGTGTCTGTGCGTATTTATGTCCGTTTGTATGTATGTCTGCATGTATGTGTGTGCACGTATATATGTCTGTCTGTACGTCTGTGTCTGTGTATGCCTGTATGTCTGTCTGTATGTCTCTGTGCGTCGTATGTCGGTGTGTGTCTGTATGTCTGTCCGTGTGTTGGGCTGTCTGGCTGTCCCGTCCGTCCGTCCGTCTGTCTGTCTGTATGCCTGTGTGTTTGTGTGTCTGTCTGTGTATATGTCTGTATGTCCTTGTGACTGTCTGTCTATCTGTCTGTCTGTCTGGCTGTCTGTCTGTTGATATGTTTGCCTCAAGAGGCGAGATGGACGTATCGTGTATGTTTCTGTTTAAGTCTCTTCTCTGTTACAGGCAATTAATTCTGTGTAGACAAATGTCGTGTATGGAAAGTGTTTTGCAGACAAACATTTCCAAAGTCTCACAGTTTGACGCAGCTAGTCTCTATTTGCAGCAGAGATTAATCTATAACACGTGATTTCTCTTAGGTATAAATTTACCGGTTTTTCTAGAGACCGTATGGCTCCGACCCTCTTCATTTAACAGCGAATTGCTCGGGTGAGATCCTTCACCATAGCTGTCCGTTTGAAATGGTGCCACGCCGTTTAAAGTCCTCGTGCTAGCCCGAGATTTAATTCTTTGAAATACGCCGGGATTGGTATGCGAAGCTGCATATTCACGTACAGAGGCGCATGTGACGTACGTGACCAATGTAGCTAACCGGGCCAGTGACTACTTTTTTAGCAACTGAATGCTCGTAGGTAGAAATGTAACAAATCTCAGAATTAATAACAATGGTTTTATAAAACCAGAAATTATCCCTGTATGTTATTGTCTACAGTAATCTTATACTATGGAATCTAATTCAAACCAACCATGAGCGTAACATTAAGCAATTGTACGTAAACGAAGCATAAGCAGTTTTAAGAAAACAAAGCATAACCAATATTAATAAACCAAAGCATAAGTAGTCTTAGCATCACAAGAAAGCAATTTTAATTTAAAAGTAGGAGCAACAATAACTAAACAAAGCGTAGGCCTACATGAGCAATTAAACCACCATAGAACGACGACAAAACATTCGTAATATTCAAACCTCCCATGCAAATATCAAGCGGTGGCTGATTTTAAATGCATTCACATCCCTCCCTCATACCTTCCACCCTCCTCACACCTCTCCTCCCCACAACCCTCCCCCTACACACCTCACCTTTAGTCATTACAGTGGTCAGCATGAAACAGCGCGCAACTCTTCTCACGGAATATCTATCAGTTGCCGGAGGATTGTAGCCACAAGGCCGCCTCTGAAAGTATTTGCATCGCAGCCCCACACTGTTCACCCCATCCTGTCCAGCTGCCCCGTCTGGTAACCAGCAAACCCTGACAGACCGATGCGCGGACGAGGGGTCGATGTAATTACGAGAAGTGCCCCCGGAAAATCGTTTCGATTTGACGCGGCAGCTGACGTTTTGTTTCCCACCGACAGACTAATTTCCTTTTTTTAAGTTCATGGTCCGTGTGGCCACGAGGCACTTCGGTCGCCTCCGTCAACACACCTGGACATGGTTGAGCGATTCTGGCACACCTGGGAACCGCTGGCGTCCTTATAAACAGGCGAGGCAGCGTCAGTCTGAAATTTGCCCTTCCGACTCAGCGAGTGAGTTTGCTGGTGAAAGAGAGAAAGTTACAACAATGAAACCTTGACAGCACAAAGGTAGGTGTTACTATTTTAGTTTACCTGTTGTTGATACTTGTCTCAGTAGGCCTACTTTTATTTATATTGTTGCAATCTGTTATTATTAATTATTTTCTCAGTAGTTTCGATTATTTGCATTATTCTTATTTTACTCTCGTTATTATTATTTTACTGTCACTGGGCTACTTTATTATTTTACTGTCACTGGGCTACTTTGAGAGGGACAAAGAATTCAAATCCAACTCAGCATGAAAGTTTCATCTGCATTCATTTGTTCTGAGCATTTATGTAGCGTCTTCAGTGATAACAACTCAGAGGCACTCCCAACCCCGGCGAAATGGTGACCGATAGATAATCTTGTTGGGTCTCACCTCAGCCAACGAGGCTTGTCCTGTGAAATGTCCGCTTTGTTGCCAAACTATGCATCCATTAAGGAGAGGTTGTCTTGTTGCTGGAAAGCTGTTGCAAAGGATAAGGAGAACGCAGAACGCGATTTTAGAAAAGCAACTGTCATTCGATAGTAATTTATTCCCTCCAAGCTAACGCTCAGAAGTGTATGCTGAAACCAGGGAACATTAAAAACCGTTAATTGGAAGAGGTGAGTTTTCAGTTTAAAAGGAAAGACAGCCTGCATTGGAGAGTTGTGAATCTGATTAGGTGGAGAGTTCCAGATGGAGGGACCGGCAACTGTGAATGAACGCCGGACAAAGACAAGACGTGGGTCAGAAACAACATACTTTCCAGCAGATGTTGATCGAAGAGAGGATTGGGCCTTTAACAGAGCTAGAGAGCTATCTACTCGTCACGTACAGAGAATATGGTACAAGTCTTATTCAGTCCGCGGATGAGAGTTAATTTCTTTCTTATAGAGCCACGTTTACCTTCTAAATTCAATACCATATCTTACACGTATTCTAACGCCCACGCTTTTATACGTACAAGGCATGCCTCTGATAGACTGGAGGGAAAATGACAAGCGACACCATTACGATTTGTTACGTTTGGACTTGAGCCGAAATATCCGTTCAAACCCAGGGCCATATCGTTGATGACCAATGTTGATAACGGTTCAAAATAAATTGACAATTACCTTACCTTACCGTGCTATACCTTATCTTACCCTGCTTTACCTTTTATTTTACCTTTCCCTAACTTAACTTGCTCTGCCTTACATTGCCCTACCTTAGTTGGAATTTGAAGTTAGAAGCGAAGTACTTGTGATGTACTATGGTCGCCAAAGTTACGTCTTCATACGATATCTTTCCGGGCATCTTAGCAACCTACATTAACTAGATATCTTCACCAAACGTTTTCACCCGATAGCATTCTCAATACATTATCTTAAACAGGTATCTTCACCGTACATGCATCTTCGCCAAATATCTTCAGATGTTTTCACTAGATATCTTCACCACTTATCTTTAGCTGACATCCTCACCACATTGTTTAATCAGTTACCATACCTTCACCTTTACCAAATATCTTCGGATATCTTCACCCAATATCTTCATTACAAATTTTCACCGGATATCATCACCAGGGCCCAGTGCTAGTAGCTGTGGGAGCCTAGTTTCCGGTGATTATTTCGTAATAACACCGTGTGAATTCTATGGTCAAGCAGGACACTGTCGCACATCTGCATCCACCCCGCCGCAGTCGGCTGTTCCAAAGGCCTCCCTCTGCATCAGACACTGGCTATAAATGATTGTCGGAGCTGCTCATTAACTGCTTCCTTGCCTCCGGCTGGAGAAGATGCGCGGAGGATGAGAGGCAAGGAGGTAGAGGCACAGACAGGCAGACAGAGACAGAGGCAGAGACAGGAAGAGGATGACACGAGTGCATAATTAATCGACCTGCTTGTGAATGATTTCTTAGATGTGGAAATTGCCCACTGGGTCGTTATAACTGATGCCTATCGCCAGCCTCTAGTTTAGTCATCCGCATATTTGTTGTTGTCGGCATCATCATCATCATCATCATCATCATCATCATCATCATCATCATCATCATCATCATCATCATCATCATCATCATCATCATCATCATCATCATCATCATCATCACCATCATCATCATCATCATCATCACCACATCATCATTATCATTATCATCACCATGATCATTATCATCATCATCATCATCATCATCATCATAATCATCACCACCACCATCATCATCATTATTATCATCACCATGATCATTATCATCATCACCACCGCAGCAGCTGCATCAGAAGCATAATCATCATAATCACAATAGACATAATAGTAGTAACAGTAACAGTAGTAGAAGAAGTAGTAGTAATAGTTGCAGGCTAGCAGCAGTAGTAATAACAATGATCGTTTCACTTGTTGTAAACACCATCGTCGCTATCATTATCGTCATTGTCGTTGTAGTCATCATTATCATCATCATCATCATAATCATCATGTCATTATATCGCCACCAGTGGCTGACCGAATTAGTTATAAGATTACTACCCTGGTCTGGAAAGCTATGACTGGAGTTGCTCCAGACTACATCGCCGAGTTGCGACAGCTTGTCTCGATTCAACTGAAACGTCGGATGCTTCGATCGGCTACTAAGAGGGACCTGATGGTTCCACGGTCTCGTACTGCTACGTGCTCACAACGGGGCTTGTTTGTGGCAGCACCGTTGCCCTGGAACAGCCTTCCGCTCTGACTTCGTGACACTATTACCACTAGAGACTTTGCCTCCTTTACCCGGTTGCTAAAAACGCATTTATTCTCAGACTGATGGCGCGTGTTTAGCGCCTCTGAGAGGATCCTAAGTGGCGCTGTATAAATGTTTTATTACATTACATTACATTACATCTTGTACTTTCCTAACGATCGTAGCCGTTGCAACAGCGTATGTGTAAACTGTCTGCGTGGGGTAGAGTTCGTTGTGACGGGAAGATTCTGTGGCCAGGAGTGGCATCAACCGAGAAGAGCGAGACCTGACGTGAACAGCTCATAGGACGGACGTTCTTCATACGCCAGACCTAAGTTGACATAGTCCCAAGGTTGGCGCCCGATAAGTCTTGAGGCTGTGTACGCTTACGTCTAGCTATGACAACGCGCATGCGCAAACGACGACTTCCGGTTGAACGCCGTCTGTGGAAAAAAACGTTATTTCCGGTGAAAAATTCTGTCAGACAATGGTCCTTGTTGTGACACGGTGGCCGACTGATTAAGTGCTCGTTCTGTAAAGCGGAGGTTACGGGTTCGTGCCTCCTTCCTGGACACAGTCGCTGTGCGCGGTACCCTTAGCAAGTTCTTCGCGTATATTTACTTAGCAACGATAAATGTATGTGCACACGTTTTATATATCGCCCGTATGACCTCGAATCTGCTCATTTTTTCAATGAATTGATCGGGTGATATCCTTCATCATCGCTGAACATTTGAATGGGTGCCACGCCTATTAAGGTCCGCTTGTACGAACCGGGTTAGCCCGGTCTGTACCTGCTGTGGCTCTGTCGTCTAAAGTAGCGTTGCACAAATAAAGACTAGTAGCAATTTTAACATTATAATAGCACAATCGTTGAATATTTTGACAACATTAGGATTGATAGCTGGTTATTAACTAGAAGCGCTATATTATTATGCATTAATTATCTCGATATCATTATAGCGTCATCGCTTGATGATTCGCCATTTGTATGCTTGCTATGTAAATACAGATACGTATGTTGCTAAAGTTCATTAAAACAAGTTAAATTCGATTAAACAAGGTATTTTTCAAAGACATTTGCCCTGATAATTGACATTGTGAAACATTCTCGAAGCGGATCGCTACTTACGACGCTATAAAAGTAATTCTCGTAATTACAATTACTATTACAAGTAGTAACTTGAAGGTGCGTAGCCTGCGGGATAGAAACCAAATTCCCACCTTTACAAAGAAATCTTACCACAATCCGTGCACTTAACCTACTTCCAATTTCTCTCATCTGAAACACAACCACCGCTTCTCTCTCTGTGGTCTCCTGGCAAATGGGATTTCGTTCTTCACTTGATGGCTCTGGACAACCTCTGACCTGACGCAGCGCTCTTGAGTGAGCTGGTTCCATAAGCTATTTTGTAGCGCTTTAGAAATTTCCGAGACTACAACTACGATTACCATTACGATTGTTCAGAGTCACTTTGATTCCGTTTCATTGTGTTTCACCTTGAAGGCTCTTTGCAGGTTGCGAACTACGAAGCATGCAGCTACATTAATTGTAATTACAATTAGTAACTTCTATTACGCCGGTGTCTAATACACAAGGCATCAAACGATGGCACACCAAATCCAAGAAGATCAGTTCGGAAGACTCAGTTCCTCCGTAAGCAAGCGACTACGTATTGTAATTGTAATTGTAATCTGACTTTTATAATGCGCGACTTCAAGAATAAACTCATCATCGGCGCTCGCCGCTCCGTACCCGAACCAGCGCAATCACAGTCAAATAATACAATCTTCAGACTCTTACGAAACTGTGGAAGGGACAAACTGTGAAGTACCGGTAACGATCGAAGTTAACGAACATCCGATGAAAACTCAGTTACAAACGATTCGGAAGCCACAAGCCGAAGAGCACTCGATACAATTTGTTTATACGAGGGACACGGTAGCCGATTCGTTAGCGCGCTGGCCTTGTAACGCGAATGTAAGGATTCGATAGGCCTCTCCTCAGACAACGTTACTGTGTAGGGTGAGACCTTGAGGAAGTCCTTCACTTACAATATTACACAGCGCCATCGATTGATGCTTGGTCATTAGACAGTGGCTCTTAATAATGCATAAGAATAATAACAATAATGGTATTATTATTATTATTATTATTATTATTATTATTATTATTATTATTATTACTACTACTACTACTACTACTACTACTACTACTACTACTACTACTACTACTACTACTACTACTACTACTACTACTACTACTACTACTACTACTACTACTACTACTACACCTAACATGTTAATAATAAAATATATAACAGTGACACCGTTCGTTCCTTAGTTTCGATTTGTTCGCTACGTGGCGCCACCGACGCTGGTGTTTGATTGGCTGCCATGTCTCTTTGGTGTCATCAGTCAATTTTGACACCACCGCCAGAGGTCGCAGCCAGGGACGTCATCGAAAAGCGTGTACACGTCACTGTGGATGAATGACGTTTAACGTTGTTGCAATGGAGAATACAGCATTTTGGTCCAAAGATTCTGAGAATAACCAGCATAATAGAATCAATAACCTCAAAGATTTAGCGATTTCGTCTGTGTGTATATTTTATCTGCTCTATTCCAATAATGTCTTCACTCCAACCGGTCTTCCTTGACCTTTGACATACTCCAGTTTCTTCAGTGACATTTAGTTGACCTTTGACATACTCCAATTTCTTCAATGACGTTCGTTGACCTTTGACCTGGCCCAGTTTCTTTTCAGGTCACCGTGACGGATGCGTCGATACTAAGGATGCGAAGTTGTAAGTTGACATAGTCCCAGGATACGGGAATCAAACCCGGGACTTTAGCAACTTCCAGCTCGTCATCCGATCCGCAGCCATTCTCCCTCTCTCCTGGTGACGTAACAGGGCATTTGGGAAGCGACATTTGAGACTATTTCCATAAGTAGGATAGTATTAATATCTGATAACCAGTAAGACTTTTCTAGACTACGCGGCAAATATCAATTGTAATCGTTTTAATAATCGTAATAGTAATCGTAATCGTATTATCAATCGTAATCGTAATAGTAATCGTAATCGTAACGTTAGATTTCTAAAACGCTACTGATATCTATGATGAACGTACGCCGTACGGATTATCTTTACCATACCACACATGCACATTTCCATACAATTCTTATAGGCCTATGCATACGGTTTGCCGAGCACATGTGATGTCTAATAAACACATCAATTTAAAGCAGTACCTATTTGCATTTGATGAGTTTATTTGAAAGGCGCTACATCAATAAGAACTTAAAGCTGCTTTTACATACGGATTTCTTCATTCAGCAATCACGCGTTGGTAGCTTGACTCACCAGAATTCGAAACCCGAGCATTACATAATAGACATTATAAACCCTTGTTGGCTTCCCTGTCGGAATTTTCTCATCAACCGAGCAAAAAAATCAGCGTCCATTTTGAATTTCATAATTCAAATCTCCAACGAGTTCCTCCAGTTCGTTCGATGACCAACGAGTCTACTCCAGGTCTCCAGATATAGTGGCCGCATATAAAGGCAACAAAGAATACGGGGAGAGAAACAGAAACAGGCAGAGACACAGAGACACAGAGACACGGAGAAGGATGCCACTACATCAAACACCGTTCGACAGCCGACATCACAGAACGCGGGTTCGAACCCTGGCGTGTTGGACGAGAAGCAGGTCTGTCGGCAATTACGTGTTGAACACTGCGCCGCAATTAAATCGAGATCGTTAAAGGGGAAAATTTTCATCGGATGTAATAAACGCTCGACAATTATTATGTCGGGAAATATGTTGCACTTTACAAGGCTTCCAGATACGGTTGCTAAACGAGGCAAAGTGTTGTCGTTCTATCGCCCCAGGGTTGTCCCGTCTGGTGAGCGAGGGATGGAATGTCACGGTCTGTTTTTGTGTTGGTCGTACACATGTGTCACCAATTATCACCGTCGTCGTTGCGTGTTGGGTTCGAGGCGAACAGAACGCGGTGGTTGGTGGAACAAAAATTAAGAAAAAATTGATGGTGGCGGGGAGAAGAAATGCAGGACTGTTGTGGAGTAAAAGTCGGTTTTTCGCGATTTTGCGGATTCGGGAGTCTGCAATGGGGAAGAGTTCTTCATCCGTTGCGGTGTTCAGGTGAGGATTGTTTCAACGGTCTTGTTATGTTTCCTCGGTCTTGTATTGTTTCCTAGGGTCGTACATTGTTTCCTCGGTCTTATATTGTTTCCTACGGTCTTATATTGTTTCCTCGGTCTTGTATTGTTTTCTCGGTCTTGTATTGCTTCCTAGGTCTTGTTTTTCTCGGTCTTGTGTTGTTTTCTCATTCTTGTATTGCTTCCTCGATCCTGTGTTGTTTCCTCGGTCTTGTATTACTTTCTCAGTCTTGTATTGTTTCCTCGATCTTGTGTTGTTTCCTCGATCTTGTGTTGTTTCCTCGATCTTGTATTATTTCCTCGATCTTGTGTTGTTTTCTCGGTCTTGTATCGTTTTCTCGATCTTGTGTTGTTACCTCGGTCTTGTATTGTTTTCTCTGTCTTGTTTCAACGATCTTGTCAATACTGTTTCAAGACAATGTATCAGCTCCAACTGATCCACGTCCTACTAGCATAACCTCTTGTAAGTTCAACTTTAGTGGGTCGTTATGCCTTTGTAAAAAGACTGCTTAGTTAGTATGGACTGTCACAAACATTATCAATACGTACTACAGACAAAGAGGTTCTGGTGGTTATGGTCTTGAGGGCAATGTATTAAGTCCATTGTGTATTAATGTATTAAGCAGGCATTGAACTGATTCCTAATCACCTTCTTACGTGTACAGTGCAGTACAGTGCTTTTACTCTATTTGATATTGCCATCAGTTCAAAAATCGGAAGTTCACACACGACCATACGCAGGGGCGTCTATCGTTGCTCCAATGACTTAGGGGGGGGGGCTAAGTCATTGGAGCAACGCCCTTTTTTCCCCTCTTCTTCTCCCCTTCCCGTTTCTCCCCCCCCCCTAAAATGGTGGCACACACACTATCAGATCTCCCCCCCCATTTCTTGGATGGAGCATTTGCTCCAAGGTTTCTATGGTGTAGACGCCCCTGACCATACGACAGAACATCTATGGCGGTGAGCAGTTGTGCGTTAGATGGAAGATCGAACCCGTACTCTCCGCGTTACAGGCCCAGTGCTCTATCCAATCGGCAACCGTGCCCAACATTTATGTTTGTGAGAACAGCGTACAGGCCCAGCTGTGTAGCCATGGTTACAGCTCTAAAAAAAGATCCAGCTCTTTGACCAGTGGCCATCTCTAAAAGCTTCATGACAATGTACCAGCTAAAACTGATCGATGCCTTAGGAGCATAACCTCTAAAGGGTGAACGAAACGTTAGCGACTTCATTTTCTTAGCCTCGGCATATGAGATCGGGTGGTCAGTCTTCTTCCACGCCGTCTGATCTTCCCACCAACAACATAGTCCGGTCAGTGTACTCATAGCTGAGTTGGCTAGGGGGCGCCGATGGAGCCGATATCTCAAAACAACTTTCACCCTTGGCGGGATTTCAACGACATCCAACAAGCTTACCACTAGATAATTAATCAAACACCCCAAAGAACAAAAACAAGATCTTGTCGTCACAAAGAGAAGGGAAGATGGCGGATAGGGATTCTGAGGAAACCGCACGTCCATTGAACCAGTTGTGGATTTCTCATGATCCTTAACCGCTTCTTCCACACATCGAATCCAAGCGAACGAACATCAACTGGAACGATGGTCCTCCCTCCGGTTGTCTGAGAATGTCTCCAGTAAGTATAAGGATTGTAATCTTACGTAATCGGAAGCATAATCGTAATTTCAAATTTATATAGCGCATTTGAAAAGAAACTACCTGTGATTTGCAGTGGTTCTATAGACAAGGATGAAATGTCTTCCTAACTGCTGAAGACGCATGTTACGTCATGTTATGTCATGTCATGCCATGCTATGTGCTATTTAATGTATTAATTATGTGAACGTAGGACTATGTCATGTTATGTCATGTTATGTTGTGATTTTACTATAGGCCTATGCTATGTTATGCCATGCATTGTTACACTACGTGTTGTTACATCATGCTAAGTTACGTTGTTATGTTACCGGTACGTTACGTTTTGTGTATTATGCTAGGGTAGAGTGTGATAAGTTGATTATCATCCTTAAACGGTTTCTTGTGGAAAGTTCAGATGTTGTGCGTAACTTACTAGCCTTTCTTAGTCGGCGAAGGAACTTTTCTTCTAGATTTACAACTGCTAACCGAACTTTTCTTTTGGATTTCTTCTAGATTTAGAATTTGCAACCGAACTTTCTTCTAGATTTCTTCTAGATTTAGAACTTCCAACGGTCCGATTAACATCCAGCTTTAGTTGCTCTGGTTTATTTTCGTAAACGTGATCTCAAAATTTTTAAAGCGCTACAATAAATCTAAGTGCAGAGCACCAGCTTATTCACGAGCGTTTAATTAGCTGTTCGACGGTTTAACATTCCTTCCACAGCAGTTTGTCTTGGTAGATTGTTGTCGGCTTTTGTCTAATCTGACGATCGAGTGACGAGAAAGGCGACGATCCAATTGCTCTCTCTCAATCAACAGACTGAAAAATAACGAAGCATTTTCTCACATCCAAAATCTTAAAAGCAAAACCTGTTACAGAGAAATGAATACATGTGTGTATAATGTATGAGATTTAGCTCAACTAAACCCTCCATTCTCCAGAGTCGTATATGACTAACAACGCAAGTTTGGAGTTTAGATAACTATATTTTACTGTTCTGTTGCTGTGGAAATAGTCGCATTTCAACTTGATAATCCTTGAAACCCAGTGAACCACAATCCCAAGAATTCTTACCCTGATCCATCCAATCCTCTGCCTTCCAATCTTTCTCAGCCTGAAAGAAACTCGTCTTAGCAGCTCCTCTGTCTCCCTCTCTCTCTGGTCTTCTGGATCTCTACTAGGCATCTTTGGACAACCCTTCTGACGCGACACAGCGCTCTTGAATAAGCTGGTGTCCAGTGCTTAGCTCTAAAGCAACACTTTAGAAACGTGAAGTAACGAACGTTAGAAACCACACTTCTTAGGCGTTACAGTGAGAGGCGTTTAAACAACTGCGCTACATTGTGTTTGCCTTTATACCTTGTAATGTGGTAGGGCCTACATTAATATTACATCGCATCTGTAAAAAATAAATTAGATCGAGGTTAATGAGTAAACCAGTAGCGTACCCGACCATGTGGAGAAGAGATTTTTCGACGTCTTCGCCAGTCTTGGCGCTGCTCTCGTAGAAGAATGCGTTGAATTCCTACAGAAGCAAACAGCGACAGTAGGCCTAAACTCAGAACAGTTAATGCGGTTGTAGCTGAGGAGAAGATTAGAACTCTATTACGAAAACTTTCGGTATGCAACGTGTCCAGTAGCGGCAATATGATAGACAGATAGACAGACAGATATATAGAAAGATACACACAAATATACGTAGTCGAAAAGACAACCAGACTACATTCGTCAAGACACAGCAGATTCCACCTCAGACGGCGATCAGTTCAACAAGACAGCTGCTTCACCGAAAAACCAGCAACTTGGTCAGTCACAACGGACACGAGACAGAGAGAGCTATCAGACGTCTTAATCTGCTAACACTCCTTTTCAGAAACTAGTCAAGGATGACAGTCATTCAGATCCAACAAATGTAGACGGAGATAGATAATTATTCTCTCGTTTCAAAGCATTGGCAGGAACGTAGCTAGCTATAATCGCGCTCTTTGCCAAACGTAAATACAGCGTTCCCTCCAAAGATCAACTTAACCAATAACGACCAAATTTTCCTGCGCTGTCAGGTATCCATTTACTAATATTATATATATATATATATGCACTTTTATTTGTTGCTATTTAACTGTATTACATTTGTTTAATTGTAAATGGATTTTATATTTCAAGATAAACTTTTAGTTTAATAATTAAATCATTCCGTCTCAAAATTTGCGCCCCCCTTCAGTGCGCCCTGTTCCATGGCACCGTTGGAACACCTCTCGCTATGGCACTGCGCATTTGCAACTCTTCAGAAACCTGCTATCCGTGTTATTTTAAATTTGTACCGGTTCTCCATTCGTGTTAACTTCTGTCTGTGCATTGACTTAAGTGGAGACCAGTGCAATTCCGGATGGAATGGCGGAAAATATCCGAAGCATTTCTTGAAACAATGAGATTTTAACAAAGGCGCTATATGAATATCCAGATGTATACTTAATACAAAGCTATGAATATTGAACGTTGACCTTGACCTTGGCGAGTTCTTCGCCATCTGTCGGCGTCACTTGGCGACTAATGGCGTCATTGGCAATGAGATCTCGTTTGTTGCCTATGATAGCGACAACCGTTGTTTCGGCGGAACCCTCCTGGGAAAAGCAACGCATGTCTTAACCCCGAAAACCAAACTCAGTAACCTGTTGATGAAGATAATGATGACGATGACGACTATGATGACGATAACATTGATGGCAATGTTGACGATTAGGTCCATACTGATAACGACGAAGATAACTATGATAACTATATGATGATGACGATTATAAATTATGATGAAGATTATGAAGATAACGTTCGATAAAGATGACGACGATAGTCACGATGACGATAACGATGCTGACGATGCGATAATGATTACGATGTATGTATGTATCGGGTCTTTTATAAAGCGCATTTTTGAAACCCGTTAAAAGCGCTATGAACGTGGCTGTCCAAGAGATCTGAAGAGGTGCATAGCTAGAAAAAGTAGCCTAACTTGAGCAGAGTTTAGTATGCAATTAATAGTATAGCAGGTGTAGAGGTAAATGGAGAATGTAAATAATACACAAAAAATGAGAAGGTAAATGAATAATGTGGTGGTGGGGGTAGTGGGTGGGGGGTGGTGGTAGGGGTAGTGGGTGGGGGGTGGTGGTAGGGGTGGTGGGTGGTGGGGGGTGGTGGTGGGGGGGGTGGTGGGTGGGGTAGTGGGTGGTACCGTGGTGGGTGGTGGGGAGTGGGGTGGGAGTGGGGGCGTGGTGGTGGTGGGGGTGCACGGGTGGTGGTGGTGGTGGTGGTGGTGGGGGTGGAGGGTGGTTGGGGGCGGGTTGTGGATGGGGGTGGGGGTGGTGGGTGGGGTGGTGGTGGTGGGTGGTGGTGGTGGTGGGGGGGTGGGGGTGGTGGTGGGGGTGGTGGGGGTGCAGGGATTGAAACTTATAACCCCGGGCAACGCCGGGTAATCCAGCTAGTAGTAAATAAACTGATAAATTGATTACCTGTACGTCATGCATCCAACTCCGAACGTTCTTGAAAGAGTTTTCCGAAGTGACATCATACATGACAACAGCTCCATCTGCCTTCCGGAAGTACTGCTGAGTCATGCTGCGGAATCTAGAAATATATATTCTAATATATACAAATTATAATGCTACTCCTGTAGAGATATTTTTATTAACCACTGCTCAATGCAGAACCGGTAGCAACACCGGTAATGATATCATAGTTAAGTGCATTTGAAGGATATTAATGCAGCCTGTACTTTTCAGAGGATATTAAAGGCGCTATGTAATGGCTTAATAGACACAATAGTGTATACATCTATGCATGCATACACGCACCTATATGCATACATACACATGCACACATTCATAGTTGAATACATAGATACATGCACACACAAACATAGCCACCTACAGCAAACATGCATACATACATACATACATGCATACATACATACATACATGCATACATACATACATGCATACATACATACATACATACATACACAATTGAATCAGATTAGACGTATTAAATCTCGAAACGTATGTACTGACTGACCTTTCCTGACCAGCTGTATCCCACATCTGGAGAACCACCTGTTTTCCACCTACGTCCAATGTTTTTGATTGGAAATCAACACCTGTCAACATGTATATATCGCCGAATGTGCAACTTTCACGGATAGGATGGCTTGACAAGTAATTAAGAAAGGATGAGGCGAATTGCTGTCCAGGTCGGCGTGCTGAAAGAAGAAGAAGAAGAAGAAGAAGAAGAAGAAGAAGAAGAAGAAGGAGAAGAACAAGAACAAGAACAAGAACAAGAAGAGCAGTGAATTATGCTACCATGAGTTGGCTAGGGGGAGCAGGTGGATCATAAACATCTAAACAAATGTTTACCCTAGCGGGGACCTCAATCCCCGACCACTCGGTTACAGGTCCAGTATATAGGCTAACCACAAACTATCGCATCATTTTTGATAAATAATTTCTCTGCTTATTTACCGACTGTGGAGTTGAATCGTGGCGAGAATTTCTCCTCGCAAGCTCTTCGAATGAAACTCGTTTTTCCTACTCCAGAGTCTCCGACGAAGACGAGTTGGAAGAGGAGTGGAGTTTGCTGCTCGATTTCCTATGACATTGAAGCATAATTTAAGAAACAACGCTGTATGAACAAGCATAATAGTGGTTTAATGCTCTCATTTTATATTCATTTTATTATGAGTTTATTAAGCGCCACTATATAATGACCGAGCTTCGATCTATGGCGTTGAGCAATTGCGAGTGAAAGATTTGCTCAAGGCCTCTACATAGTAACAGTCTCACAGGATGCTAGAGCTTTACTCTAAAAGTTACTAGGCGAGCGCTCTATGGCTACCCGTAACAGGTTTATTAGGAGGCTTAGAAAGGTTCGGGATGTTTTTCGATCAAAATCAGGAAATATCCTTTCGTTAGGTTGATTTTGGGATCGAATTGAATGGCTGAGACTTTAATAAAGCAGTCAAAAATAATACACATTTCTTAAAGCTCCTCAGCAGAATGCTTGTAAAGGTTTCACGATTGTTTACGCGTCTTTGTTCTAGAATCTTCTCAGAAGCGTGGTACTGAGGTAGAGAGATCACAAGGAGTAGCCACAACGCCAGTAACGACAGGACACCTTGTTATTATCAATTAGTAACTTTTATTGTACCGGTGTCTAATGCACAAGACATCAATCGATGGCACACCAAAACCAAGCTGTAGTCAGGTCGATATCCAGAAGGTCAGTCCATAAAACAGAGAGGCAGCATAACGATTCCGAATATTGTAATTGTAATTATAATCGCACATTTAAAAACGTGCCACTCAACTATTCAGAGGCGCTTCCGACCCAAGTTAGTACTAATTACAAACAAATAAAATGGACATCATGAGTTTCAGGAACAGAGGAAAAGTGAACACCAATTGTTACCTGCTGACTTGACTGTGCTGAACAGTTGCGGACACTTTGAACGCTGTCTGTAGGCTGTTCACTGTTGCCATGATCTCTGGGCTGTTCACTGTTGCCATGGTCTCTAGGCTGTTCACTGTTGCCATGGTCTCTAGGCTGTTCGCTGCTGCCATGGTCTCGAGGTATCGTTGTTACGACAGCCTGTAAGAGTTCCTGCTCTAGGTTGCAGGAGCCAAGTGGCTGCTCTCGGAGTCCAACGTAACCAACCGTCTGTAGACTACAACCGGAACATGAAGAAGTCGCCACGAGCCATCATATGTTGGTAATGGCAATGGTAATGGTAATTGTAAATTTATATAGCGCCACTTCAAGAGAGACTCATGAGAGGAGCTCCCGACCTAACCAAATGAAACCACGATCGAATAAAATGGTCTGATACATTTTAAATCTTTCAGTTTAGAATTTTTGGGTTCACACAAGTACGCTGTTTCGTTGTAAATTTGGGCTCAGTACAAATTTAAAAGTAATTTACAGTACGAAATGCAAATGGTTCATATCGAAATATTCTTCTTCGCCAACATAATGCATTAAAAACTTCACTTTAATTGAAATGGAACATTACCACACGATACATGAACTGCGGTTTTAAAACACAAGATACCTGTCTTCTCTGTTATCGTGATCAGCTGTTGAGCAGTCTCGTGACTGTAAAATGTTCAGAAGGTCTATCAGATAATCCCTGTCCTACAGTAACATAAGGAAAGAACAAGTTATTAACAACCGACACATTACAATTCCACAGAAATTTTAGATTTCCCTGTAAAACGTTCGTATGCGAAGCGCTTTTGTGAGGCTTTTAAAATGCGATATATTAAGTGACCTGAATACATACGTGCATTTATGTACGGTATGTATAATATGTACATAGGCCTATGCATGCATGTACTATTCATGCATCCATCCATGGATGTACGTATGCATTAATATATGTATTTATGACAACCACGAACTATAATAAGGGACTTACCGCATCTAACCATTCCATACCATATCTTACCATACCTCATCCTACATCACCTTAACTTATCGTAACATACCTTATCATATCAAACCATACCTTACCTAATACCTTTCCTAACCTTACCTTGCCTCTACTGGTTTCTCTGACTTTGACTAAATGCCTTCGGACCTTTTTCAGTCGTTCATTTTCTCTGATGACGGCGTCGTTTTCCCGTCGGAGTCTTATGGTCTCGCTGCTGAGCCTCGCATTGTCTTCCAGAATCATCTCTTTCCAAAGACGGATGCTGTCTCTATCCTGCATCAGCAACTCTACCTGTGCCGCATCCCCATTGTCGACAATCATTCTCTGATGGCTTCTTCCTTCTGTTTGTGGTCGCACTCCCCCTCTGTGGTCGATGGAAAAACAACAAAAAGAATTTATGCTACTAACAATTATTATACTATTACTGATAATTATAATTAATATAAATTAATATTGATGATAATTTCAATTAATTTCAATTATAGAAGTTCTGGTATGCCTACTGATACTTACAATGCAGAAAAGCAAAATCGGCAAGCCTGGCGGACTGATCTTCCAGATGTTGACCTAATGGGGGTTTGTTTTGCTGCGCCATAGGTTGACGCCTGATGATGATGATGATGATGATGATGATGATGATGATGATGATGATGATGATGATGATGATGATGATGATGATGATGATGATGATGATGATGATGTGATGATGATGATGATGATGATGATGATGATGATGATGATGATGATGATGATGATGATGATGATGATGATGATGATGATGATGATGATGATGATGATGATGATGATGATGATGATGATGATGATGATGATGATGATGATGATGATGATGATGATGATGATGATGATGATGATGATGATAATTCTATATCACACCTCGAAGCTTTATGTTGATAAACATCTTCGCTGTCGTCTCCAAGTGGTCTTCTATTTTCTTCGGACTCGCAAATTGATGAATACAGATTGAGTTTGTTGTCAAAAGTTGGGTCTTCTTCGACATCGTACCGGCCACATAAGCCATCATTACTGGATTTTGATTTGGTGCGATCTTCTAAGGTATTACTCCAACTTTCGTTTGAATTTTTCCAGTCTGTATGAGTATTATCATTAATACCAATGGCAGCCATAAAATCGAACGTTATCTCTTTGCTACCCGTGGGAGTCTTGCCAGATGGCGCGCGCGAAATGTCATATTGAGTGAAATCGTTGTTGTTATTTGCTGAAGAAGGCTGGCAACATTTTGTGGTATTGTGGTTTATAAGATCCTGTTCTAGTCTCAATGTTAAATCATCAGTTTCAGACAAACTTTCAGAATCCCTTTCTTGTGGCGTCATGGCTTCATTGTCTGTTACTGAGAATGCAACGGAAGCAGTTTCCAGATCCTTGTGGTGACATCTGCTGACATTATTTGATTGGCAAGTTATTTCCTTTTTGTCCGAGCGGTCACTTGCAGCGATCTGCTCGACCTTGGCATCTCTGTGTTCAATTGACCTTTCAACCAAATTCATTTTGTCGAGTGTTGCATCTGTTTCGTCGAGAGAAACGTCCGTTCCTCCAGGTCTTTCCAAGGAGCTCTTCTTACCTGCAAGTTTAGCATCGCTGGTAAAATTAGCCTTGTTGTAGTTCAATTATCTGTACCATTATCATGATTATAATTTAATAATAGTATAGTAGTACATGCCTACACATATACATACATACATACATACAATACATACATACATACATACATACATACATACATCAATCAATCAATCAATCAATCAATCAATATATCTTTATTGCAATCAATAACAACAATCAGTAATAAGAATGCAGGTCATGTACTAACAGAAACTTCCGTATATCTAGATTTAATAAAAAAAATAAGTAATATTCCGTCTTGTCTGACCGCTGAAATGGTGCTATCGATGACAATGGGTGGCCCCAAAGGGATGGAAGTCCCGCTAAGCAGGGATACCCGACCAAACAAATTATCATCTTTTTGTAAATGACTGTTCGAATAGAATTTTTTGTAAATTATAATGTTTAACACAGAAAGAAGAAAATGAATTAATAATTGCCTTAACTAATTCTTAATTAATGGGAGGAGAGGAAAGAAGGTGAAGAGGAAAAGGAGAAGAAAAATAGAGAGGAAAGAATAAAAGAAGAACTTAACTAAATACTCCCGGGGAAGTTCCACCCCGGTGTGACCCCGCCTTCCAATCCCACAGGAGTTAGTAACATGCTGCTACACATATGGTAGATCATGATGTGATAAGAAATTGACGTAACCTTTTTTTGAAGTCTTGTCGATTTGTTGCTGATCGTATTTCTAATGGTATTGAATTCCAGATAAGGGGACCATTTGACCTTATGTTAAACGCTCTTAAATTGGTGCGTGCCTTTTCTGGACGGTATAGTGAAGCACCTCTCGTGTTGTGTTCGTGCAACGTTGAGCCAAGAGCAAAGTAATTAGAGTATGAAGCAGGGAGTAGTTTATGTTCATATTGGAAGAAAAAATCACCAACCTGGGCGACCCTAATTTGTTTTATAGTTAATAACTTTAGTTCCTTGAAGATAGGGGCAGAGTGGGTGTTTCTTTTAGCTCCCTCAATCATTCTGATAGCCTTTTTTTGAAGGATTTTTAATTTTTGAAGTCGAGAGTCGTAATTAGATGCCCAGAGTAGGTTGCAGTAACTTAAGTACGGTTGGATTAACGTGTGATATAAACTGATTCTAACCTCTTTAGGAAGCAAATGTGAGACTCTAGATATTATCCCAATGTTTTTAGCTACCTTTAAGGAAATATAATTTATGTGGCTTTTCCAGGTTAGATGCTGGTCAACAATTACCCCGAGGAATCTAGTAGAGTCAACCTGAGATATGGGAGCATCATCTAGTACAAGAGATGGAGTTATTTGCAGGATTTTTCTGTGTGATTTGAACATAATGAAATTTGTTTTGTCAATATTAAGTGTGAGTCTATTTGCAATGAACCATCTGGTCACTCGCCGTAGTTCAAGATTAACTGTATCCATGAGAGTTTGCCAAGAACGGTTAGAATAAAACAGGTTGGTGTCGTCTGCAAAAAGGATAAAGTAGTGTTGTAGAAACATTTGCTAAAACATTTACATACATACATACATACATACATACATACATACATGCATACATACATACATACATACATACATACATACATACATACATACATACATACATACATACATACATACATACATACATACATACATGCATACGTACATGTACATAACCATAAGTTTATTGGTCCAAAACAAACATGGTCAAAACAACATTACATCGTACTGTGTACACTGGACTCAAAGGCGGCCACAGAGGGGACCGAAGGCCCGCTGATTAAGGCAGAGGGCTATGTAGGCCTACATGACAAGTATTATAGGGTGAAAGACAATGGTTATAACAATAGATCATATATATATATAGTTATATACTAATACATGCTCACATATACATACATACATACATGAATACATACACACACACGTACATACACACATACATACATACTTAACATACATACATACATACATACATACATACATACATACATACATACATACATACATACATACATACAAAGTACATACATTCATACATATGGATGTGAATGGCGTTTACCTGGCTTGCGTGCTTGGGAGATGCCATCTGTTACAACACACATCACCCCTACTACTAGAATGAGCTCGACCAGTATTTTCTCCAGTGGAAAGCCCAACAGTAAATCCAGAATGGATACAAAGGCGCCCATGTTAACGTTTCATGCCTTCAAGTAGAGATCCAATCCGTTCAATTCCACTCCAGATGAAAGCTGTAAATGCTTCTCTCGAAGCTTTGTTATAGTGATGGCTTTTCAACAGCGACAGTCAACCAGTGCCACTCGATTTACATAGAATTCCCGCACATCTACTTTTCCTACATCAGTTTCAAAATTTCCAACACTCATTCGTCATGACGTTATTTATCTAACGGTCACAAAACGTCATGAAGACAACTGAAAACGTCAAAGCGTCAAATGTGATACATCCAGACGTCATGACTTAGAGTCAAAGTCTTTCATCATAGCTTCAAAAGTAAACATCATTTGCACGTCGTCAAGACCTTATGGTGAACCTGTTACATGTCACAACTTGAGAACCTTTGGTCATTTCCTCAGTGAAGAAACGTATTTAAAATTCAAAGCAGTTATCTATTACTTGTTGACAACGAGGTCCGGTATTTGTACGATAAACGATCGATTTTCGGAAATGTTATTTCGCGGTCGTTATTAGATTTCGAGAAAGACTTCGACCGCGTCAACTGTTAAGTAAACAAAGCACAGAAGTTCTGGCCCAGTAACATCGAAGTACTTTGACAGAAATCAAACAGTCGTTCAAGTTTCAACTCTCTGTCGTTCTAAGTCTAACTGAGGCCTCTGTGAACGAGTTTGATTGGCTGTCAAGGTAGGTTACCTGTCAGCTCAAATGCTCAGCACAGTAATGCATAGACCTATACGCCTGTTACTTACCGTCATTCATACATAGATTCAATTGATGTCGAGGTATGGATTATAGGTAGGTATACACAAGGCTATAGCCAGAGGCTTTGAAAGAATTATAATGAATGCTTTGATACATACATATATGGATGCATACCTATATGCAGACATACATAGACACGTATATATAGGCATACACACACTCATACATAAACACACATATATAAACAAATGCAGACATAAATAAATGCATACAAAAACATACACAAATGCATGCATGCATACATACATATATGCATGTATACGTACATGCATGCATACATACATACAGACAGACAGACACACATACATACAAACACACCTACGGGCCTACATGCATGCATACATGCATACGTACATACATACATGCATGCATACATACATTCATGCACACATACATGCATGTATACACGCACTCATAAACCTGGCGTGCTCCTTTTTATCTGAGTTTTGAAAGAATAAGGAGTAGGTTTTAAGGGTGGATCCAGAGGACCATCAGATGCATGCATATTATTATCTCTAAACCCAGATGGGGGAGGGGGAAGGCCGCGGCAAACAGATAGACTGCCTGCTTTTGGTGTTACAATTGACTGTATACACAAATAACTCTAGCACTATTTGCTATTTGAACAGCTTATCAAAGACATTTTGAGACTTTATCGCTATTCAACGGCATTGTGGGCTATTCTTATATATATATATATATATATATATATATATATATATATATATATATATATATATATATACATATATATAAGAATATGATCATAACACATTACTGTATAAAATAGCTTCTTTTGGATGGGCGTACGTATAGCCCAGTCTTTTTGGCTATTGACACCAAAAACTGAAATAGGTGGTTGGCCGACAATTTTTTGCGAGGTAACATGACAGCCTAAATTTTAATTCTACTTATATATATATATATATATATATATATATATTTACATGTGGCACATAAAGAAGGCGTTGTAGTGCCAAATTTATATATATTATATATATATATACATGTGGTATATAAAGAAGGCGTTGTAGTGCCTAATTTATATATATATATATATATATATATATATATATATATATATATACATGTGGCATATAAAGATGGCGTTGTAGTGCCTAATTTATATACATATATATATATATTAGCGTGGATGGGTCGGTTGCAACTCTTAAATATATATATATATTATGGTTACTGAACGCAATTGATAATTGGTTTATTGATCATGCGTTGGTTTTGGTCTGCAGCCAACGGTGCAGATTACTAACAGGGTTGGCTTGTTCCTCGTTGGAATGTTCCAACTGTTGGCTTCTGAATGGATATTTCGTACATATATGAATGGCAAGGCTGAATCCTTGTTTGACTGACAGGTGGCAAATACTGAGGTAGCTGATTGCTACATTGGGGAGATACACTGATTTGATACACGAAAAATGATACAGAATTAGGTTCAAATAATAATAATTATTATTATTAAGGAACATTTATATAGCGCCCCTTCTATAGGCTGTCTACTCAGGAGCGCTACCATGCAGTTCAGCCTCGGCTAAAAGAGTAGTCTTTAAGAGAGAGAGAGAGAGAGAGAGAGAGAGAGAGAGAGAGAGAGAGAGAGAGAGAGAGAGAGAGAGAGAGAGAGAGAGAGAGAGAGAGAGAGAGAGAGAGAGAGAGAGAGAGAGAGAGAGAGAGAGAGAGAGAGAGAGAGAGAGAGAGAGAGAGAGAGAGAGAGAGAGAGAGAGAGATAATGACATCGAGAAACAAGACGAGAAGGGAGAGAAAGTAGACAGAAAAAGACAGAGACACGGAGAGAGAGACAGAGACACGGACGCATGCACAGACAAAGAGAGACAGACAGAGAGATTAACAGAGCTTCATGAATAAATGAAGATGTTCATTATCGACCGTCTCCTCCCAGCCGCTGAATCTCTGAGTCATCGCAGTCAGCAGCCAATCATCTCACTGAAACAATTCCTCTACAACCCCGTGGGCTGAGAGAGGAATCGCAGACAACGTCTCAGTTTCTTTCTGCGAAGAAATGGACTTAGTAGTGGCTTACAATGACATTGACGCAGAGAAGTCAATGTTTCAAGAAGAAGGAATGTCTGTGAACGGTGATCTACATGTGTGGTTCCTACAAAGAATCATCTTTCTCAGGAAACAGGTAAAGATACCGAAGACATCGCCAGTATTTATATAGCGTATCTTCAAGATAACTATTCAGAGGCACTCCCAGCCCAGCCCCGATAGAAAAGAATAGCTATAAAGTGTTAATAGGAAGTGCAAGCGGAATCCGTAGCTAAGATAACGCGCAGATCTAAGGGAGTCAGCTTCAGGTAAGTTGGTAAGTAAGTAAGTAATTAAGTAAATAAGTAGGTAAATGGGTGAGTGAGTAAGTAAGTATATTCTTTATTAACCAACTGCAAATTGCACTTTGGTGTACAGACATCATTCTAATAAACACAGCTGAGAAGGATATATGACATCCTAACAATAAATGTTTTGCGTATCAGGTAGGCCCTATAGATCGTCCAAACACTGAAAAAGTGCGACGCTGCATTGTGAGGTGCAAGCATAAGGAACAACCAGTTAATTCACCCTGGGCAGAAAAACGAAGATTCTCCGGCCAGCTAAACTTGAAATTGAGCAGTAGAGTTTGCGTAAACATTTCCGTAGAGGACATTCCCTAATTGGCATCGCCAAGCCAAATTCCAAATCCTTCAGTAAAGCAAATTCAAATACAAGGACAGTTCAGTTCTTTTTATTCCGTCGTTTGCTATGTTTAGATTTAATGTGTTCTTGTTCTAGAGCGAATCAATTTTGAATGAATTGAGATCTGTAAATCATAAAAGTTTTTATTTCCCACAGTGGGACGTAAGAGAGTCGTTTATTTTCTGTTCTGCGTTGAGGCAGAATTCAATTTTGTAGGTTAACCTGTTTCTCTACTTTCTCCTCATTTTTGTACCGGAATTTAGGCCTAGCGATTTTACGCATGACTAAACACTGTGTTCCCTGCAGCTGGAGAACTGGCTGAGAGACTACGAACTTCAGTCATGTGCGCTGCAGCAAAAGATGGAACTGTTACGCATCACTGCATCGAAACCTGCTCTCTCGTCGATTGTGCAGCAGACCGAAACGATTGATCTAGCCAATGAGTCGACGCCAAAAACAGAATTTAAAAGCAATGCAAACTGGGCCAGTGAAAAAATGGTAGTATTCAATAGTTACTCATTATTAATGAACTCTAACGTCGTTGAGGTTATCAAGAAGCGCCCTCAAAAGGAACTTAGAAGGTGTCATCAAATATTACAATACATTAAGTGACAGCCTCTCTGACTTGACGCAGCGCTCCTGAATAAGCTTTAGAAATTCTGGAGTTTACGGTTACGATTGCATTCTATCGACGTTCAAGAAAGTGAGTTACAGTAGTCGAGTTTATGGAGAACTCATACAATCTTCAAATGTCTCTCTCTGTTTATGCTTGCAGATACAACTCGTGAACAAGCAAATGGATTCGTTTACTAAACGTTACTCAACTAACATTAGAGAAACTGGACATCTAACTAACGGACACCACAGCCTCTCACCGGGAGCGACCGCGCCTCTGTGGCTGAGGAGTGCCGAAGTGAACGGAGGAGAGTTGGAGGAAGAATCAGCAAGCTGGGCTGCAGAGGAAAGGCATCCTTTGACGGCAAGATGTGAAGACGTTGACCTTGCACGAGTTATGTCACACCTTCGCTTGTACATAGAAAGCATGAGATTGAAAAGGTGCGCCTTACCTGTATTAAGAAGATCGGATTGTGTTATGCGTATCCAAAGTTGAGTCTGTATTACATGCAGTTGAAGTTCTGGTTGTATAATAGGCTTACTAGTTAAGACTAGCTTGAAATAATTTGAGTGGTATTTTATCTGAGTCTTTCGCGATCATTCGATTTAATTGAATCTAATGTTAATGACTTCCAAAGCTTCTCTACCGTATACGTATAATCGAGTTCACTTCAAGTGAAGTTGTATAGCAAAAAATCAACATTGGGTTAAAATGTAATTATAGCGTCGTGACAATTGTTTTGAAGGCATCTAACGAGCGTATTACATTATCCTATGTCCGCGCTGTCCAACATGCGGCCCGCGGACTCATTTTAAATGGCCCGCACGAGCTCAATATCAACCGCAAATAAAAATATTGCAAGCACAATTCAAAACAAAATCTCACTAAAACGTGCTTGACGTTTATTGGGGTACTTTTTTGGCGCTGAACTATTATAAAGCATGCCAAACATCGGCTAGGCCTACATGCTATTATTAACTGATTATTGCATTATTATTGCCATAATAAATTTTAAAACATTTATAATTTTTGGTATATTTCAGTCGTTGCTTTTGAGTTTTCTGTTGCGGCCCTTGACTTCTAGAATAATTTTCCGGTGGCCCACGGTGTCAAAAAGGTTAGACACTGGCCTATGTTTCAGGGATATCTTGTGGCTGATAGTCTACTTTAGACTACGGCTTTGACGGCGATCTCACCTTACACTTTTTCAAGAACCAAGACAGTCACTCAGTTGGTTTTTCGCTGAGGGGTCTATATAGCGTAGGAACAACAGTTTTAAAGGTCTGGCACGAGTATATTTCATTATCCAACGTTTTAACGATATCTTGCGGCCGCCAAGGCCGTTGACGTTCACCTTACCATATAATTTTTTATAAAGCAGTTAACTGTGCTTCTCGTTGAACATATAGCGTCGGAAGACCCGTTTTAAAGGTGTCTAATGAGTGCCAACGTTATCACTGCAGTTCAGACATGTAGAAATAGTTATTAACTATGTAATCAACTTACCTGAAAATTAAATAATTCTGAACTGTTGCTTAAAAATTAAAATTTGGTCATGCAATCTGACTAAAATGATTTTTCGTGTCAGTAATTCGCTTACTGCAACCACAGTATAAATAATTATTTATACTGTGCTGCAACCTAGATTTTTGGAAGTTGACTGGACTTTTCCAACCGATTATTTATTACTTTAGACTACGGCTTCTCTTGAACCAACCATTGATTGCTGTCTTCTGCATCGTGATAAATGGCGCTTTAGAAGTAATTAGGGCCTAAGTTAGGTTAGGACTAGATCTGTTTACCTGTTCTAGATGTGAACTGGAGCGTGCCAGTTATAGGCTGCAAGTATTGCTGACCAGCTTGTCTCCATCCGGTCCAACGGAGCATAACTGTACATCAACTCCAACAAAGCGTGAAGAGCGATGTCAAACTTCCTCATCCGTGGAGATAATGGGCTTGGGAAAGTTTCAGAAGAAAGGTTGAAGTCATAATGACCTGTAATTTGCTGTAGCAGAGCATAGATCAAGTTGACACTAACTGACATCAATGTAAAGTGAAATTTGTATGCATGTCTATGTATGTATGTATATATTTGTATGGGGTGCATACATGTGTACAATTGTGTAGGCATGTGTAAATGTGTGTGCACGTATGGATGCATATACATGTATGTATGTATGCAGCTATGCATGTATAGATATTTGTATGTATGTATCTGTTTATGTATGGATTTGTGTATGCATGTATGTAGGCATGTATGGATGGATGGATGGATAGAATGGATGGATGGATGTTTGTATGTATGTATGCATGTATGTAGTTTGGCATGTTGGTTTGTATATATGCATATAGGTATGCATGTATGTACGACATTGTGCATGTGTATTTGGGCAGTTCATGTCCCATTCTATAAGTCCAGTTGAAATGCAGTAGACCTGGTAGACCCGAAGGAAAGCAGCGTAGATCAACGTAAGTTTACGCCGATGAACTTTGACCTGCGACTTGATATCAAAGAGCTTACAGATCGGAAAGAACTGAACAGTGAGTTCCAGAGTAAATACACTCTGTTGAGTTTTAAATTGGGTTTCGTTTTCTATTTCCACAGAACACCGAAACGGTGCGAGTGATAGCGACTGGAATTATAGATCCTTAAGCCTACCTGCATCAAACAATCAGTTGAAAGTGAGCATAAAAGGCTATTGTTTACAAACATATTATTATGGAGAGTATCATTGGGAAGACACCATGTTCTGAGTTCATGTATGCCCTAACTTTACTAATTCTAGTTCTTTGTGTCTGTCTGTCTGTGTCTGTTCATGTCTCTCTCTCTCTGTCTGTGTCTGTGTCTGTGTCTGTCTGTTCATGTCTCTCTCTCTCTGTCTGTGTCTGTGTCTGTCTGTCTGTCTCTCTCTCTCTTTCTCTAGCTCTCTCCCGTCTTTTTCTCTTTCTCTCTATTCGAATTCTACTCACACCTATTCACATTTTACGTACGTAGCGCGCTTGTCATGTAATCTACCGATTGTGGGTTCCAGCCTGATGAGTCGACTCCATATAACAACCATGCAGCAGTTGTTTTCACACGCATCTGTATAATCATGCAACTGCAAATTCAAAGGTAAACAGTACTGTAAACCTACGATGCACTTATCCAGTGTCTAGGACGAAGTTGGGATTCCGTTTAAGGTCTTTTAAATGTCTACTACGTTCCACTAGGAATTTGGGAGCTTTACTTTATTTGTCAAAGCCACAGCTAAAGCCTGAATATGCTCTGTCTGTGATCTCAGTGTTGCACTTGTAATTCTGCTCTTAGGCGATAGATGGCGTCGTTCAAAATTCGTCACTTCCGGTCAGCTGTTATTCGGAGGAAGTTGAGAAGGAGTCCGTTACAGCTCTCGACGTCTACAGAGTAAGACTTCCGCTTATATTTCGGTGGGCCACGGTCATAGGCGTAGACTCTGAAGGGGGAGGGGCAGCCGGGGCACGTGCCCACCAATAATTGAGATGGACTGTATACCCAATGCAACAAGTGTAGAATGAATAACCAAATGCCCCCCAATATTTTCGACAAGTTTACGCCAGTGGCCACGGTAGAAGAATGGTTAGAGAGCTCGCCTTGTATCTATCTATTTATAACGTTTATATAGCGCCCCTTCAAGACACACTCAGAGCCGAACCGTGTCGGAGTTTCACGCCAAAGCGCCACCTGCCTAATTGTAACGGTGAGAATACGGGTTTAAGCCTCCTCCCGTGAGACGATCGTTGTGTTGGGACCTTGAGCAAGTCCTTCACACATTATTGCTCAGAGCCATCGATTGATGCTGGATCATTACATAGTGGCGCTTAATAAATTCGTAATATTAAAAATCTTCATGGTTCACTGAACTTTCCTTGCCTTGTCTTAGGTTCTCTTATTCTTTTAGCCATCCTTCTCACTAAATTTCTTCCTTACCTTAAATTTCCTTTCCATACCTAACTGAACTTTTCTTTATGCATTCCTACCGTACCTGAGACAATATTTACAAGACATTGTAATTGTAGTTGTAATTGTAAGGGCTAATTTATATTGCGCACCTTTCAGAGGTCTTCAACTACAGGAGAAATAGAGACATAGAAAGGAGAAGTTCATGTCGCAGATTGCACGGAAACCGGTTTCAGAATAAGGGACCGGCTACGTCGAAGCTTAGGGCCTACATATAAAATTGTCTTACGTTTTGCAAGGTATTACAACGCTCTTGTGAGGTACCTAAGCTGCACTATGCTAAGTGTCCTGATACATATACCTTGCCTTGAATTACCTTACAATTTTACCCTAGTGTATCGTAGACTTACCTTCTTCTTTCATGCTGCGCTATTTTTTTTATAAAAAAAACATACCTTTCTTTATGCTGCGCCAAAGTTAATGAGGTACAATGAATTTGGTTTACTTTACCGCAGGTCCAGAGGTTGTACCAGAGACTGGTGCGTTCGGAAATCCATCGCCGGTCATTGGTCTACCAGAAGCGATACCTCAATCTACTCATCGATGGACTGAGGACCTTCGAGAAAAGGAACTGGATCAGCGAACCATTGACCCAGCTGCACCAGAAGACACAGCTGTCTCCGCGTCGGAAATTCAAAAGCTTAGCCTACGCTGTGATCTTCTTAACGAGGTAGAAGCGATTATATTCATATGCATGTATGTATGTATTTATGTATGTATATATGTATGCATATATGCTTGTATATAGGCTATGTAAGTATGTTTGCATGTATGCTTGTATGTATGTATGTATGTATGTATGTATGTATGTATGTATGTATGTATGTATGTATGTATGCATGTAGTATGTATGTATGTATGTATGTATGTATGTATGCATGCATGTATGTATGTATGTATGTATGTATGTATGTATGTATGTATGTATGTATGTATGTATGTATGTATGTATGTATGTATGTATGTATGTATGTATGTATGTATGTATGTATGTATGTATGTATGTATGTATGTATTAGTGTGTATGTATGTATGATTCATGTATGAATTTACGTGTCTGATTGCATTTATTCGTATGCACCTTCTAAGAATCACTTGAAGGCAATGGTCCAAATGATGTCACTGTGTTAAGGACGAGAACGGTATAAGAACTCATTCTTTTAAGGAACGCAGCACACGGCTGCGCTCACCGATTGGTACTCCCTAGGTTGCTGGTTTAAGGGTTCATAGATCAGTTGTGCATTTTCTTAACCTGGTATCGATGTGAGAATTAAGCACGTGTCCTAAGACAACTACTGGCTCCTGCGTCTAATGACCGAACATCTTGAACTACGCAGCTGCACAAACACCACGAACTCCTACGAGGAGTAGACCTATAGGCAATAAAAGTAGAGCGATCTCACACGCTGAAAAGGCTAATTTCTAACTCAATCTAATTCAGTCTTCTCGTGGATCAAGAGCGCGCCTTTGACGATTAAAAGATAGAGAGTGCTTAACTTAACTTTATCTTAGTTTTTAAAACTTTAAAATCCAGTTTTCGGACGTGAATCTCACACCATTAGCTGCGTTTGGCTTTTATTTTTGAATCACCATTAGGCTTATTAGTTCATTTGATGTTTCAGAGTGCGACGTTGTGTGACACGTTTCTACCTTTGCCATACCAACTTTCAGCTGAACACATCCGAAGCTTATATTCAGCCAACGATGTCAAACGCCTTACAGTACTCAACAATTTCAGCTCCACAACCTTTATGCTACGAGGAATGTTGAGTAAAGAATCTATATTCAGCAAAATTAATATTAACGCCTTACATTGCTGTACAATTTCAGCTCAGCTACATCTATCATGTTGTTTGAAGCGTATGCCAAACATCTGCATTCAGCAAACGTTTATTTATTTATTTATTTATTCCGGATATTTCTATAGCGCCTCTCGAGGTCAACTATTACTCAGAGGCGCTCCCGACTACAGCATTTGATACGGTGCCGGAATTTTCACGCCGAAGCGCCACGAGCAATTGCGAGTGAAGGACTTGCCCAAAGTCCGTACGCAGCGGCTAGAGTGGGATTCGAACCTGCAACCCTCTGGTCACAAGGCGCCGAACTTACCACTGAGCCACCATGCCCCCAAACGCCTTAGATTTCCTCACAGTTTCGATAGCACTAACTTTATGTCTAATGAAGAAGTGAAGAACTTTATTCTTAATAAAACAAGCGCTCCTATAGATATTTAGCCAACTATTTGAAACATCTTGTACTACCCAGCATTAAATTATTTCTAACAAAGAATTAATTTTTAAATCACGTGTTTTGCGCTGGGTCGTGTACAGAAAAAACTCTATGGGATAATGCTAATATTAGAGTTCGAAACAAAAACCAGGTGCAATAATTACTAAAGTTGAAAATGAAACGAACTGTCCAGCTAATAAAGATCTTTATTTTTAATATATCATATAAACTGGAACAAAACAACAAAGAGATGGCGACGAACTCTGATGAAACTCAGATCAATTCTGAACATTGAGCTCAATCGAGCTCTGTTCCAATACTTGGATTGATGATTTTAGCATTATGAACTTTGAACTGATTCAGCTTTTTCATATGCCATAGGCTATACGATAGGGCCTAGGCTACTTTAATGAGCAAAATCCACCAAGAAAACATTTTACAAATAAAACAACTTATAACCATAGCTAGAAATTTACAAAACACAATTGCTCATAAAACTACTACAAGATCGGTTGCAAATAAATATGTAACAATGTTAAAATATGAAAATTGCACAAGGATTAATCTAACACATTAAAATGCAATGAATCACAATCAAACGCAAGCCAAACTATACTGCAGTGTATCTTCCTTAATACTTTAAATTGAAAATTCATGATTTAGATGATCATGTTAAAAGATCCGATTCAAAATCCAAATAAACAACGCACTAGTGCATTTTCCAGCCTTCGAAAAGGACAACAGCGAACACCCTATGGCCTATGCACATTCGCAAATACATGGCCGTTTCGTATCGACATTTTTCAAAATTCATATGGTTGCTACTACAACTAGATATCTTCTAATTTAACATTTTTAATTAGCTTACTAAATTATCTATATTTAAAGTTAGTCATTGGCTACAACTTCGAGATTATTCAAAGTTTCTCTCCATTCACCGCTGGTGTACAATTCAGTGTCCAGCACGCACGCGTATACTGTATATTCGTCCGTTATAGGCTATCTATCATTCATACATAACAGTTATATCGCGCATTTACCAAGGGTTGCTTTATGTTAATTGAAAATCCTACCCTTAGCCGTATGATTCAGTTTCTATCGATCAAACATTTTTAGTAGTACACATAATCCTGAAGAAAAAAACAACAACAAACAAGTCCGAGTAAATACGAGGTTAGCTATCACATGCTATAGCCTACCGTAAATCTTAATCGCAATCGTAAACTTCGAATTTCTAAAGTGTTATTCTAAAACAAAGCTCAAAACATCAGCTTATTCACGAGCGCTGCGTCGCATCAGAGGGGTTGTCCAGCGATCGATGTCCAGTGGAGGTCCGAGTTCGGATGCCATAGAGACAAGAGAGAACAAAGAGAGGCAGAGCAGCTGTTACGGTGGGCTTCGCTGAGGACTAGAAAGTTTGAAGGTAGAGGATCGGATGGATTAGGGTAGGAATTCTCGAAGAGGTGAGACCATTGCCAACCAAAGAAAACGGTTGTTTAAGGTAAAGAAAGAACATGGCTCATTTTCTTATTCATTAAAAATATCTAATAATAGTAAATTAATTTGTTAAACGTTATTCAATTGATTCTCATCAACGTAGATTTACTGATAACTTTACGTCTCACATGTTTCGATTAGTTAGATATCCGTGTAAGCAGCGCCTTTGGGAAGTGCTTGAGATGCGCTATATAAATGCTTTGCTATATGCAATTACATTACAAACGTTAAACCTTAGTCCTAAGAGGTTAAATCCTGGAGTTGAATGATCTTACGGCAAGCATTGTTCAATAACCGAGTAACCTTATTGTTACGTGTGGCACGCCGGCCGATTGGTCAGAACGCTCGACCTTTAACACGGAAAGTACGGGTTCGAACCTCGCCCAAGGCAGTTAATGTTGTATCGTATCGAATTGTAACATCAAATTACATTATATTACATTATTTCAGGTTAGGTCAGGGTTAGATCAGATCACTAGATCAGATTCGAAGAGACTACAATCATCTATGATATCAAAGAAGTTTAGATTAAGTAAATTTGATAACGAGTAGGCAAACTACTGTCAGAGACAAGTGAATATTGCATCAGTTTTTTCTTCTGATATTGTGTTACTTCTTCGCCATTGTATGCACTGTTGTTGTAAAGTATGAGCGTTTGTCCCGAGCTAAAAAGATTACTTACTTACTTACTAACTTACTTACTTATAAAATAAGTCTCTAAATCGCTTGTATTTCTAGTATACACCCTGACTCAGGCCGTCAGATAAAGAGAAATCATAATTACGATTAGAAAAGCTGTTGCGATAAAAAGCGCCTTCATTTGAACGTCCAGGTCAACAGGAACTGAAACGAAAACAACACAGCATCCCTATACAACTACGTCACGAATAAATACGTCACGTATAACTATGTCACGACTAACTCTGTCACGGATAAATACGCCAGGAATGACTACGTCACGCATGACTACATCACGAATAACTACGTCACAAATAATCGTCACGAAATTACTACCTCAAGAATAACTACGTCACAACTAACTTTGTCATGATAAATACGTTACAAATAACTACGTCACGACTAACTCTGCCACGGATTAACTTCAAGCATGACTATATTACGAATAACTACGTCACAAATAACTAAATCAAGAATCAATACGTCATACATAAATTGTTCTAAGAAACAGAGTCTCTGCTTTAGCTTGCACGCAAACGCATAAGACGCTGAACGATAGACACCAATCAATCTACCCTCCGAATAGTGCGCCGAATACAACTGTTTTCAGCAAACCCTGAAAACAGGTCGTGTTCTTATTATAAGGCACTATCTATCTATATATCTATCTATCTATCTATCTATCTATCTATCTATCTATCTATCTATCTATCTATCTATCTATCTATCTATCTATCTATCTATCTATCTATCTATCTATCTATCCATCCATCCATCCATCCATCCATCCATCCATCCATCCATCCATCCATCCATCCATCCATCCATCCATCCATCCATCCATCCATCCATCCATCCATCCATCCATCCATCCATCCATCCATCCATCCATCCATCCATCCATCCATCCATCCATCCATCCATCCATCCATCCATCCATCCATCCATCCATCCATCCATCTATCTATCTATCTATCTATCTATCTATCTATCTATTTATACATATATATAGATAGACAAAAAGACAGACCGACAGACAGACAGACAGATATAGATAGATTGATAGATTGGTAGATAGAGACAGAGAGATAGAGACAGACAGAGACAGGCAGAGACAGAGACAGAGACAGACAGAGACAGAGACAGACAGAGACAGAAACAGACAGAGACAGAGAGGAGGAGGAGCTATGAGAGCATCTTAAGCAGAGAATCCTTTGACAAAACAATTATTTATGCTAGCAATTAGGTCTAACCAAAGTTAAGCGAAGCTCCCGAGTCTCATGTGGAATATAGGGATGCGCTAAATCTTTCAACTCCTCCTCTCTTGGTAAGTCAGTGAACGAATCTCCAGATCCCGGACAGGGGCCAGCGCGTCGCAGGACTTAATGTTTGCTTCCCAGCTTACGCCGCTTTCAAATTATAATCATGGGCCTACACCTTGGTGAAAGAGACACATGTTCACAAGAAAGTTGTCCAGAAGGTTGCACGCAGTAGGCTCAGCAGATTCGAACCGAAGCCTTCGATGATAGGCCAAACGCAACATGTAAATGTAATGTAAATGGAAGTCTAATGCAAAGTAATGTAAATGTAATGTAGATGTAACTGTAATGTAAATGTAAATGTGATATAAATGTAATGTAAATGTAAATGTAGTGTAAATGTAAATGTGGTATAAATGTGATGTAAATATAAATCTCCAAACTTTCTCAGCGCCACACTAAAGCCACGCGAGGGAGACCTGATTATTCACGGGCGCTGTTGAATTACCGTTTATTCGAGGGTGTCAAAAATAGTCTAATATTAAAAACACTGTTATAATCCAACAGTGCGCTAAACACGACTGTAGATATCACGGAATAGCTTCATATCAAAGGACTGTAGAGATATTTGAAGTGGCTTACAATGTGCTGTGAAGTTATCAGAGTCTCCGCACAATTCCTGAACGGCGCTGGACCACCGCTTCGCAATAACAGCGATCTCCACTTCAGACTCGTCCGGAGTGTAAATCTTCAAAAAGTATCAACATTTTCCGTATATCAAGTAGCAAAGAAGTCAGAAGAAGCAGTAGAGGACGTGACTGTATGTATCAGAATACTTGTGTAGCGCCCTTTAAGTAACTCCAAAGGCGAACTGTCTACCTTTTTCCGATCTCGGTTTGAAAACTATCCTGACTATGTGTGTATGTCTAAACGATTGAACGTCTGTTAATAATATTAAGTGAGGCAAGGTAACCGATTGGTTAGACAGCTCGCCTTCTAACGAGGAGAGTACGACCATCTAATGTACAGCAACCCAAAGTGAAATTGAAGTTCTACCTAACTGGCCACAGCAGAAGACAGCAACGCTAGGATTGCATACACACGGAGAGTACGGGTTCGAATCTCCTCCTCTGAGACGGTTACTGTGTAGGGATCTCGAACAAGTCCTCTCGCAATTGCTCCACGTCCTTTTCATAACTAGCGACGCTCAACATATGCGCAATAATAACAGTAATAACAACAGTGTATTGTATTGTATTGCATTGTATTCAATTGCATTGTATTGTATTGCATTGTATTCAATTGTATTGTATTGTTTTGTATCTAGAAATTTATAAAGCGCCTCTCGCAGAATAACTATTCAAAGGCTGTCTCAGCACTGAAGCCCCGAAGAAAGAGAAATGCCTTTAGAGAACGCGAGACTGATGAGGAAAAGCCAGTCATTAGTGTGATAGATTGACATGCAGACTGACTAGTATAATAGGCCTATTTTGATTATTTTGATAAACAAGCGAACGCGATGAACTTAACGAAGAAGTCTGGCGGAACTAACCTTGAACTGCTGAGCTGAAAAGCAGCAGAATAATCCAGTGAAGGCACAGTAAGGACCCTCCACGTAGTACAAGTCCTTTTCATCGGCGTTTCGTATTATGTACCGTGGCTTCCATGCGCTCCTCCTGCCAATACAATACTACACATGATCTAATGCGATAAGCGATGCAGTTCTACCAATTTCAATACGATCAAATCACAGGTTATTTCTGCTAGAATATCACCTGGAACGTTCCGTTCCTAGCCATCCTCGATTCGAGAGTCGGCCGCATCATGCACGATGTTCCTCCAACGCTTCCTGTCCTCCGTCAACCTTAGCATTTCTTCCAGTGTCAACCCAGTCCATTCCTTTATGTTATCCAGCCACTTCGTTCTCGGTCTTCCCCTTTTTCGATCCCCTGGAATCGTGCCCTGTATGATCTCCTTCTCTATACATGTTCCCTCCCTTCTCATGATATGTCCAAAATAGATCATTTTCCTTTCTTTTACTGTTCTCAGCAAATTCCTCTCTACGGCCGCAGCCTCCAGCACCCATTCATTTGTCTGCTTTTCCATCCACGAAATTTGCATGATCATCCTTAGACATTTCATCTCAAACGCTTCTATTCTCCTCTCCTCCTCCTTCCTCAGTGTTCATCTGGAACACATTAGACAAAATCGGTGTTTTATCTGTCAAAAAGAGCTGAGAAGGTCGACAACTCTTTACTAGTACACGAACTCAGGTCAACATCTAATGTTGTTAAAATGTTGTACATTAAACAACTGACGACTCATGAGATATTTTAATTTCCTGATCCTCAACATCTTTACAGCTACTTAGTTGAGGGGTTAGAAGAAAGCTAGGGGTTGAACCCACAACTCAAGCGAAACATGGCACTAAGAAGTCTAAGATAGAAGTTTACAATCTGAGCTATGCACTCTCTTAAGCAAACTCTCTTAAGTAAAGTTTCTTAAATGAACTATGTTTGATTAGCTCCTTTAGGTGAACTCTCTTAAATGAGCTATTTGAATGAACTCTGTCAAGTGAACTCTTTCTACAGAAGGAGAATCGAGATCGAAACCGTATTCTCCGTGCTTGTGTTCAAGTCTCTAGTTGCCCTCAGCAGCACTAATGAGTTTTTTTCTTGAAGTGGCGCTTTATAATTGTCAGATTACAATTACAATTAGCCTACTATGGTGGATACATTCATAGGCGTAGACTCTGGGGGGTCAGCCGGGGCACGTGCCCCCCCAATAATTGAGGAGCCGGGGCAATGCCCCCCAAAACTCGAGAGGAGAATTTCTTCAGATATTAAAATATTATGTTTCAATATATACAAATTTCATAAGAAACAGAAAATGAGTGACACAGAACTGAATACTATCAGAAATTCATAATGAAAACAAAGATTTATTTTTATCTTCAATATCTTCAATATGAAACAAATTTACATGTAAACAAAACGCCCCATTTCATACGCATTAACGTAAACCGGAAGCCTCTGCTGACTGTCCAAACTAGAGGTGAAAAAAGTTTTTCAGTATTTGGTTTTAAACAAAGCCAAAAGAAAAAGAAAACCACAAAATTTTTTTGTTTTACAAAAAAATAAATTTCTTATTTTTGTAGAAGTTATTTTAATAACATTGATTTAATGATTTTTAATTTTCGGAAATCGCAATTAACTGAATTAAATTGAGTTGGAGCTCTTGTTTATGCCATTTTTCAAGATTTTTATGATCTGAAATCCGAAAATCTTAAAAACAACCAAAACAACAAAAACCATAAAAACGAGAAAAAAACGAAAAAAAACCAAGAGAAAACAACTTTTCATATTGAAAAACTTGTTTTTCTGGTCCAGAACCCATGCCCCCAATATTTTGGACAAGTTTACGCCAGTGGATACATTTGTCTGGATGGTTCTAATCGTAATCCATAACCGTGGACCAGCGACGTTGGATCACATCGTCGTTTCTCATTCTCAATGCTACGCATGCTTCGGCAACTCTGAACTTGCCATCATCCGCCAACTCTTGCTGGGAAGCTGTTGTTTGGGTCTGCGTGCTGCGCGAGCCGACCCACTTGCGACCCTTCTAGTTTATCTGAGCAATGTCTGTCAGCTGATAAACGTTCTGTACGTAATGGCACTTAACATAGTTTGGCCTGTTGTAGAGAGCGGCTACTGGGGCGAGAAGATGGTTGAATGGTAACACGCTGACACGAAGATCAGAAGGACACGGGTTCGATACCCGCTAGCTCCACAAGGTTAAATCAGCCTTCATTCCCTAGGCGGCGATTGTAAAATGAGCAGTAGTACAGATGGGGGCCTTGTATGGCTGCCGTACAGTTAAATTCGACTCCTGTTAAACTCGTTATTGTCTGTTATTACTATATCGTGTTATCTTACTGCGTACTTGTCCGTTTGAATTAATAAACGAAGATATTATTATTACTACCACTGCTACTACTATTTACCTTGAGTGGCGTTATACAAATTTTCTTAATAAATAAATATCGTGTACGGTTGTAAATATCATGAAATATTTAATTGTAAGTATCGACTCGTTTCTATTCGACTTACAACTGTCTGACGTAACCGCAGACTGTTTCAACAGGAGCCTCAACTTGAATATCGTAGCCACAGTGTTCCGTATCCGCGCACCAACAACACCCGGCGCAACATCTGAACTGACTTCTCACACGAATAACCTCCTACACAATGTAAATACAGAGAAATGAATAGTTTTGGACAATTATGGAGCGCCTTTTGGAAACATTCCAGGGCATGGTCTAGGATAGTGTGTTTACCGACACGAAGTGTGCAGTTGAGTTGTCTGCAGTGTGATGTGTGCGGTATGAATTTCTGAGAGATTAAAAAGGCGGTCAGACTGTGTATTTTGTAAAATGCGAGCGTTTGTCTTACTTATTTGCTTACTTACCTACAGAATTTACGGTTACAGAATTGAAACTGAAGAATAAAGCATTTGCTCCGATATGAAGGCAGTAAATAATCTACATTAGGAATAGAACATAACTCTGGTACACGTAAATTTTGTTCGGACTCGTAAAGACTCCAACTAACGGCGCAAGATCAATGAAGAAGGGTCGTTCTGTTGCAATCTGTTACTTGTAAACATGTGCTCAGTTGCTCACCTGTCCAAAGTTATCCGTGATGTGTAACACGAAACCTCTTTGTGAACTGCAACGCTGACGCAACGAAGTTTCCGTCTCTGAAAGTAAACTAAGACACTGGAGTTCGACAGTGAAACGTAATTTCAGTGGTTCAGGTGAGGTGGGGAGCGCCACTGGTGAGTTTTGTCTTGAAGTTGCGCTTTATAAATGTCAGATTACAATTACAATTACGAGAGGCGCTATAGTTTCCTGCTCTTCCGCGTTTGAGCCCCCAATGGACGAATCCCAAGGTCTCAGACTCGGGGCCAGCGCATTGCAGGACTTTGGGGGCTATAGTTTGATCTGCCAGTCAACGCAGGTACCAAATGCTACTGCTTGACGACAGAGGCGCCTGTGTGCGAACAACCTGTCCGGAAACGTTCAACTGAGTCCGCTAAGCAAGCTTATTCACGAGCGCTGACGTTTGGGTTGCCGATAGCCTATAGCAATACGAATGCAACAATAACAGACACAGTAGCAATAGCATAAACAGCAACATTGTCTTTACTTGCACACAAGAGTAAGTCAGATCACAATACCAGCAATCAAGACACGATAGCTGTAAATTATGAGCTATGAGTAATGAAGTCTTCGGATTTTTTGTAGGTGTCAACTTAACTGACAATCCAAGTAATTCACTCTACAGTTGTGTAACATAATTATATTCATTCACAGGCTACAAATTCCATAGAAACGAAGCTGCCAACGTGCAGTGACTGTTTTCTATATTATCTAACTAGCTGGATTACCCGGCGTTGCCCGGGGTTATAAGTTTCAATCCCTGCACACCCACCACCCACCACCATCACCCCCACCACCACCCCCCACCATCCAGCCCCCACCACCACCCCCCACCCACCACCGTGGTAGCGGTGAAAACGGGGGTCGCCAACCCCTCCACTGGGTGTCCGAAACCGAGGCCGACACAGTAGTGAAGGTTTCGAGTGAAAAGGTGCAAAATTGTAGAAGTTAAGCCCGGTCAAACAGACACACACACACACACACACACACACACACACAGAATTCTCGCTTTATTAATATAGATGAAATTGCTATTAGCACAAAGGATGAGTTTCTCTTGAAGTGGCGTCATATAAATTTGCAATCACCATTACCATTACCGTAGTAACTTCTGTAGCGACGGTGTGTAATACGCAAGGCATTGACCGACGGAGCCCCAAGGAAGCCCCAGTCAGGTCAATATTCAGAAGACCAGTACGCCAAGATAGAGAGGCAGCCTGTGATTCGAATAGATTAAGTCTTAAGTTGAGAACGAAATGGCATAGCGAATGAGCAGAACGGACATCGAGAGAGAGGTGAAGAGAAAGAGAGAGGGGAAAGTGAGTGAGAGAGTGAGAACGAGAGAGAGATAGAGTGAAATTGAGTTTGAAAGAGAGGAAGAGTGAGAGAGTGAGTGAGTGAGTGCGTGAGTGAATGAATGAGAGAGAGAGAGACAGAGAGAGAGAGAGAGAGAGACAGAGAGAGAGAGAGAGAGAGAGAGAGAGAGAGAGAGAGAGAGAGAGAGAGAGAGAGACAGAGAGAGAGAGAGACAGAGAGAGACAGAGAGAGACAGAGAGAGACAGAGAGAGACAGAGAGAGAGAGTTACTGTAATCTAAGATTCCTGTTGTCTAATGTAATCAATACTTTTCTTCTGTTTACAATCGTCTGCACCTGCTTTCGTATTAGTATTTTCAACTGTTGATTTCTAGCCTTTTATATGTAGCTTCTGTTGTCTATGGTTCTACTTACTTTCCTCGGCGAAGTAAACCTGTTGTCCGAGATTATTCGTGATCTGATACTTGTTGTTGCTGTCCGAGCAAGTGAAAGCTGCAAATGAAGTTCGCATAATTTTGCTTATGTCCACGTGGGTCTATCACAGCAGTGCACAAACTACACAAACATACTTCGGTTATTAGAAAACACTTACCTGCGGTGACCAACAGCGAGAATACTTTGCTATGGAGTGACATGAAGAGAAAATGAAACTGTACTGAATTGAAGTCATTTCATAAATTTCAAACCGTTAGAAAATCTATAGAAACTCGGTTTTGCATCAGTAGATGTAAACGTGTCACAGGAATAACTCAGAAACAAGCATATAGATTTTGTACGCGGAATTGCACAATTGCAACTGTAATTTTGTCATTGTGATTGTAATTGCAATTTCAATTATAGCATATCTTTGTACAGACTGTAGCATGGTTAGATTCCTGAAATTCCTGAATACAAATTATAATTTATCATAATAAAAATAATAAGACGATCATGTCCGTTAATATCTCCCTGTTTGGAGGATACGCTGGATTTGTGTGTTAAAAGAATGCCATTTTGACATTCAAAGTTACCCCAGTCCAGTGGCGGCGATCTTATTTGACAGGTGAGGGGAACATTTTTGAACTGATCTGGTCAAAAAAGAGTTTTGAACTGATCTGGTCAAAAAAAGGTAAACAAATTTCACGCGCTCACAAATTTGATGACCTTTTTGGTGTTTCTTCAAAATGTGGGGGGGGTCCGATGCATGGCGTGTCCCCCCACTGTTAAAGGTGGGGGTCTTGTCCCCCTCGATCCCCCCTTGATCGCCGCCCAGGCCACAGTTGCTACTGTGATATTTGCTTGTATGCCTAAAATACACAGAAATGTCAACTGCATACTCTTCCTCAAACTGTCAAACTGTACTTGAACTGGTAAGTAAAATATCGGGTAGTAGAATGAAATCGTGCTTAGTTGACTTGAAGTAATCTCTCAGACTTCATACTACATACTGTACACTCCAGACAAGTCAATTGCACACTCCACAATGTCAACCACGTACGTTGTGTCGGAAAACACACTATTTTAGGCTATGTGCCTGAAAGTTACACATAACACAGACACCGAAGCTCATGTGATCTCGTAACTTGAGAAAAGTAATATGCAGCTATACCACTATCCTGTGCGGTACTTAAAATTCAGCCCTAATTCTGGCAACAAATGATTGTTGCTGCAGTTGACGCTGCACTAAGTCTTATTCTTAAACGGAGGCATGGCTCCTTGAAATTTAATTCCACTTCTGATAACATCGTAATCGTAAACTCCAAATTTCTAAAGTGCTACTCTAAAGCTAAGCGCAGGGCACCAGCTTATTCACGAGCGATGAACATGATTCGATGCTTCAACAAAGTAACAATTGCGTGCCTTCGAGAAGATGGACTTCTTGGTGGATGCGGAGTTCGTCTAGCTCCAAGAGGTACTCGAGACCAGGTGGAATTCCTGCAACTGCGCGCGGTCGAGGCATCACTTTAGCTGATGATTCCAGTTGAACATCTGCAACCCGTGTCGGGCGTGGCAACTCATTCGTGACGCCTTCAGGAACTTCTTCAGTTGGCTGAGCCTGCGAAGACGCCCTTGCAGAAAGTCGTCCTTACATGCGAAAATAAAGAAAAGAGAATTCTCATTCTTTCTATTCAAATGACATCGTCATTGTCATCATCCTCGTCGCCAATCATTGTCGTCGTCAGTGTCATCATTGTAATCACCAACATGGTCATAATTGTAGTCATCATTATCATCATCATCTGACATGAATACCATCATCGTGATCACTAAAATCATCAGTGATCATATCGCCATCGTAATCGTCATAGTCGTTGTCGTTTATGATGTCATCATAATCACCGTTGTCGTTGTCGTCAATATCTGACATATATCAGCTACTCTGTTTCTCCAACGGATCACGATTTAAATTGTGATTTTGCTTGACCATCAACTGACTGATGCAGTTTGCATTATGCTAGCACACCATAGAAGATATTAGAACAGATTAGAACATATTAGATCAGATTAGATCAGATTAGAACATATTAGAACATATTAGAACAGATTAGAACATATTAGATCAGATTAAAACAGATTAGATCAGATTAGAACATATTAGAACATATTAGTTCAGATTAGAACATATTAGATCAGATTTGAACAGATCAGAACATATTAGATCAAATTAGAACAGATTAGAACATATTACAACTGATTAGAATTGCCTAGACCAGAACAGATTGTACATGTAGATTACTTGGTTATTTGTATAATCACAGGCCGCAAGGTTGTCACAGTCCTCTTCCGTCAGCTCATCAAAATCCTTCAGATCTAAACTTATGCGTATAAGACTTGTCTATTTCAACTTGCTTAGTGCTGACCCACCTTAGCCTGATTTCTGGCTTCTCTGACCTGCTAGATATCGACCAGGCTGTCCAACAGATCATGACTCCTGACTACGATTTTACTTGAAGCAATCATCGAGGCCTTGTCCATTATGATCACGACACCATAGAAGTCATTCGATTAGACAAAAATAGTAGCCATCTGTCTGCCTCTTATCTTCTCCAGCATATGACATATTAATATAGATAACAGTGAGGCCCACCTGTGAAGACTGCTTCGATGTGTTTTTCTTCCTCCGTTTGACCATGGTCTTCAGAAATTTCTAATTAATAATTGCAACAAAATAAGAGTTACAAGTATAAACCACATTGCCTGTCTGTCTGTCTGTCTGTCTGTCTGTCTGTCTGTCTGTCTGTCTGTCTGGCTGTTACTTTCTCCACCAAATGGCATATTTTTACTAATATAATAGAAGAGAATTGTCATGAAGTGAGTCATGAAGTCAACTTTCTGCTGCGCTCCTCTCATTGGCTGTTTTCAACTATTGAATATTCATGACCAATGATGTCACTGTTTACAAAATTTAATGGCGACATTCCAACGGACGTTATTTTCACACTTAATTCAACGTAAATTTCAAACGTAAATTTCAATATACCGTCAACGGCTGATCTTTTAAACTACGATAACGGCTTAAAACTGGCTTAAACTAATCTACTTAGGTGGTAAAGAGGCTGAAACGAACGAGCTTAACGGGTTTAAACGAGCCAATATGCGTCAAATTTTTTACACTACCAAGGTCATAATAAATTTTACGCACATTGCAAGCTACTTTCTCAAATTGTTTTAAACCGTCTTAGGACGGGCAATAATCTAGTTATAGATAACAGTGCGGCGCACCTGTGACGGCTTCTTCGATGTGTTTTTCTTCGTCCGTTTGATCACGGTCTTCAGAAATTGCTAATTAATAATTGCAATAAAATAATGATTACAAGTATAGACCACACTTGAACGGCTGTCATCTTCTCCAGCATATGGCATATTATTAGTAATATAGGGCCTAATAGAACTGTCATGAAGGGACTATGAAGTCAACTTTTTGTTACGCTCCTCTCATTGGCTGCTTTCAACTAATGAATATTCATGACCAATGACGTCACTGTTAACAAATGGCGACATTCCAACAGACGTTAGTTTCACACTTAAATCAACGTACATTTCAATATACCGTCGACGGCTGATCTTTTAAACTAACGGCTTAAAACGGGCATAAACTAATTTACTTAGGTGGCGAAAACTGGTTTACACTAATTTACTTAGGTGGCGAAAACGGGCTTTAACTAATTTACTTAGGTGGCAAACAGGCTGAAACGAACGAGCTTAACGGGTTTAAAAGGGCCAATTTACGTCAGACATTTCAAAACTATGAAGGTCATAATAAATTTCACGCACACTGCAAACTACATTTTCAAATTGTTTTTAAAAGGTCTTAGGACGGGCAATTATCTAGTTATAGAAAACAGTGAGGTGCACCTTTGAAGGCTACTTCGGTGTGTCCTTCTTCGTCCGTTTGATCACGGTCTTCAGAAATTGCTAATTAATAGCCTAATTGCAATAAAATAATAGTTGCAAGTATAGACCACACTTGTACTGTGTCTGTAATCTTCTCCAGCATATGGCATATTATATTTGAATATTGATAATAGTAATGTGCACCTGTGACGGCTTCTTCGACGTTTTCTTCTTCTTCTTCTTCTGTTTGATCACGTTCTACAGATAACTCCATTGACTAGAACAGAAAGACTGCTTTACTGTTACTGTAATTGTAATTGTAAGTATGATGATTCATATAGCATCGTCAATAGCAAGCTACTTTCAGGATACTTTACACTCTCAACTGTAAACGCAAATACAAGCGTATGCACGTCAAATAACTAACTAACTGTCATATAATGCAATCATTTCTAATTTTATCAGTCCTCAAAATTCTGAAACTTCTGCAATGTGATGTGATGAGACATGCGACGAGGCGAGATGATGTAGTGTACGGTGTGTACGGGAGGGGGATAGAGTAGTGGTAACACTCATGGCCAGGAGAGCATAAGGTACGCGGATCGACTCCCGTAACCCCCCTCTAGGGCGGCGCCTTGCATGGCTGCCAAACCGTGTGTTTAATTAAGATATTGATTGTACTTTCATGTTTCAATGTAATCTTACTGCGTTTGTCGGTTTGAAATAGTAAAGAATATAATTATTATTATTATTACACACGTCACATGAGATATACATGTAGTGTGCGTAAAATGTGCTGTGGTATGTTGCGGTGCGAGGCATTATGATGGACTGGATCGTAATCGTAGTTGTAATCCCCAAACTGCTAAAGCGCCACTCGAAGGCTATGCGCAGGGCACAGCCTATTTACGAGCGCTATGGCAAATCAGAGGGGTTTCCAGAGAGTAGGCCTATAGTCCAAAGCAGTGCCGGCCTTAGGATATTTTGGGCCCCGTGCAGAGTATACTGTACGGGGCCCCCATGACACAAGTCAAATTGTTTTTCAATGCTAATAATTCTATTTTAGTAGATTGTTAACAAGTACAACAAGTCAAATTTAACTATACACGAGAATTCTCGGGTATAGAGAAAGTTGACTCTTGTTTTATTGACAAAAGAGAATATTTAATCGAAAGCATAATATTGTTTTAGGGTGTCTTGATCATGTTAGTTTTCTTTGACATTTTCGGGCCCCCCTAAGTTGCGGGCCCCGTGCGACCGCACGGTTCGCACGCCCCTAAGGCCGGCACTGGTCCAAAGGAGGTCCGTGTCTGGTTTACAGAGGGCAGCTCAATACAGGAAGCAGAGCAGCCGTTAAGGCTGGTGTCGTATAGGGCGAGAAGAATTGGAAGGCGGAGAATCAGATGAGTTAAGGTGAGAGTTCAGTTTACAGTGGAAATCCCGGGGGATGGAATCAAACAACTAGGGCCTGTAAGAAACATTCTTATAGCCTATATGAATGTTCACTCCATTATGCAATGGCATAGAATGGAATGGGAATCAAATGGAATAAAATAGATTCGAATAGATTGCAGCATTATTGAGGCGGAAATAGCTCCGCAGCAGAATGAAACTGAAAAGAACAGAAACGAATAGAAATTCAAAATGTACAAAAATAAATAAAATATAATTATAAATATAAATAAAAATGCTGTTTAGATCAAACTCTGTAGGCCTACCACGTTTCAACGTAGTCTATTTCTTTTTGTCGACCTTTTAATTCTTTATGACACCGTTGGTGTTGTCGATGATGATGTTGTAGGCCTACTTCTCGTTGTTCTTGGTCTTCTTCGGCAACACTTAAGAGCAAAAGTGTTCTTGTTTCTCTATCTTGTCAATGAGTTTTCTTAAGGCTTTCTTACGTCATCCAGGCCTACTATTCACATGATGACGTAAATCGCAGAATTGTATGTTATTTATTTTATTTATTTATGCGTTTATTAGGCGCCACTATCTAATCACCAAGCTTCAATCGTGGTTGCCAAGAAATTCTGATCGATGGACTTGCTCAAGGTAACTACATGGAAACCGTCATAGTTCGAGAATTCGTAACTTTCGGTTTTAAAATTCGTAAAATTTCGTGAATTTTGAGCCTTTTTTAAAATTCGTAAAAATTCGTTTGGCCATTGTTGGGCCTTTTTACATTGACAGTGGCGTTTTGCAAAAATCAGCATAAGCAACAACAACAAAAGTGATGACGTCATGATTTGATTGTTAAACCTGCTTAGAATTTAATGTAAAATTCAATATACTTAAACGTTTATTACGTACCGAGTTAATTTAGTTGAAACCTAATTTCTCAAAGATGAAAGAACATGGACCGGCGTGTAAGCGTGTAATGATTTTTGGAGGAGAAGGAAAAGGGTAATCTGAAAATGCACTGTTGTTCTTGTGACAAGGAATTTGTTGGTTGTTCTCCCCGAATTCGGGAGCATTTGCATGGCGAAAATACAGAAACCAGAGTCGAGTGGGAGCAGTGGTGAACGTTGCCAACTCTTAACCATGTTTGGTTGCAAGCTGTGTCAGTGACTGACTGGTCACACTGGAGCTGTGGCACTGGAGGCTTTTCGTTCTGCTGACTGACGCTCACAGGCAAACCCCAACTATGATAGAATTCGAAGTTTAAGACTCTAAGTAGAACAGTGACTGAATATGGCGTAGGTCAGGCATGGGCAACTTCTTTTAACAGAGGGCCGATCTAAGATTTGAAGGGCAGCTTAGGGGCCGCATGCCAATCGCGGACTAATTTTTGCAGATTCATTTGCCCGAGAAAATAAGAAAATATTAATTTTATTAAAAGTAACTAAATTGCGATATAGGCTAACCGATACGGTTAAATTTATGTTAAACTAAATGAAGACAATTTTTATAATGAAAACATAATTATCCTAATTACCTAAAGTCCTACGCTACAATAAAATACTAAATATGTTAAAAGTTTCTTCAGTTTGAAAATATATAAAACTGTTAGTGTACAATGTAGGCCTATCCATTTGCTTGGTGTGCATATTTAATGACTAATGTCAAATCTTCTTCTCACGACACGATTTATCCAGTATGGTTGCTTTAATGTTCGAAGTGGCAATTCAAATTTCATTGCAAAGATTGTCATTTGTTAGTCTGCATCTGCTTCTGCATTTTGTTAGTTTCGTCTTTGAGAAGAACTGTTCATAAATACAGGTGCTTGGAAACAGTGCAACCATTTTCAGGGCATGAAATCTAAGTGAAGATGGCTTCCAAAGTTTCCAACCTACCCACTCTGTGGTATTGTTTCATGCAGAAAGTAATTACATTGATAAATGAGTAGTGAACTAGTTGACTACATGTAGACTAAAGGCCGGATTCTTAATAAATAAGAAACAGATGTTTTAATGTCGGCCTACGTACAGAGATCCAGACATTCATGTAGGGCCGGATAAAAGTGCCAGATACATTGCTAATATTAAAGACATGTCAAGGGCCGGTTGAAAAGTCCCCGGGGGCCGGATCCGGCCCGCGGGCCGTATGTTGCCCACCCCTGGCGTAGGCCAACTGTTGTGTTACTATATAGTCAGTTATCATTTGCCGCTGATTGATTGATTGCCTATGACATTGACATTTACTTGCTTAAAAGGTTTAAAAGTAAACAAATATTAAAATTCGTTAAAATTCGTGAAATATTAAAATTCGTAAAATGCTAATTCTCGAACTATGGAAACGGTATAAGTAGGTTGAAGGTCAATACTCTCCGCGTTGTAAGGCAATCGGTCTCAACAACGGGCTAACCTGACTCACAAATGTCATAATGTCATCGTCGGTCACTTAATTTGATGACTCAGTATCATTCTGTTAGAGACCGAGAGCTGTTACCATATCTAGCCGAACAAGTCTCCCGCATTAGTGTATTGGATTTCCTTTCCGAACATGCACGAAAACGGATTACTTGAGCAAGTCCTTCACTCACAATTGCTCAGGGACTGATGCTTGGTCATTAGATAGTGGCATTTAATAAAAGCGTAGTAGTAGTAGTAGTAGTAGTAGTAGTAGTAGTAGTAGTAGTAGTAGTAGTAGTAGTAGTAGTAGTAGTAGTAGTAGTAGTAGTAGTAGTAGTAGTAGTAGTAGTAGTAGTAGTAGTAGCAGCAGCAGCAGTAGTAGTATTAGTAGTGGTAGTGGCAGTAGTAGTAGCAATAATAATAATATCGAAGATATCATCTAATATTGCGATCGAAGAGATATAGCCGTTCCAGACCCGTTCCACTTGTAATAACTAAGACCTTGTGTAACTAGGTACCTCCAGGTAATAATAATAATAATAATAATAATAATAATAATAATAATAATAATAATAATAATAATAATAATAATAATAATAATAGTAATGTTAATGATTATAAGGATAACAACAATAGTAATGATAGTAATAGTAGTAGTAATAGTAGTAGTAGTAGTAGTAGTAGTAGTAGTAGTAGTAGTAGTAGTAGTAGTAGTAGTAGTAGTAGTAGTAGTAGTAGTAGTAGTAGTAGTAGTAGTAGTAGTAGTAGTAGTAGTAGTAGTAGTAGTAGTAGTAGTAGTAGTAGTAGTAGTAGTAGTAGTAGTAGTAGTAGTAGTAATAGTAGTTGTAGTAGTTGTAGTAGTAGCAATATTTATAATAGGCCCTAATAATAGTCAATAATAAAGAATAGACCATAGCCTAGGCAAAGAAGAACTACCAAAATGAATGACTAAACCAAACGGTTTAGGCCCCTAATAATATAATCGCTCTCTGCTATAGCAACGGTAGCCATCAGCAATGACATTACGATGGTTATAGTTTTCTTAATAACAACAACAAGAGATATTTACATGCGGGGTTGTAGGAACTCTTATTATGATACATTCATTTTGCATAACAACACGTTCAAGATTCCAGAAAAATTACACACATTGTGCTCAAACGCCATTATTACGGAAAGCCGTTGTTCTAGAGTTTTTTAAATAATTTCATGAGATGTTCTGATATATCGTTTAACCATTAATGGTGAAACTCCTTCACTGTAGCTTTCAGGTGGTGCCAGACCGAATCCCAAATAAGCAGGAGAACGACGCTAATCATCTTTGTTATGACACAGAAAATACGTACTCCATGTCTTCTAGGCAGTAGATTGCCAATTTCGTTCCCGATTGTAAATCCTCAAAAATACTTGCAAGAGTCAAATCCGGCATCATAATGTCGAGTAAGGTTTTGACTTTGAGAGAAAATCAATTTTTTTAAAATCAAAATCATGTTGATATTAAAGTTTGGTGCAAAAAAGTCTTTAGAATCTAAAAGCGATTCTCTTTGTTAAAAAAATACGACTATTGAAGTGTTCAACAAATCCAGATCATTTTAAAGCACTTTTCGAAGATCTAAACCAAAGTAACAGTTTTTTTTACAACGAGAATTCAAGTTTTCTTTGATTCGAAAGACGAGCAAAATCCGCCAGGACAACAGTTGTTTCTTTCGTCTGTTGAACATCAAACAACTGATTATTATAAATTCATTTAGATAAACAAGTTTAAAAATAAATTTAAATCATAGATAATGATCGACATTGCTCAAGTCGATCTTAAAAAGTAGAAATCGCTTGGTAGTTGGTATATAAATATATTAA
>OY744608.1:8206022-8263522 GCA_963556255.1 Allolobophora icterica
CAGGTCAAGATCGTTGCCATGCTCGTCAGTCACTTGGAAATACTTTCACTAATTTGTTTATTTACCGTTAACGTTTTCTATGTAATTGTTATTCAGTCCGTAACACGTTTTCAATTTGAAGACTTCACTCGCATTCACCAGATGAATATGAATTGTTTTGTGTCACCTGTACTAATTTCGTGCCTACCTGTCCGAAGTTGTCCGTGATATGTATGATGAAGCCTCTAATCGGACCGCAACACTGACGATCACAAACGTCTGACTCTACACATCAACAAATTGAAGTGACAATAATGCTAGTAACATGGTCAAATGGCTGTATCTTAATTTTCAAGTCTTTGACGTAAAGGATTAACCCAGCAACGATAGAAGCAACAGACAACAGGGACAACAATAGGAGGAAAGACAAGGAAAACAACAACATGCAACATAGACAACGAAATACAGCAGCAGCAGCCAATCTGACAGTATGAATGATTGTAGGAGTGATGAGTGTTTGAGATTTTATGCAAATGTCTTCTGTCGATGAAATGCCAAGTTTAAACTTACAATAACGTCATAGGTATTTAATCATGGAACAAAATCCATACAAAACAGCCTGTAAAATACAAGTTACGATTTCTTGTATACGTTGATAATTCTATCTATAGGTAGGGCCTATCTATAGTCAGGGCTTTTTTCAGCCGGAACGCGCCGGTACGGCGTTCCGGCACCTTTTTCAGCTCCTAAAAAATAATTAATTTATTTTAATAATTAAAACAATAATTTAGTTACTTTAATTTAATTTAAGTGTTTCTGAACTGTTTTCCGTGTTTATTGAGATCCCACCCAACCCCCAATCCCGTTTTCCTCGTGATTTTAGCCCGCCAATAATTGTTGCGTTCCGGCACCTATTGTTCCGTTCCGCAACCTTTTTTTCTAGAAAAAAAGCACTGTCTATAGTTATCTGTTCACAAAGGATTATACATAATATACACAGCGTGACGTTTTGGGTAGGGGCCCTTGTGACGGCAAGGTTGTGTTACGGCGCTTTAGGAATTGTCGTTATTATTATTATTATTTGGCCCCGGGGTATCAATGATCCCCAGGTAGAGAAAAAAAAGTCCGGAGATATTATTATTATTATTATTATTATTATTATTATTATTATTATTATTATTATTATTATCATTTTTTTATTATAATATTTATTTTTTTTTAAACATCACTCGACAAGTTCTGGCCGCATGAAAGTTCCTATGAAGGCAACAGCATTGAAGCGTTGTATGGTGATTGACAACCGCTGGAGTAGATAACAAGTCTCCCTAGGGTCTCCGGTGGTTAAAGCTAAGTATCTCCCCAAGTCTTTTATAAGGGCCATTCCGTCGTCATTGATAGGGCCTAAGGTCTCGAAAGCTAGAGGGACAAAAAAGTGGTCTGCGCGGATCTGGCTGTACTTGTTGTTCTTTCTCGTGGCCGCTAGTTCCGCTGTTGCTCCTGATGTCGCGGACGTTGCATGAAGGTAAGAGGGCGCCACAGTGTCAGTTACGGTGACGTCCCATACAAGACTTCGTCCTCTGCGCCATGGTTTCAGCGTAAGTCCGTCCGGTCGTCTCCCGTCTGTCCTCGACAGCCCAGGTGGTTCCTTGATATTAGGGACGCCCGCTCGTGATAGGCCTCGGCTTATCAAATCATTCAAAGCCGCATGTCTGGCGATTCTGCCAGGTCCTAGGTTGCACGACATCCCGTGTGACCCGTCCGCCGTCACCATTGCTCTACAGGGACATGCGTGCGGTTCGCATATATTCGTCCCCAGTCTGAGGCCTACTGCAATTCTTACCGCCTCGTCATCCAATCGCAGCCCGCATGATGACATCGGTAGTGCGAACAGCCAGTCGCTGGCGTGTGGTGCTAAGGCTGCTTTGAATCTTTATTATTATTATTATTATTATTATTATTATTATTTATTTATTTATTTTTTGCCCCAAGGTACATATGATCCCTCGGGGACTTAAATATTAATTAAAATAGGTAAATCATCTGGAACGGCCTCTGTTCCTCAGAAATCGAGAGAGGGAAAGTGCCGCGGAAAGCTACTGCTGTATGTCTAATACTATTATTATTATTATTATTATTATTATTATTATTATTATTATTATTATTATTATTATTATTATTATTATTATTATTATTATTATTATTATTATTATTATACATGTCCTATATATTCTGTCGACTGATGTTATTCCTGACTTCTGTTGCTTAGCGATGTCCATAACTGTAACTTTATCTATAATAGAACTTTTCTATGCTTAGTAATTGCAAGGCTAATTGTCTATGTTATCTGTTATCTTAATTGTTTACCCTCAGCAGCGAAGAACACTTGTTGTCCCAGACTGTTCTTGATCTCATACTTGTTGCAACACTGCCAACCGACGACCACTGAAATTGAAGTTGGTACAATTTCATGAACGAACATTGAACTGTGCTATGAACAAAGAATGCACTGTCAAGTGTAGTCGGGAATCTGTTTGTCATGCGTTAAGTGACTGCTCGAGCCAGCCACTGGTGATTCTTCAAGTTTTCATTTCCATCTTTTGTTGGTTGGTGAATTTCAACTCATAATAATGACATTACGAGGTCTAGTGAGTTTACAAATGCGCTATATAAAGTGTCCTGATAGTTGCATTGAACACTACTCCGATTCGTTTCCTGAAGTGGGGTTATATTAAATTTTGTGAATAAATAAATTATAAGAGTTGCAGTCGTTTAAATGTGAAATTATTTTGAACTGTCCCTCGTCTTCTTCTCTTGCTCTGCATCATGAAGCGATCGTTTTCATTCAAAACTGAACTTTTACTCACCATTTTTTCAAATTCCCAATATGCAGCTATTCATCCAAGTTATGACACTTCAAATTTAACACAATTCCACATCCAGTAATTTGGGGTTACTCGGGGTTCAAATCTTCGCTCAGTCAGAAATTTGTTTCCGGATATCTGCTCTATTCGTGTACTATCTGTAGGATGAAAAGAGGGCGAAGGAGAGGATTGGTCACCCGCCTTTATATGCCAAGACTAAGCAAAATGAAGTCGCTGAGGCTTCATACCCATGGCTGCCCTCAGGCTAGCTTGAGAGCTTGCTCTTCTTCTCCTTCTCCTTCTCCTTCTCCTCCTCCTCCTCCTCCTCCTCCTCCCCCTCCTTCTCCTTCTCCTTCTCCTTCTCCTTCTCCTTCTCCTTCTCCTTCTCCTTCTCCTTCTCCTTCTCCTTCTCCTTCTCCTTCTCCTTCTCCTTCTCCTTCTCCTTCTCCTTCTCCTCCTTCTCCTTCTCCTTCTTCTTCTTCTTCTTCTTCTTCTTCTTCTTCTTCTTCTTCTTCTTCTTCTTCTTCTTCTTCTTCTTCTTCTTCTTCTTCTTCTTCTTCTTCTTCTTCTTCTTCTTCTTCTTCTTCTTCTTCTTCTTCTTCTTCTTCTTCTTCTTCTTCTTCTTCTTCTTCTTCTTCTTCTTCTTCTTCTTCTTCTTCTTCTTCTTCTTCTTCTTCTTCTTCTTCTTCTTCTTCTTCTTCTTCTTCTTCTTCTTCTTCTTCTTCTTCTTCTTCTTCTTCTTCTTCTTCTTCTTCTTCTTCTTCTTCTTCTTCTTCTTCTTCTTCTTCTTCTTCTTCTTCTTCTTCTTCTTCTTCTTCTTCTTCTTCTTCTTCTTCTTCTTCTTCTTCTTCTTCTTCTTCTTCTTCTTCTTCTTCTTCTTCTTCTTCTTCTTCTTCTTCTTCTTCTTCTTCTTCTTCTTCTTCTTCTTCTTCTTCTTCTTCTTCTTCTTCTTCTTCTTCTTCTTCTTCTTCTTCTTCTTCTTCTTCTTCTTCTTCTTCTTCTTCTTCTTCTTCTTCTTCTTCTTCTTCTTCTTCTTCTTCTTCTTCTTCTTCTTCTTCTTCTTCTTCTTCTTCTTCTTCTTCTTCTTCTTCTTCTTCTTATAGATATTTCGCTATGCAAAACCTGAGTCTGTGCAACTACCACGCCCCTTAAAGTTTAGTCCCACTTCTGGTAACAAGATCATGTGATTTACCAGAGTAGTTATTGCCTGCCTTCAAGAAGTTCCACCTGTTGGTGGATCAGAAGTTGATCTATCGTCGTGAGGTACTCGAGACCCGGTGGAACTCCTGGGATTGATTGAGGTCGAGGCATCAAGACCGTTCCTGGTGGAAGACCCTCGATCGCTGCCGACTGCGCGTTGTATTTGACGGCTGGATGAACTCCAGTGGGCTGAGACGTAAATGGTTGACCTGGGGGGAAAAATTACCTTAAGTGCACACAGGGTAAGGAGATAACGATCTGCACAGTTTTTAATTAGCAAGGTAAATTTAGTCAAGTAATTTTAGGAAATGTATTTAGGTAATGTAAGATATAGTAGTTTAGTGGTTAGCCTGTTGAACTGTCGAACCAGAGGTTGGGGTTCGAATCCCTGACGGAGATACATTTCCAAATGTCCATTTTCTTGTGGCTCAAAGCGACAATTTCTAAGTTTAGTTAAATTAGTTCCATTCGTAGTTCACACAGACTGGCAGAAGGATGCAAAAATTACATGCAATTAACTGTTTACTTGTAGTTTATGAGATACGCGGATGACACAACATTAATGGCAAAAAGAAAAGAGGATCTGGCAGAACTGATAAGAAGGGTCAGGAGAGAAAGTGAAAAAGCTGGTTTATACTTCAACATAAAGAAGACAAAGGTCATGACAACAGCAGATTGGGATAGTTTTGAGATAGACGGAGAGGAAATAGAGGTGGTAGAAAGCTTCACATTCCTAGGATCACTGGTTGGAAAGGAGGGAAAGTGTGATCCAGAAATAAAACGAAGGATTGCTATAGGGAAAGCTGCAATGACCGGACTGGAAAAGATATGGAAAGACAAACATGTGAGCATAGAAACAAAAAAGGCTCGTGAGAGCACTAATCTTTTCTACGGTACTGGACGGTTGCGAGACGTGGACAATGACAAAGAACATGGAAAATAAGGTCAACGCTTGTGAAATGTGGATATGGAGGAAGATGCTGAGAATATCTTGGACTGAGAAAAGAACGAACGAATCAATACGAGAGGAGATTGGAGTTGAGAATGAAGAGTCGTTAAAACAAACTGCGACAAGAATGAAGCTAAGGTTCTTTGGACATGTTATGCGATCTGATGGTCTGGAGAAGGAAATGATACTGGCGTGCGGTGAGGGGAGGAGAAGACGGGGTCGCCCAAGGAGGAGATGGATGGATGAGATACAAGATGTAACTGGCATGAATTTGGCGGAATTAAGGGACTTGTCATCGAATAGGAAACAATGGAGTGTGTTCACCAGGACGATCGCTAGAGCTCCACGAGCTGACAGCACAAGGTGTAGTTTATGTATTAAATTTACTTATCTGAAACTTTTGCTTACATTTGAAATTTTGAATGTTGTCGGTAGTCCCATCTTGTACACTATTCGTATTCGTATTACTATTCGGCCGAATAGTTGGTCCAATTATTCGTATTCGGCCGAATAGTGATAATCACCTATTCGATACAGCCCTAGTTAGGATCTATTCGTTCAGCAATAGACACACTCACTCGTCTTGTTATAACGAGAGCCTCTGGGTTGCGAGCGTTGAATCGGTTTATGTTAATTAGTCTCAATCGATTGCTGATAGCGTGCTCTGGGTTCGAGTGCAAGACATGTTTGCTGGTCTCTGCTTCGCTAAAGACTGGATGTGGGTTAAGCGTTGGTTGTTCCGTTGTACCAGCTTCGGTAAGTGTATATGTTGCATATCTCTCTCTTTCTCCCTTCCTCCATTCCTCGCTCCCTCCCTCTCTCCCTTCCTTTATTTTTTTTCTCTCTCTCTGTTTCTCTGTCTCTCTCTCTGTCTCTCTCTCTCTGTCTCTCTCTCATTGTCTGTATGTATCTGTCTTTAAAGTGCTCAATTATCATAACTGGGTACCTGTGAAGGCGGCTTCGCTGGCTTCTTTTTGCTTTCCTTCGGAATCATTGTCTTGAAATGAGGCCATTGTCTACAATCAGAACTTTTTGGAAAATTATCCGCATTGAATTCCATTCTCATGTAATATTGATTAGTAAGTTCTGTCTCGCTGGTGCCTATTGCACATGGCATCAACCGATGGCACACCAAAACAAATCCGTAATCATGTTAATATCCAGAAGGTCAGTCCTCTAAGAGACTGAGACAGCCTATGGTGTATAAGTAATTTTAAAAAAGTGTTATGTTGCTTGTGATGGGTCGCAGTACTAGAGAATAAGATGCAATGTGACGTAATCTTACTTGATGGAATATATGATCAGCTGAGATCTAATGAAACATTAATGCAACAATATTAATTATAATTATACCGAATCACTGAACCGTGACATAAGCATTAGGGTGGAGTGAAAACGGCACTCAAATTTTTTTTAAAGTAAACGTTTTCTAATAGTGATGAAAAGTTGCCAGCATGCTAGTGTAAATAGTGTTTAAAATATTGCTGATTTTGCTTTGCGTATTCTGCCCTCTGACGGCAGTAAAATATTTAACATATACAATTCTTTGGAAAAACGTCCATATAGTGCTTTTTTCTTTAACTATCGTCGAATGGTTACAATTCATGAAATACACATTCAAATAAGTTGCTGAAACCGCATCTGGTGTGCTATAGGATTATGGAATTGTAACGCCAAATGAATCCAGCGACGTCATTGAAAGGAAGAAAATTATGATAACGAAAAAAGTACCGAAGCTCTGTTCAAGCAGAATGCGCCAGTATGCGACTGTGAGTGTTGAGGGGGTTTTCCCAGACAGTAGTCCAAAAGAGGTCCGAGTCCGGTTTCCAGAGGGCTAAATCAAGAGAGGAGGCAGAGCAGCTGTGAAGGAGGTTGTCATCTAGAGCGAGAAGATTTTGAAGGCAGAGGATCAGATGAGTCAGTGTAGGAGTAGCCTACTTGAAATGTAAGACTTCAGTTTTGAGTGGAAAACCCGGGGATAGATAGAGGAATATGAGGAGGAGAAGGATGGAGGACGGTTGGAATGATGATGATGGAGGAACTGGGAAGCTGCGGAATTCAAAAGGGGAGATTATTCCAGAGGCGTTGTGGTGTAATGGATATGGCTCAGTTGGAGAACTTGAGATAAGTAGTGACCGTGGGTCGAGAAAGACTGAGATAGGAGGTTGATCGGGTAGAACTGGTTGCCTGAATGGTGAGGAGATCACGGAGATACTTGGAATTGGAATATTGTAGGCAGTTGTAGGTTAATGATTGGAATTTGAAGTGGATTCGCTCTGGGATTTTTAGCCAATGGAGTGATTTGAGGATGGGATTGATATGATGGTGTTTGAGCGCTCTAGTGATAGCCATGGCTAGTGAGTTTTGGATAAGTTGCATGCAGACGCTTGATTTGGGTGGATTCAAGGTTGAGGAAGAGGGAATTGTTGCAATCAAGCATTGAATGAACAATGGAGGTAGCAATGGTAGAGGCAGTTTTAGGGTCGAGCATGGGCCGGATGCGGCGAAGGTCACGAATGTGCATGAAGCAGAGCCCAAGAGGTGGGAGATGTGGTTAGAGAAGGAGAGGTGTGGATCAAAAGTACTAACAAGATTGCGGACGGGGGAGTCCGAAGTGAAGGTAAGAGACGATGAATTAGTCGACAGGGTATGGAAGGGTTAGGACTTTTCTTGATATAATCAGGAAGACCTAGGATGATGAATTCTGTCTTGGAAGGGTTAAGGTATAGAGGAGATTGGATGATATAAACTTTGAGATTGGGTTAACAACGTTGACATATTGCATCAATGGTAGAAGGCAGAAGATATCTTTTGAAATTTAAAATTTTTTGTGTTTTTCTTTCTTTGCCCAAGTTGCATCTTTTGTCCACTATTAGAATTATTTTTAGAAAAAAACTTTTTTCAATCCACCTTAATAAGCATCCGGCTGAGGATAATTTGTCGATCATCGTCTAATGTAAGCGAATCATCTTTTTAACAATCTCAAGGTAATAATTGATGGTCGTCTAACTATGGCACAAAACGTACTAGGTTAAGTATTATGCAATGTAGGTATGTGTGTATATATGTGTATGTATGTGTATGTGTGCATGTATGTATGTATGTATGTATGTATGTATGTATGTATGTATGTATGTATGTATGTATGTATGTATGCATGCATGTAATGTATGTGTATGCAATCTATGTACGCAATTTATATGTGTATGTGTGTAATGTATGTATGTATGTAGAGTTGTAGACACTATGGCGTCCTTGAGTACTTCACAAAAGTGTAATCTATGAAGAAACAAGAGTAGAATAGATCAAAATAGAATAGACTTTATTAGATTAGCAATATCATAATTCAGAGGCGGTTAGACGACAGACCTACAACAGTTGGTGAGCATCGGAGAGAAAATAACAAGAGTGACACTACAGACTAGAGGAGATACGTAATTGAAATGATTCAATTAAAGTTGTACGTAATGTATGCAATGTGTGTAATGTATGCAATGTGTGTAATGTATGCAATGTACGTATTTAACCAGATACTTGTTTCGTAACTTACGTGAAGAAAAACTGCAACAGAAAGCTCTTCGGCCAGTAACAGTGACACAAGTCTGTAAACACTTATTCTAGATCCTGGGCACTGCAACCACAGCACTATGGTCTGCACTTCAACCCTGAGCTACACTGCCAACTGCGCAGCCGCAAGCACCACAGCTGCTGCAGAGAAGCTGATACGCCTATTGACTGTAATACATCGTTGCATGTGATATGCATGCATGCGAGCAACGAAGACTACAACGGCGATCGGGTCTTTCGTGTTGCCACCGTATATGTGTGTATGGATGTATGTATGTGAGTGTAGGCCTATGTATGCATGCATTAATGTATGTATGTATTATGTATGTATGCATGCATGTCTGTATCTATTATGTATTATGTATGTATGCGTGCATGTCTGTATCTATTATGTATGTATGTGCGTATTATGTATGTATTATGTGTGTATGCGAGTTTGGCAGACCGTAATTGTTGTTCGATATGACCTGACCGATGCTTCATCTGCTGCGTATCTCAGCCACCAATCACTCGTTGAGCCGATGAAAGACCGACGTTTGTCCAGCATTATCCCAAATGAGTGTGGAGGCTGGGCGTACGGAAGCGTACGGAAGAGATGATGGCCCTATTTTGGACACTGCAACCTTAGCGCTGCGTCAGGTCACAGAGGTTGTCCGAAAATACCCGGGGAAGAAAAACACGTTTGCAGAAGACCAGGGAGATAATAAGACAGGCGATCTGTTAAGGTGGGTTGCAATTAGCACCAAAATAGTAATGTAATAGGTATATTACGCAATAGCGTCCACTGAAGCAGAATTTACAGGTCGAATGTATCTTCTAGGATTCTTTATAACATTATTTATATTTGCCGGAGCTAGTACCACAAGAGGCGCGCAATAACCACGAATTACTCACGTCATTGTAGGACCAAGAAACATGTAGCCCAGTTCATCGGATGAGGAACAGACTCTTGCACTGAAGAATGTCTGCCCTAATGTTCCTTTCGGCCTAGTGTCATCATCAGTCTCTTAATTTGACCATTCAGTATCTGTCAGAGACCGAGAGATGTGACCATCTGTTTTCGAACAAGTCTCTCGAGTTATAGGAATTAATAGCAAATAAAACGTATGTCCGTCCGCATTTACTTTAGTATAATTATTAGGTTCGCTTTCCGAGCATGCACGCAATCGGATTGTCAACTATATAGTTACTTGAGCAAGTCCTTCACTCACAGTAATGCTCAGCGCCATCGATTGATGCTCATTAGATAGCTGCGCCTAGTAAAAGGGTGATGATAATAATAATAATAATAATAATAATAATAATAATAATAATAATAATAATAATAATAATAATAATAATAATAATAATAATAATAATAATAATAATAATAATAATAATAATAATAATAGTAATAATAATAATAATAATAATAATAATAATAATAATAATAATAATAATAATGATAATGATAATCATAGGCGTAGACTCTGGGGGGTCAGCCGGGGCACGTGCCCCCCCCCCAATAATCGAGGAGCCGGGGCAATGCCCCCCAAAAATCGAGAGGAGAATTTCTTCAAATATTAAAATATTATGTTTCAATACAGACAAATTTCTTCAGAAACAGAAAAACAGAGACACAGAACTGAAATACTATCAGAAATCCATAATGGAAACAAATATTTATTTTTATCTTCAATATCTTCAATGTGAAACAAATTTACATGTAAACAAAACACCCATTTCATACGCGTTAACGTAACACTGGAAGCCTTTGCTGACTGTCCAGACCAGAGGTGTAAAAAGCTTTTTCAGATTTTGCCTTAAACAACAACAAAAAGAAAACCACAAAATTTGTTTTTGTTTAAAAAAATAAATTTCTTATTTTTTAGAAGTTATTTTAATAGCATTGATTGAATGATTTTAAATTTTCGGATATCGCAATTGAATTTACTGAGTTGAAGCTCTTTTTCATGCCATTTTTCACGATTTTTATGATCTGAAATCAGAAAAACTTAAAAACAACCAAAACAGCAAAAACCATAAAAACCAAAAAACCGAAAAAACAACAACAAACAACGTTTCATCTTGAAAAAACTTTTTTTGCACCTCTGGTCCAGACCCCATGCCCCACCAATATTTTGCCCCACCAATATTTTGCCCCACCAATATTGTGGACAAGTTTACGCCAGTGATGATAATGATAATGATAATGATAGTAGTAGTAGCAGCTGTTCTAGAGCTTTAAGAATATTTCATCTGAAATTTTGATAAATCGCTTAACCATTCCTAATCGATTACAGGCCTTGGAAAATCCGTCACTGCAGCTTTCTGCTGGCGCCAGGCCGAAGCCTCAATAAGCAGGAGGGCGACGCTAATCATCTTTGTTATGAAACAGCGTCGTTAACTACGTAGGTTTACCTGTAGATATTCTTGGCAGTGAATTACCAATTTGATCCCGGATTATAAATTCCTAAGAGCGCATTGGTGAACGCCAGGTCCGGCATCATAATGTCGACTGAAATTTGACTTTCAGAGGAAAACAAATTCCTTGGAAATCATATTAAAGTTAAGTGCAAAACACGTCTTTAGAATCTAAACACAAATTCTCTTACAATAGGCCTAAAGTTAAGTGCAAAACACGTCTTTAGAATCTAAACACAAATTCTCTTACAATAGGCCTAAAGTACGACTATTGAAATGTTCAACTAATCAAGATCAGTTTAAAGCACTTGTCAAACCTAATTCGTTGCGATATTAAAGTTAGGTTAAACAATTCTTTACAATCTAAAAACAATTCTCTTTATATAACATAAGATTATAAAAGTGTTCAACCAAACAAGATCATTTGTATCTCTTATGAAAGATCGAAAACAAAGTCAAACAGTTTAAAGCGAGAATTGGCGTTCGATTTGGATCGAAAGATTGAACTCAGTCAACATTGCTTCCCATTTTCGAGTATAACACTTTGATGAGCAAAAGCCGATAGGACAACCGTTATTTCCTTCACCTGTCGAATATTAAAGCAGCTGATTATTATGAACTTATTAGGACGAACAAGCTTATAAATTAATTTAAATCAACACATTGTTTTAAACTACAAAAATATTGCAAATAGCATTCATAGATAAAAATAATTATAAAATTTCTCAAGTTAGTCTTAAAACTACAAATTGCAGAATAGTTGGTATAATATTTCAAGCTTCTGAGAGACAGTAATATATATTTTTGTGTGCATTTCAAAATGTAACCTCGAAATAAATGAATATTTATTTTGAATAAAAGAAAACTCTTTCTGAATAAATGAATATTCTTTGAATAAATGAAGAAATAGATATTCATTCTGAATTTCTGAATATTCATTTTGCATAAGTGAATGTTAAACCTGATTAAATGAATTTTATTCATTCAGGTCATTTCTATTGCGCAGACTAAGAAAATCTAACCTAAAGCGTTCTCATGCAGCCGAGGCTATAGGCCACTACCTTATATTAAGTAACCTAACTATGTAAACCTATGAAAAGTACTTGGCCAGATCGCAGTTCGTAGATGCAGTGCAGTGAAACAAAGATCCGACCTTTTCCAGTTTATTCGGTTACGATCCATCTCACTGGTTTTTATTCTCGAAGAACATAAAATCCTGGAATAACAACGGCAAACAAACGACTGAGTATGAGTCTGAAGTGAATGTAATCCGTAGCAAATTACACGTTTCACAATACCTACACTAATTCATCCAATCGTTCGCCTCCAAAGCTTTCTATTTATCAGCAAACCGGCCTTATCGGATCCTCTACCTTTTCTCTCTGTTCTCTCTGGCAACCGGACTCGGTTCTCCACTGCAGGGCATATTTTAACTGTATAACTAGTGGGACAAATGTCCCAGTAGTCTTAGGATTTGACCCAGTAGTTACGGTGATTTGTCCCAGGCAATGTATGGTTAAAGTATAAGTAGTGGGACAAAATGTTGCAGGAGTTTTAAGATTTGCCCCAGTAGTAAAATCAGAATTAGTAAAACGCATTATCATGAAATTCCTAAAAAAGGTCATCAGCTTTTCGGGAGATGAATTCCAAAAAAAGGTCGTCAAAGTTTTTCAGAGACGAGTTCGAAAACAGGTCATGAACTAGACCCATGGTTGATTTTGTCCCAGTAGTCTAAATTCCTTAAAATGTGCACTGCTCCACTGGACCTCTCTGGACAATTCATCTGACACGACGCAGCGCTCGTGAATAAGCTGGAGCCCTGCGCTCAGCTTTTGAGCGGAGCTTTAGACCTTGGGAGTTTACGATCACGATTGCGAGGGCTGTAGTTTAATGCTGAACGATCAGAAAAGACAGCTGATTTAGCCATACACGGGTCAAGCTACCGCATATAAGCCTAAATATCTAAACGTAGACCACCATCTGAATTAAATCAATGGGCTACAAAGAAGCTGGGTTACTCTTCCTTTACCGAATATGATACCACCATTTATCAAATGCAACTTAATTTAGACAGATTTTAACTGCCAACTTATATATGCGACTATTTATTTATTTATTTATTTTTAGTTATTTATTCCGGATATTTCTATAGCGCCTCTTGAAGTCAACTACTACTCAGAGGCGCTCCCGACTACAGCATTTGATACTGTGCCGGAATTTTCACGCCGAAGCGCCACGAGCAATTGCAAGTGAAGGACTTGCCCAAGGTCCGTACGCAGCGGCTAGAGTGGGATTCGAACCTGCAACCCTCCGGTCACATGGCGCCGAACTTACCACTGAGCCACCACGCCCCACTAAGTGGCGGGCGTTTAAAGTTTTGGGCGTAGGTAGGAAAATAAATGGCTGTGAGGTAAAAAGGTTAAGGTCAGATAAGATGAAGTATAATGCCTAAAGGCAGATTAAAGTAAGCCAAGGAAAAATATGGAAATGTATCGTAAATAATTATTTTAATAAGTAAGCTAGGACAAGGTAAATGAAACGGTTGCTTTTTAAAACATCTTCATCAACCGTTAGATGGAATAACATCACATTTAGATATGATTAACTGATAAAAACAATAATATTTAGAATATATGGATTTAGGAAGACGAGAAGACCGCGAAAGTAATCCCATATGTAGCCTGCTGACTCAGGTGCATTAGTGCTGCAAGGAAAGAGATATTATTCTTACGATGAGAAAAGCTGCTGCAAGAACAACGGCCTTCATGCGAACGTCCAGATCCATAGGAACTGAAATGCAAACAAATCAAGTGTTCTCCATAACTACAAACTGAAAAAGTTGAAGTCTTAAATGCACTTGCATAATGGTGGACAGTAGTTGTAAAAATATGCAAATAAATTAAATTTTCGCAATTACTACCAAAAAGTACCGGTATTCGAAAAAATCGAGTCTCTTTTCACTTGTATCCGTAAAATGCTGAACGATGCTGCGAGTTTTTGATATTTGTTAGAACATGTATTGATGTTGTTCCGTCTGATTCTAGATTTCTAAACTGAAGTAATTCTAATGCTTCGTTAAGAAATATTCTACTACTGGCTACCAATTAAATCGTACCGTTATCTTACTACAGCGTTTCCAAATTTAGAAAGATTTTAACTGCTAGCATAATTAGCGTACATGAATTGTCTGTTTAAGATGCATCCGTTGAAGTTGTGTAAATGTCCAACGCTTGATAGATCTGAAGTTCCTCGTTCCTCTCATGTGCAAGGTACCAATTTTTACAAAACACATTCGTAAACTCGCATGCTCATTTTTACAATAAAGTATCATCATCATAACCTTACCAAACGATACCAAGCTCAATGACAAGTTACAACTATCGTCCATTATTATTATTAATATTATTATCATTATTATTTTTTTTTTCATTTTTTTTTGCCCTGAGGTACTTCATTCCCTCAGGGACTTAGAGACTGAGAACGAGAATGAAAAGAGAATCAGACTTGGACACGATTTCAAGTGTCTTACAGCTTGCGTTGAAGTTGGCGGCGTTTGTAAAAAATTCTTTAGCCAGCCCGGACCACTGTTTCGAAAGAACTCCGACCTCGTGACTTCTGTCGGGTGTGAAAACCTTTAAACATATAAACAATTTTCGTTTATCGCATTGGGTACAAGTCTCCATGGAACCTTAGATTACTAGAAGACCCGCCTCTAAAAAGGTTAATTGTCAACTTGTAACTTCTTTCGCGTCAGTGTCTAAAGCATAAACCGATGTCGCAACAACACCAAGCCGTATTCAGGTGAATAGCCAGAAGAAGAGTCCACGAAGATACAGTGTGCGTCAGAGATGCAGTCGATTGGAGATTGTGCAATTTCAAGCAGATGAAGTCTTAAATTGACAAAGAAAAGACATGAGCGATTGAGAGGAACGAACAGATACAGCTTCTGTGCACACTTAATAGGCCTACTTACATTGCCTACGCGACCTAGACCTATCCACAACCTATTTATAAACCTCGTATGTCATGGGGGATGTGTCCTTCCATTAAGCGCCAGCTTTCTTGAACAGCACAGAGCCTAGCAGCCGATGACAAACTGTTCAAGTTCTCAACAGATTATATCGTGTGTCGAATCGGTTGATAAAGTAAGAGAGAATATAAGTGTTAATCCCCGAAATATCTCCAGCGTCACCTAAAAGCCTAGCAGCGTCAAAGAGATCAACTTAACACTGGCGCTATATCAAATGAAGTCTTAAAGACTTTACAGACACGGGCAGACTGACAGACCGACACACATACACGTATGACAACGTGAGCTAAACAGCACAAACCTTGAACTCTTGGTCCCAAGTGCAACATATTCCGTTCCAGACGCAGCAAGGACCTTGGATAAAGAGCACATCCTGTCTATCTGCGTCTTGTATCATGTACCTCGCTGTCCACCCGCTCTGCCTGGGAACGAAATTGCGATACACGATGTAATTTATATTGTCAATACTACACTCGATATAATCTGTTTATACGATGATTTCTGTAGCGCCGTTAGTTTAATTTTAAGACATCAGTCAAGGGTCATTCGAGTGAAATTCCAATAAAAAAATAATAGTCATGCTCCTTTGCAGAAGTCAGGTTGGTGTCAATACGCTACAAGTTTTAATACAATATGTTTTAAAGCGATTCTTTATAATCTACATGATGTAGAATCCCCATTGGTCTCGTAAATTGAACTCAGACACTTTTTATATAATTGTGCAAGAACATTGGTATGCTAAATTTTCTGCGTCTTCAACAGGTCCAGAAAAGCGCTTTGCAAATAACCGGATACATATTCACAGTTGCAGTTACACATGTCTTGATAATTGCCATTGTAATCAACGTCGTATTTATTTGTAACTGTAATTTTTAACAGCTGTAGGCCTACTTATTGTTCGCTTTGATAAACTTACATCTGTCTCACGTATCCACAGATATTTCCAACTGGAGCTTCAACCTGAAGTTCGTAACTGCAACAGTTAGCACTGGCGCACCAACAACATCCGGCACAGCACTTGAACTCACGTCTCACACGAATAACCTCCTACACAAGCACAAAGAAAAAAGGAGAACAGAAAGGATTAAGTACAGAATATGGTACAAACACGAAGGAATATACAGAATATGATTAAACAAAAAAGCAATGAATACAGAATGTGGGACAGACACCAAGGAATAAAATATAGAATGTGATACAAACACGAGGGAAAAGATACAGAATGATGTGAATTGAAGGAGGTGCCGATATCGAAATAATGGCCTTAACAGTTACGCACAGTGCTATAAAGCGGTCTATTTTGAGTTCACATGACTGGACTTGATTGCGAATACGGATATGTTGAACTGAGAGGTCAACGCTGTAGCTGTTTGGCTTCACAGCTGAGGCCAAGTGATCCTAGTACAGGCAGAGTTGGCTTAAGTATACAGCTGCGCAGTCTCCGCAGAAACAGGAAAGCACAGATTCAACAATAAAAGTCGGACATAATAGCAGTAGGCCTACGTGGGATATGGCAGTCGATTTGCAACACGAATGTGGAACACGAATGTGGAACGTACGTGGAATAATAGCCGAATGGTAGACTCGGTCTCTCGGTCTCGGTCTCTCACACAGGACGTGACTCGCCATCTGGTGCAAAGTTTAATCCTGAGCCGAATCGATTACTGCAATGTCGCCTTTGCTGGCTTGCCACAGCGCAGTATCATTCGGCTTCAGGCGGTCATCAACGCTTCTGCTCGCCTGGTCATGAGACTAAAAAAGTTCGACCACACCACAACCGCGATCCAAGATCTTCAGTGGCTCAGAATAGGCGAGCGGATCAAGTATAAGCTTTGCATCATGGTGCACAAATGCCTGAATAACTGCGCACCACGCTACCTCGCAGACAACATCAGGCCGCTATCGGACGACCCTAATCGGTCGCGATTGCGATCAGCAAAATCCGCAGATGTATTCGTGCCAGTGAAAAAAACCAAAATGGGCGATCGGGCCTTTCGGGTCGCTGGCCCGCGTGCTTGGAACAGTCTTCCTGCTGATTTCCAGGAAGCCAAAAGCATCTTTGTCTTAAAAAAAACTGTTGAAACTTTACTTGCTAAGCAAGACCTCCGAGCATTAACCTTTGCGCTGACAGTAGACTGTGTGCGTGCGCTTTTGTGAAGCATCCTAGAATTAGCTTGCTACCAACGATGCTATATAAATTGTCGTAATTACAATTACAATTACAATATAGTGGGACATGGCAATTGATTCTGGGACATGGTAGAAGATTGGTTATAGCGCTCGCTTTGTAATGCGGAGAGTGCGGGTACGTACCTCACCTGAGACGGTAAATGCAAGTCCTTCACTCACCTTTACTCTGCGCCAACCACTGATGTTTGGTCGCCATACAGTGGCGCTAAATGAATGGGTGATAATGAATAATACAAGCAACATGAAGAGCAGAATTTGCTTTAAAGGTCTACAGAACAACGCATCATCCACAGGCAGAGGCTATTCAGAACTTTTACTACATGTTTGGAGTATTCTAAAAGAAGATGAGGCTTTCTTTAAAATAGTGACTTTCATTGTGTCCAATGGCAGTCTCTCTACTTGATAGTGTCATAAGGTCGATATCAAACGAATGTTGAGTGTGTGTGTGTGTCTCTCTCTCTCTCTCTTTCCCACCCTCCCTCCCTCCCTCCCTCCCTCCCTCCCTCCCTCCCTCCCTCCCTCCCTCCCTCCCTCCCTCCCTCCCTCTCTCTCTCTCTCTCTCTCTCTCTTTCTCTCTCTCTCTCTCTTTTCGCTCTCTCTGATTTGTCGGAATATCCTTTCTGAGGATATAGATCCTAGGAGTATCTATCCGATGAGCCCAGAACAGGAAGTTAAATAACACAGGTAGTCAAATAAACCTTGTAGATCTTACCCTATGTTTACATGCCTTGTTACAGGTCAAGATCGTTGCCATGTTTGTCAGTCACTTAGAAATATTTTTTTCACCAATTTATTTGTTTACCTTTTACCGCTGTCTAAGTGGGCCTAATTGTTAATCAGTGCGTTACACGTTTTCAATTTGAAGACTTCACTCGCGTGCACCAGGTGAATATGAATTGACGTGCAAATTGGAAATTCTATCACCTGTACTAAATTCGTGCTTACCTGTCCGAAGTTGTCCGTGATATGTAGGATGAAGCTTCTATGCGGACCGCAACACTGACGCATACAAATGCCTGACTCTACCAAACACACATCAAGAAACTGATGTTATACTAATAGTGTGAGTAACTTTGGTCACACGGTTGTGTATTGATTTTCCACTCTTTGACATAAAGGACTAACTCAATAACGACAGAAGCAACAATAGGGACTATTATAACAACATCCAATACAACGACATGCAACATAGACAACGAAATACACCAGCAGCAACCAATCTGACAGTGAGTTTGAATGATCGTAGGAGTGATGAGTGCTTGAGATTTTATGCAAATGTCTTCTTTCGGTGAAATGCCAAGTTTAAACCTACAATTACATCATTGGTATTGAATCATAAGTAGCCTTTATTAGCACATGCATAAACATGGAACACATAGAACAAAATCCATATATAACAGCCTGTGAAAATTCAAGTCACAAATTTCCTGTATGTATACGTTGATTATACTATCTATATATCTATCTATTGTCTGTATCTGTTCACAAAGGATTACTCAACGTGATGTTACAGTTTTGTGTAGGCGCCCTTGTAACGGCAAGGTTGTGTTACGGCGCTATAGACATTGTCGTTATTATTATTATTATTATTATTATTATTATTATTATTATTATTATTATTATTATTATTATTATTATTATTATCATTATCATTATTATTATTATTATTATTATTATTATTATTATTATTATTATTATTATTATTATTATTATTATTATTATTATTATTATTATTACTATATACATGTCCTATATATTCTGTCCACTGATGTTTTCTCTGACTTCTCTTGTTTAGCGTTGTCTATAACTTATTGAAACTAACTTTATAAAAGAACTTTTCTATGCTTTGTAATTGCAAAACTAGTTGTCTATGTAATCTGTTATCCTATTTTTTTTACCCTCAGCGGCGAAGAACACTTGCTGTCCCAGACTGTTCTTGATCTGATATCTGTTTCGACACTGCCAGCCAACGACCGCTGCAATTCAAGATGGTAGGCTACAATTATTTATAAACGAACAAAGAAGACTAAATTTGTGGGGCGTGGTGGCTCAGTGGTAAGTTCGGCACCTTGTGACCGGAGGGTTGCAGGTTCGAATCCCACTCTAGCTGCTGCGTACGGACCTTGGGCAAGTCCTTCACTCGCAATTGCTCGTGGCGCTTCGGCGTGAAAATTCCGGCACAGTATCAAATGCTGTAGTCGGGAGCGCCTCTGAGTAGTATAGTTGACTTCGAGAGGCGCTATAGAAATATCCGGAATAAATAAATAAATGAGGAAATCAAATGTGATGTTATGATGCCCTGTCAAGTGTTGTCGGGAATCTGTTGGTCAGGCGCAAGTGCCTGTCTGAGTATCCACTGGCGACTCTTCAAGTTTTCTGACCAATCTTTTGCTGGATGGTGAAATTTCAACTCATAATAATGACATTACGAGGTCTTGTGAGTTTAAAAAGCGCTATATTTGGTGTCCTGCTAGATACCTTGAACATTAAATAGAGTAGCGCAGATTCGTTTGCTTATGGGGTTATATTTTCAAGTGAAATTTATCGTCATTTCGTTTCTAAATTATTAGAGTTGCAGTCGCTTCCGCTAAATTATTATGAACTGTTTGTCGTCTTCTTCTATTGCTCTGCGTCACGAATCGCTCATTTTTCATTCAAAACTGAACTTTCACTCACCATTTTTCAAATTCCCAATATGCAGCTACTCGTCCAAGTTATGACACTTCAAATTTAATACAGCTCCACCTTAAGTAATTTGGGGTTACCCGGGGTTAAAATATTCGCCCAGTCAGAAATGTGTTTCCAGATTTCTGATCTATTGGCGTCCTGCAGTCAACTCAGCTATAATGAGTACACTTATCATGCACTATCAGTGAGGAGATCAGAGAGCGAGGGAGAGGACTGGCCACCCACCTTTATATGCCGAAAATTAAGAAAAATTAAGTCGCTAAGGCTTCATATATGGCCACCTCTCAACCTGGCTTAAGAACTTTTTTGTTCTTCCAGATGTTTCGCTATGCTATGCCTGAGTCTGTGGCTCCATCACGCGCAGGCCAATCATCGTCGATATATATGACGGCGTCGTTAAATAAACGTTACAAACACGCTCCATCACGCCCCTTAAAGTGTAGTCCCACTTCTGGTAACAAGGTCATGTGATTCACAGAGTAATAATTGCCTGCCTTCAAGAAGTTCCACCTGTTGGTGGATCAGCAGTTGATCTATCGTCGTGAGGTACTCGAGACCTGGTGGAACTCCTGGAATTGATTGAGGTCTAGGCATCAACACCACTCCTGGTGGAAGACCCTCGATCGCTGCAGACTGCGTGTTGTACTTCACGCCTGGATAAACTCCAGTGGGCTGAGACGTATATGGTTGACCTGCAGAAAAATTACCTCGAGGTGCACACAGGTTGAGAAGATAATGCTCTGCACAGTTTCTGTGAAGTAATGTAAATTGAGGCAAGGAAGGTAAGGAAAGGTAATTAGGTAATTAAAGGTACAGTAAGGTAAGCTCAGGCAACGAAGGCAACGAAAGGTAACGAGGTAATGTAAGATATAGTAGTTTAGTGGTTAGCCTGATGAACTGTCGAACCAGAGGTTGGGGTTCGAACCCCTGCCAGAGATACATTTCCAAATGTCCAGTTTGTTGTGGCTCAAAGCGAACTCAACTACAAAATGAATATGGTGTTCGTATGGGTAGATGAGACGGCGAGGAAGAGGGCTGATAACCCAATCAGATGCCGAGGTTAAGAAACCCGAATTCGCAACATTTGGTGCTCATACTTTCCTCTCGGGGTCATCTTAAGCGATTGCTTTTCTCATTCCTCATTTCTCTAGCGCTGCAGTAATTTAACACAAATAACTCGATCGTCTCTGACGAGTCTATCTCTGTTTCTATTTCGGTCTGTCTCTGTCTGTCTCTGCTCTCTTTCTCGGAGGCGCTATATAGTAATGTAACTACAATTACAATAACTCACCAGCTGAACAGCTGCTTAATACAAGAGGAGTAGCAACACGAGACCAGCCTAGTATTCTTATTGCACCTTGTCAACTGCGTGGATACTGTTAACTTAAAACCCAACACAACTTCATTTAGTTCTGCAACTAAACTAGTCTAGTGGTTAGCGTGCTGTGCTATCAACCAAGAGGTTTGGGGTTCAAATCTTCGCCAGATCAGAAATCTATTTCGAGATTTCTGCTTCACATGAGTCCTTAGCCTACTCAACGTGGTACATACATTGTCAGTGGGAAGATCAGACGGCAACGGAGAGCAGTAACCACCCTCATAAGCCGAGGTTAAGAAAAATGAAGTCGCTAACACTTCATGCCAACGGCTCCGTCTCGGGGTTAGCCTAAAGGAGTTTTTCTTCTACTACAGTATTATTACTCATAATTTGTGTCCATAAAGATAAGAGTTGAGTAAGAGCGTTGACCTACTTATGAAATGTACACTGGTCGATTTCTGGTGCCCTTTGAGCCCATGTCAACGCGAACTCGTGGGTTAGGCTCTATTTGTTCAGCAATATATATGTTACAGGGAATGTGTATTTTCAGGGAATATGTATATTCCCTGAAATTTCAGGGAATGTGTATAGAAGCGGGATCTATGATGAAAATGTAACTAGAAGCTAGAAGCTGGACTAGCGATGAAAATGTAACTAAGGCCAGAAGCTGGATTAGCGATGAAAATGTAACTAAGGCCAGAAGCTGGATTAGCGATGAAAATCATATACATATTCCCTGAAATCTTCAAGTGATTTCTATACACATTCCCTGAAATTTCAGGGAATATACATATTCCCTGAAAATACACATTCCCTGTAACATATACACTCACTAGTCTTTTTATAATGAGAGCCTCTGGGTTGCGAGCGTTGAATCGGTTTATGTTAATTAGTCTCAATCGATTGCTGATAGTGTGCTCTGGGTTCGAGTGCAAGACATGTTTGCTTGTCTCTGCTTCGCCAAAGACTTGATGTGGGTTAAGCGTTGGTTGTTCCGTTGTACCAGCTTCGGTAAGTGTATATGTTGCATATATCTCTCTCTCCCTCCCTCCCTTCCTCCCTCCCTCCCTCCCTCCCTCCCTACCTCCCTTCCTCCTCTCTGTTTGTCTCTGTCTCTGTCTCTGTGTCTGTCTGTCTGTCTGTCTCCCTCCCTCCCTCCTCCCTCCCTCCCTCCCTACCTCTCTCTCTCTGTCTCTGTCTCTGTCTCTATCTGTCTGTATGTCTGTATGTCTGTCTGTCTGTCTGTCTGTGTCTGTGTCTCTGTCTCTGTCTGTCTCTGTCTCTGTCTCTGTCTCTGTCTCTGTCTCTGTCTCTGTCTATCTGTCTATCTGTCTCTCTCTGTCTGTCTCTGTCTCTGTCTCTGTCTCTGTCTCTGTCTCTGTCTCTGTCTCTGTCTCTGTCTCTGTCTCTGTCTCTGTCTCTGTCTCTGTCTCTGTCTCTCTCTCTCTCTCTCTCTCTCTCTCTCTCTCTCTCTCTCTCTCTCTCTCTCTCTCTCTCTCTCTCTCTCTCTCTCTCTCTCTCTCTCTCTCTCTCTCTCTCTCTCTCTCTCTCTCAGTCTGTACAATCATGTTTTTGTCTTTTCATTGCTTATTATTATCGATAAAAACACGCTACCTGGTTCGCTGGTTCTTTTCTTTTCTTCGGAATGATTGTCTTGAAAGGCGGCCATTGTCTGCAGTCAGAACGTTTGCACAGTAATCCGTGTTGAATTCCACTGTAATGTTAGTCCAAGAGCATTAGATCAAAATGTGATGAAAGGTGGAAATTTCTCATAACAAGCTGAATTTTTCAGGATAGGTCTAGGAATATGAGTAGAATAACATACTAAAAGTCCCCGATAATCCCCCTGGAGCTCTTTCAGAAATCCAAGATGGCGTCCAAAATGGCCGTCATTAGATCATAATGTGCTAAAAGCTGAAAGTAGCTCCTCATAACAATCTGAATGTCACAGGATAGGTAAAGGAATATGGGTAGAATAACGTACTAGAAGTCCCCGATAATCCCCCTGGAGCTCTTTCAGAAATCCAAGATGGCGTCCAAAATGGCCGTCATTAGATCATTATGTGCTAAAAGCTGAAAGTAGCTCCTCATAACAATCTGAATGCCTCAGGATAGGTCAAGGAATATGGGTAGAATAACATACTAAAAGTCCCCGATAATCCCTCTGGAGCTCTTTCAGAAATCCAAGATGGCGTCCAAAATGGCCGTAATTAGATCATAATGTGCCAAAAGCTGAAAATAGCTCACAACAAGCTGAATTTTCCAGGATATGTCTAGGAGCATGAGTGGAATAACATACTAAAAATCCCTGACAATCCCTCTGAAGCTCTTTCCAAAATCCAAGATGGCGTCCAAAATGGCCGTCATTAGATCATTATGTGCCAAAAGCATAGTTTGCTCTAAGGCTTCCATCTGTTGAAAGTGCAACCTGGCAGATTTGGCATACTTAAGATGTCCTGCAGCATGGAAAAGTGGAATCATTTGCCTCACACACCAGCCGGTGTAGCTTCCAGTCTCCTGATTGTTCATTCATATAGAGAATTTATATAGCTCCTCTTCAGGGTTATCTACTCAGAAGCACGCTCGATTAAGCGCTGTATAAGGGCCACTTGCCGGTACTTTGGGAGATGGTATATGCCAACGGATCCGTCATACACATACTATCTGGCAATGCCTTTTCTCGTGCTCTTCGTGCTCAAATTCTGTCCTCATTTGGGCATTGTTGGGCACATGTGGCACGGTGGCACCTTGGATAGCATAGACAAAGATCACTTAGCGAATCTTTATATAGCTCTTCTCAAAAGGACGAGAACGCCGCTGATGTAGCCGAGAATGAGTGTTTCAAACAGTTATGCGACTTCATTTCACAACTCCTTGACCAGGGTGGAATTCAGTGCAGAACTGGGAAGCTTTGGGTGCAGTATTTCCTCAATGTGCAGTCAATGCAGTCGTCAAACTTGTAGCAATGACCAGATTAACACGTATGTGACAGAACTACTAAAGTGAACAAAGTTTTCAGCTCTATAAAATTTGTTCTGGATACTTTGAATTTTGAATACTATGCATCCTTGTGACTTAAAACGTGTGTTTAGACACTTCAATTGCAATTCTAACTTCTCGGGTTTCAAAATTATAATAATAATAGAAAATGCCGGCCATTTTGGACGCCATCTTGGATTTCGGAAAGAGCTCCAGGGAATTTTCAGGGCCCTTTAGTATGTTATTCCACTCATGCTCCTAGACCTAATCCGAAAAATTCAACTTATTATGAGCTACTTTCAGCTTTTGACACGTTATGATCTAATGACGGCCATTTTGGACGCCATCTTGGATTTCGGAAAGAGCTCCAGGGAATCAGGAAATTGTCAAGGACCTACAGTGTTATTCCACTCATGCTCCTAGACCTATCCTGAAAATTTCAGCTAGTTATGAGCTATTTTCAGCATTTGGCACATAATGATCTAATGACGGCCATTTTGGACGCCATCTTGGATTTCTGAAAGAGCTCCAGAGGGATTATCGGGGACTTTTAGTATGTTATTCTACCCATATTCCTTGACCTATCCTGAGACATTCAGATTGCTATGAGGAGCTACTTTCAACTTTTAGCACATTATGATCTAATGACGGCCATTTTGGACGCCATCTTGGATTTCTGAAAGAGCTCCAGGGGGATTGTCGGGGACTTTTAGTATGTTATTCTACCCATATTCCTTTACCTATCCTGAGACATTCAGATTGTTATGAGGAGCTATTTTCAGCTTTTAGCACATAATGATCTAATGACGGCCATTTTGGACGCCATCTTGGATTTCTGAAAGAGCTCCTAGGGGATTATCGGGGACTTTTAGTATGTTATTCTACTCATATTCCTAGACCTATCCTGAAAAATTCAGCTTGTTATGAAAAATTTCCACCTTAAACCTAATGCTCTTGGCCTATGTAGGCTAATATTAATTAGTAGGTTCTGTCGCGCAAGTGCCAATGAAACATTAATGCAAGAATATTAATTATAATTACACCGAATCATTGAACTGTGACAAAAGCATTCAGCTGTGGATAATTTTTCAATAATCATCTAATCTAAGCAAATCTTCTATTTCACAATCTCAAGGTAAGTATGTATGGTCGCCAAACGATGGTGCAAAATGTATTAGGTAAGTATGTATGCAATTTGTGCATGATGTATGTATGTATGTATGTGTGTATGTATGTATGTATGTATGTATGTATTTATGTATGTATGTATGTATGTATGTGTGTATGTATGCATGTATGTATGTATGTATGTATGTATGTATGCATGTATGTATGTAGACACTGTAGCGCCCTTGAGTACTTCACAAAAGTGTACTCTATGAAGAAACACGAGTAGAATAGATCAAAATAATTATAATAGATTTGATTAGATTAGCAAAATCATAATTCAGAGGTTAGTTAGTCGATAGACTTATAACAGGTGGTGAGCATCGGAGAGAAAATAACGAGAATGACACTACCGAATAGTGGAGATACGATCTAAACATTATTGAAATTACTAAATTAGAGTTGTATGTAATTTATGTATAATGTGTATAATGTATGCAACGTATGTAGGCTATTTAACCGGATACTTGCTATACAGGTTTCGTAACGTACCTGAAGGAAAACTGCAACAGAAAGCTCTCCGGCCAGTGACACTGACTCAAGTCTGTCAACACTGTTATAAATCCTGGGCACTGCAACCATAGCAATATAGACTAACTTAGGCTAAGCACTGAGTTACACTGACAACTGCGCTGCCGCATGCACCACAGCCGATATGCAAACACGCCTATTGACTGTAATATATCATTGCAGATGATATACATGTAGGCCTATGTCAGCAACGGGCGATCGGACCTTTCGTGTAGACCGTAATTGTTGTTCGATATGATCTGACGGTTGATTAATCTGCTGCATATCTCAGCCACCACTCACTTGTTAATGGGCCGATGTAAGACCAACGTTTGTCCAACAATATCCCAAATGGATGTGGAGGCTGGACGTACGGAAGATGATACTATTTTGGACGCCAATGCCCTACTATACTTCAAAATGAAATATTAAGTTATGGCATAGGCGGCGATCCCGGTGGGGGGGGGTCGAGGGGATTTGAACTTTTAAGAGTGGAGGGAAACAGTATACAGTTGTCTCCTCCCCCAAAAGGTCAACAGTTTTCGCCCAAAAGAAATTCTTCACCTCTTTTTTGACCAGGTCGCCGCTAGTGAGTTATCGCTATCTTAAACTTAAGCTCGGATATTTATAAAGCGCTGCTTAAGGCTAAGCGCAAGGCCACCAGTTAATTCATTAGCGCTGCGTCAGGTCAGAGGTTGTCCGAAAATACATGGTGAAGAAAAATCACGGTTGCAGGGTTGCAGAAGACCAGAGAGAGTCTGTTAAGGTAGGCTGCATTTAGCACCAGAATAGCATCCTTACCTTAGAGTAGACCTTAGTCCTTCCACGCGCTGACAGCGCATCGGGCGACACAGCTTCTCCACGTCACTCTGTCCTCCGCAGCTCCCTCAGCCTCTTCCCATGTCATTCCGCCGTCGTCCAGATCTTGTATGATTGTGGCTCGCCAGGTCTTTCTCGGCCTCCCGTAATGCAATATGTAAATTACGCAATTGCGAACATTGCAGCAGAATTTACAGGCTGAATGTATCCTCTGCGATTCTTGATGGAACTGGACGATATCAAGTCTCTTGCACAGTCCGGAAGTGCAGAATGAGCTTTGTTTGGACATGTCGAACCAGCTGCGGAAGATGAGGATCACTGGAAAGCCATGTGGTCCGCATTGAACAAGCCCTCGACAAACCGGAAATGACAAAACGGTCGATCAAGGACGACGTGAACTAGAGTAAGTAAGTAAGTAAGTAAGTAATTTATTTGCCACCAAATGAAACAAACACAGTAATAATACATATACAGTTGCAGTGGCAGGCTACCGGAGAAGTCTTGTAGGACTCATCTCGCCGGTCGCCCAAATACCTGGTGAAGAATGGTGGAAAATGATCTGACAACCTTGAAATTCGACCTTCGAGCAGCATGGAGGTAGGTTAAGGACAGGACAGATTGGCGTTGCATCGGTGACACGGCTACGCTCAACTGAATATGCCCAGCTATACAATTTCAGCAGGTCGGGTCAGGGTCATGGGTGTTATTCAGCAGTCGAAGAAATTAATGATTGAGTTTGATGCATCAAGCTGCATTAACCTCAACATAAGCAGCATAACTAAGATATATAAAATGAAGAAAATTATTGTTGAACGCTAAGAGCCCAGTTGTTATAACATATTCAAATTTGAAACAATTCAGCAACTAAACGTTAAACTTTAGTTACTTTAATAATCTTTAAAGATTTGGAAGTACTGCTTAGCTACTCAAACACCATCCTGTGAGCGATCTCACTGATTGATATTCTCGAAGAACATAAAATGCTCTGATATATGGGTCATTATCCGAAAAGTGCAGAATTGATGTCCAATGCTGGTTTTTTGAGTTTTTTCGATAATTTCTTCAATTTTTTTGCCTATCCTTCAATGAATGAGCAGATTAACATTTCCCATCATTGTTTTAGCTGCTAGATTTTGGAAATTTAGAAATAAATTACTAAATGTATACAAAATATCACTACCATCCTCTGTCCGAGACGGTGTACAATGCATTAAATTCAGCTTTTACGCAAATTTATGCCATTACAACCTGTAACAAAGGTATATTATTTTGATTAATTAGTAGCTAGCATATGCAATAATTAAACATTTAGACTCATTTTCGTAATATTTCTTTCTTTTTGGACCTATTTATACTTGTCTATAGAAATAAGCATCATAGCCATCTCAATTTTTGGGAAGCCTATAACTTTTAGAGAACGTGCTTACTTACTAAAAGAAAAACATCAGGAACAAGATAGTGTCAACTATCAATGTAATCACACAGATTTGTGTTGAAATTCATAATATTTTATTTTTAATTTAAGTTTGTGCGTTCCAAATTACAAGAAAAGTAAATTTCTGTTTCATTACCATCTAGTGTTGTATTTCCTGGTTTAGGTAGATTACAACATTGATAACTTATTTTATTTGTCGCTTTTGTTGAACTGCTTGAAATTACTTATCCGATGGAGTAATTCACGTGACAATGTTTGACGGCTGTTTTAAATTTCATCATTATGTCATTACCATCCGCGGTTGTTTTTCATCATTACCATCCGAATACAGCAGATTTTTGCTATTTTCTCATGACAGTCCCATCTTGTCACGGATGGTAATGACGCACTGCTCACAGTGAATTACATGTATTTTTTTGAATTATTTGATATAAAAATAAATTGCAAGTAGGCCTAATTAGAATTTACTAACAACTCTTAAAATGTTGTTCAACTTGTATCTAATGCATATAACATGCAGTTATAGTTAATGCTGCGCAGATTTTATTCTGAAGCTGAAAATAATATTTCTTTTTTTAAATAATTTCGAAAAATGTCTTAATTTCTTGACACCAGACTAATATATTATGTGAAGGAAAGGTCTATTGTATTCCAACTTAATGCTGGTATTATCTACTTTTAAGAAATTGCCATTTTATAAGAACCAGAGGAATATTTCAGGTCCCTGTGATTAAATATGATTACATAAAAAGGGCGGATTTTAATGAAAAAAGAGGAGTTTTGACTTTATAAATTCTGAAAAAAAAATAACTTTTGATTCAAAATATAGTGGATTTCTTTCAAATAAGTTAAATTTAACTATGTACATGACTAAAAAAAACACTTGCAACCAATTTTTGGAAAAAAATTTTTTGGGTTTTTCGGAGACGAAATTTGTAACATTTCGGATAATGACCCATAATTATATAGTTTCAATGGAACCAACTCCCCTTCGGTCCGTAATGCCCTGATATCTGGTGGACCACCAGATATCAGGGCATTACGGACATATTTTTCTCTGCCTTAAAACTTGCCTTTATTCTCGAGGACTTTCGCAGTGGGTAGAGGCGCTTTACAAGTTCTGAAGTACAATAGTCTAACCATTCCTGATGGATTACAGGTCTTGGAATTTCCGCTACTGACGTTTTCGGGTGGTGCCAGTCCGAATCATGATTAGCAGGAGGGCTGCGCTAATCATCGCTGTTATGAAACAGCGTCGTTAAACAGATACAACCTACCTGCTTGTCTTCTTGGGAGTGAATTGACCATTTGATCCCGGATTATCAATCCCCAAAAGCACTAGCATTAGCCATAGCAATGATAAGTAAAGTTTTTTTTTACCCAGTGAGGAAACTAAACGTTTCGAAACCTAACTCACTGTGATTTTAAAGTTAGGTTTTAAAAGTCTTTACGATCTAAAAACAATTCTCCTTATATAGCATAAGACTATCAAAGTGTTCAACTAGACAAGATCATTTGTAAGCACTTATCAAAGATCTCAAACAAAGTAAACAGTTTAAAGCGAGAATAATTGGCGTTCTTTTTTATTTGAAAGATTGAACGCAGTCAACATTTCTTTCCATCTTTGAGTATAACACTTTGCTGAGCAAAAGCCACCTGGAGAAACCGTTGTTTCTTTCATCTGATGAACATACAAATACACAAATATTGCAAAAAGCCTTCGAAGATAAAAATATTTATAGAATTGCACAGGGTTAGTCTTAAATGCCCGAAATATGGTTCGGGCATGTGACACGAATGGATGACAGGAGGCTTCCGGCCGTACGAGCAAAAGCCACTGCACAACAACGTCCGTTGACCTGATGCACATAAAGAAGCGGTTATTATGAACTAATTAACATAAAGCAAATTAATTGCAATTGGTCAATTGTCTTTCAAAACTACACAAATAAGCTTATCAAAAATAGTCGACATGAATTAAAAAGTTAAATGCAAAGTTGCTAACGTTATAGGCTTTATACTACAAATCTTATGGTGTTCGGTACAATATGTTGACATTTGGAACCACAGTTTAACACTTTAAGGACGAGAGTGTACTAAACGCTCGTCGATAGAGTGTTAAGGTCTGCTGAAACTCTACAAAGCTATAGGTCTCTCTTATCTTACGACATTAAAATCATCTGTATGTATCTGAAAATTTCAATATTACCTTTAAAAGTTAGTATTCATTCTGAATAAATAGATATTCTTCTAGAACAAATTAATAAATATTCTGAATCCAATTAAAAGAGGTTTTAAGTCTTATTTATATTACGCAGAAGTTTCCAAACTAAAGCGTTCTCATGCAGTCCAAAGTCATGCAGGCTAAAGTTAAGCCATGCAACTATGTAAGGTCTATAAAAGTGCCTTGCCATTATCCACTGAGTAGGTGTTGTGCAGTGAAACAAAGATCCTACCTGTTTCCAGTTTCATTCGTTTGTAATCGATCTCACAACTATTTTCCATCGAAGAACATGAAATCCTGGGATAACAATGGCAAATAAATGAGTGAATGAACTGCGTGGCGAAAATTATACGATGAACGATTTACTTCAATGCTGAACGATCAGTAGGCTAATTGCAGTTGATTAAACGACTTGCTACCGTGTAAAAGGCTAATCATTTAAGCACAAATAATATTACCACCTTGATTAAACTAATGATATAACAGAAGTTTGATTGATTTTCCTTTAGTGCAAGCATTTACCAAATTTTATATTCCACAGGAAGTTTGTACGCGACCAAGAGTTGGTCTGATTGGCTTGGACGGCGTTCAAGGAAAGGGAAGAAAGTATGCGGTTTTAAGGTGAGCATAAGGCAAGGTAATACGATACAACCTAACACAATACAATATAACACAATACAATATAACACAATACGATATGATACAATACAATATTCATTCATTCATTTTGATAATTTATATAGCCCCTCTTCAAGAAGCCTACTCAGAGGTGCTCCCAGTCCAGATACCGTTAAAAAAGACGACTCAAGGAGACGGTAGAAAACAGGTGAATTTCCTCGTGGAAATAGGCGCAAAGAAGGTGGGAGCCCATTCCACGTAGAGGGGCCAACCACTGAGAAGGCACGACGCTGTTTAACTGAGGAGCGGGACCGAGGGACCAACAGCTCACCTGCAGTTGCAGAACGCTAAACTCGACGGAACATTAGGCTAGAGAGCGGACAGCAGAGATCAGATAGGTAAAACGGAGCTTCACCAGAGAGAGACCGCCAAACAATAGTAGCAACTCCGGGTGACCAAGTTAACATGCTGAGAAAAAGTAAGCTCTTGGTCAATTGTCACCCCCAGATCCCGGATAGTGAGCGAAAAGGAGACATGGGGGAAGGCCTCTGCTAACAAGTGCAGGTCAGCCCTTGCAGGGTGTCAAATGCATGACACATCATTGTGTTGCGTTCTATTGTATACATAACAATACAATATAACACACTATATTACAAAATAATATAACACAATAAAATATAACACAATACAATATGACAGCATACAAGGTAAGGTAATGTAAGGCATGATAAAGTATTAGACTAAGCAATATAAGTTAAGACATGGTAAATGAAACGGTTGCTTTTTTACACATTTTTATCAACCGTAAGATGGAATAAAATTAGATTAAGATAAGATTTGTTGATAATGGTAACAGATAATATGGATTATAGGGTGACGATAAGCCACACAAGTAATCCCGTATGCACTGACTCCGGTATATTCGTGCTTCAAGTAAAGAGATTTTATGCTTACGATGAGAAAAGCGGCAGCGATAGTCACAGCTTTCATGCGAACGTCCAAATCTATAGGAACTGAAACGTAAAATAATCCAGTTTTCTTCCTAACTACACAAGGAATAAAGATGCATCCTTTATGTGATCCTTATTATAACATGGCCGATATGTTTGCCTGCCAGATTCTAAATTTCTCAACTCAAACAGGCATAATTCCAGTGTTTCATGATACATGTTCTTCTCAAATCAAGTCAACTATTCGTTTATTGCAGAAATTCCCGTCGACACAAACGCTATGAGATTACACGGTTTTAAAAAACAGAGTCAGCAATTGTAATTAATTCTTACCTCAATTTGATAACAGAGATCGTGACGGTTAATAAATGTTTCTATAAAGTATACGGGATATAAAGTTTGGCTAATGGCTTACACCATCTTACTAAGCGCTTCTTAATTTAGAACGATTTGTATACAATTTTACATTCTTTAAAACTAACACAAGAACTTATATAAACAGTAATGTCGGCTGTTAAGGCTGCGTTCGTTTTCTACTATCATACCTGTTTTTATTGATACACTATTTGTGCACTTATTTCACCTCATCATTTGATGTTATTTTGTTTCCTAATGACATTAGTTTCCAGCTCACCTATCCGTGTTTACCTATGGGGATGACTCAATAAGCAATTCCTGCTTCTTCGCCTCAACAGTATTACCTTCATCATACGAACTAATTTTCACTTTATAGTTATTGAATTACCACTCTGAAATATTGTTCTATTACCATGCACATCTGTATTGTTTTATTTTATTTTGTTACTTCTTATTTTAACTATTATTATTATTGTTACTTCTTATTTACTACTTATTTTGTTTGTTTTTTTTGTACTCATTGAATTCTCACTATTTTGTTGACTCAACTAAAATAGAATAAGAAATACCAGATTACTTTAATAAGTGCATCTTAAAGAGAGAAAAATAAGTGGATAATTATTCTTGCAGTTACAAACTGTCAGTCTGGGGAACGCTCTAATTGTATTATTTGGAAGTCAACAGAGAACATTTACCATGAAGCATTAGGATTATTTCAGCTTAGAAACTTATATTAGGAAAGAAAATCGGTTACTGTTGTCGCTGGAAAGACTTCCAGTAACAAATTCTGCTACAGTTCTAATGTAAATAGGCAGAGACTGGTAAGAAGGAAATTGTGCTCAGTCCAATATGGAGCAGATGAAGGAATTTTTAAGACAGATTAAAGTTTGAGGCGCGGGAGAAACGGAGAGAAATTAGCGATTTGCGCAACAGTTTTCCGCAGGGTGTTTCAAATCTGGGGGAAACGGTTGGGCCGGTCGCTTGTAGTACCAAGTCGGCCATTCTATCTGGCTGATTAAGAGTTCAGGACAGAGATTAGAGAATTTGGTTAATAGGCAGAAGTAGTGTCTAAAAGTGACCAATGCTTGACAATGCAACGTTCAAGTTATTTGCAATGTACGAAATTTCGTACAAAAGACAATCGTCATTCGAATGCTCATTTATACCATGCAATAAAATTCTTTCAACCTTACCATACCATACCCATGACAAGTTACCATAGCTCAACAAATACCATCCACAAGTATGCCTCTGCACTGAGAATGCAAACATAATCAAACTTGGAAAAGATTCCAAGTGTCTTACAGGTTACTTTGAAGTTGGAAGCGTCGGTGAAAAGCTCTTTGCCCAGCCCGGAATACTGTTTCGAAAGAAGTCCGACCATTCGACTCCGGTCCGGTGTGAAAACCTTGAAACACATCACGAATTTCGTTTATCACATTGGGTACAAGTAGTCCATTGAGATATTAGACCAATCTCTATCAAGGTTACTTGTTAATTGGTAACTTCTATCGCACCGATGACTGATGCATAAAGCATCAGCCGATGGCGCACCAACTCAAGCCGTAATCAGGTCAATAACCAGAAGAATTGTCCAAGACCGAGAGGAAGACGATGGAGGATACGCCTACGCATTCTTTAAAAAAATAGTTTTAAGTGAAGAAAGAAACTGATACAAGTTACTGAGCAAAACGAACAGACACAGCTTGTGTGTCCTGTTTAGACCTAGCGTTTTAAACATGATCTAGGCCCACCCAAAACGTATGCATATACCTCCTATGTCATTACACGTGTCCTTCCAATAAGCATTAGCTTTTAGACACTTTATCGACGTGTCGCATTTGTTTCCCAGTCACTTTAAGTACACGCTCGTCGTTAAAGGGTTAAAACAGCACAAAACTCTACTGCCCGACAACTTCATAACTAGTCATGAAGTATGTGAGTGTAGGCCTACATGTAAATGCGTTATGAGACCAGTCAAACATCGGCGATATAATTATATCAGTTGAATTCCGCCAGAGCCGCTAGGTTGTTTCAAGAAGATAGTCACAGACAGAGACATCAAGACTGATCGACAAGCTGACCGACCGAGAGACAAACACGCATGACAGCAAGAGATTCGCAGCACTAACCTTGAACTCTTGGTCACACCTGCAACATATTCCACTGCAAATACAACAAGGACCCTGGACGAAGAGTACATCCTGTCTGTCGGCGTCTCGTAACAGATATTCCGCCGCACTACATGTACATCCGCACTCTCTAGGAATGCAATGTACGATAAACGATGTCATATGATTGCAATTGTAATTGTAATCATGAAAACTTACATAGTATTGTCTGTTGCAAGCTACTTCTGGTGTTCTTATCCAGTATGAGAATTGTAGAAAAAAGACTGGGGGGTTAGACCTTGATTTATGTGGAGTTGGGGTATGCATTGACGACTCAACTATGGGGTCCTAAGAAAGACTAGGGGGTTGAACCCCCCCGACAATTCTCACCCTGTTCTTTTCAATGTCAACCGTCGTCAGCTAAGAGTTGCAAAGTAAGTAACTGAAAACTTTGGCCTCCTGCATAGATGCAGGAAGGCCGTTTGAAACACGCGGATCAGCGACCCGACCCGAAAGGCTCGCAGAATTGTGTGGGGGCCTACACACAGTATTTTATGGTTCAGGACTATGCACGATACGGTCTAAGTCATACCTACATCTGGCCTTCAGTTAGGGGCAAATATTGGTGTCAGTATGATACATGTTTTAATGCGAATGCTTTCAGTACGATACTTGAGATAATTGTGATACACTATGTAGCACCATTAATCTCATGAATTCAACTCAAATAATCTATTGACCTATTATATATGTGCAACAACAACGATAGCCCTTATGAGTTTTCTGAAAGGCACTCTAAAAATATCCGTATACATATTTACAGTTGCAGTAACAATGTCATGTGTCTTGATCATTAAAATGGTAATCAACGTCTTATTTACTTGTAAATGCAATGATTGTTAATTATAATTCATTATTTGATAATAGCCTAGTGCAGGCTTTCATCAACTTACATCAGCTGTCTCACGTAGCCACAGATATTTCCAACTGGAGCTTCAACCTGAAGTTCGAAAACGCAACAATTGCAGTTGCAACAACAAACTCCGATGCAACACTTGAACTCACGACTTACTCGAATAACCTCCTACAAAATACAGAACATATGAATAAGTACAAAATGTGATGCAAACACTAAGGAATAAATACAAAATGTGACACAAATAGCGTCAGGAAGACACCAGTTAAAGGTGTCAAAACAGAAAAACTTTACAATGTCATTAATATTCACTGTTTAAGTAATAAATTCTAAAATGTTCTTATTTCTTATAGAGCCTCTGTCAAATGACGGCTGGCCAGAAATTGAGGTAGCACAGATAGTTAAGCAAATCCTGATCGATCTCTGTTCATTTCTGTATAATTATGCCTTGTCAAAGATGCAAGATTACCGACATGTTTCTCAGTCACTTAGAAATACTTTCACCAATTTATTGTTTACCTATCTAAGGCTGTCTACATAATTGTTATTCCGGGCACTTAAGCATTGTCAACAGAGACTTAGAAAACTTTGCTCGCAAGCTCCAGTCAGTGGCGTGCAGAGGGTGGTGGGGAGGGGGCGACGGCCCCGGGCATCCAGCCGGAGGGGGGCATCCAACGGTTGGCGTTGGCCCAGTCACATCTCTTGCGCTTGTATTGACGGACTAATTTCGTATCGTACGAATCGTATGCCGTAGTTTAAGTACTAATAATAGTATCTAATGCATTGCGAACCCTTTTAGCGTGTTATGAAATCAGCGGTTGACAACTGCAGTGTTATGATTGTATTATCGTTCATAGGTTTAATTAGGTTAGCGTCGTCTGTTAGAATTTTTTCGGCAAGACGCAACAGTAAGTAATTTTATTGTCTATTTTGTAAGGATGTAATCAAACATTTGCAGACAACCATTATTATCATCCGACGTTGGCTTGGCGGGCATACGCGTACCATTCGTCTTTACTTTAGATAAATCTTGTGTTCTTGCAACTATTTCGTTGTAAGTTACTAATAACCGGCCGCCAATAAATCGCCATTCAAATATTTATGTTTACCATACATCGCGAAGTAAGACATGAGTACGCAAGTTTTTATGTAATGTTTTCCATACAGGCTATACTATGATTAGTAATAGCAGCCTTACTTCCTAAGCATAAAATACAAAGTCTACAGTTCGGTTTCCGATCGTCAAAATAGACTAAAAGTACCATACGGCAATGTGCAATTCTCTAAAATTTCCTGGGGGAAAGGGAGAGGGGGCAGCACACTGAGCACAGTGCAGTGGGAGGGGAGGGGGAATGACATAGGGAAATAACAATTTATGGGCATCCAATGAAGGGGTTGGCCCCGGGCATCAAAGAACCTCTGCACGCCACTGGCTCCAGTTAAATATAGATTGCTGTGACTTTTGGAAATTCTATCACCTGTTTAATTTCATGCTTACCTGTCCGAAGTTGTCGGTGATATGTAAGGTGAAGCTTCTTCTCGTACCGAACAAGAAACGCATACACAAGTTTGACTCTACCATCATTTAAAAAAAATTAAAAATAAATAAATAAATAATAAATAAATCAAAGCTGCTTTACAACGTCAACTGTTAGCCCAATTGCTAATAGTTACGCAGGAAGTAGATTTTCAACAGTTTTTAACTGGAAGACTGTTGACCTCCTGAATAGGGTAGTTCAGAGAGGGCAGAAACCATAAAAAGCAGCCCGCAAAAGTTGTGCAAGTTACAATTATGTATATGTTGTTGTTTATTGCGTCCAAACAAAGTACAAGTCATAACAGAAACATATCAATCACTGCGCAACAGGAAGCTAGGAAAAAGCTAAAAGCTTATACCACCCTGACCCCTAGTACCTGATTCACATTTCAGTCAACGTTTAGAGTGTCACACAGATCTAAACTAAATTATACTGATGAGATGCAGTTGCGACCAAACAGTTTTAACAGTATACCTTTTAGTCAAATAACTATCAAAGTCAAGAAACAAAGTAATCAGAACCAAAGTATACAAACAAAGTCAATTTTGATGAGAAAAAATTATGACAAAATATGACAAATCATGACAGATTATATTAAAATATAACATGGAAGAAACACAAGAGGAAAGAAAGAAGAAAGAAAGAAAAGGAAAGAAAAAAGAAAGAAAGAAAGAAAGAAAAAGAAAATAAACAAAAGGGAGGTCTATTAAACATAATGTTACTGTAACTAAGGCAAATAAATATCCTAATAAAAACTAAACATTCATTCGTTCATTAGGGTATGTTGTATAATGCTGTGTATAGTTTTATATTACTATCCTATATAACTTCTTTTTCTGCTTTTCCTATAGCATCGAGTTTAAAATATATCCTGTCATCTGATGTTCAATGACTTCTCTTGTTGAACGTTGTTTCTAACTTATTGTGCTGTGTAACTTTAGTTTTTCTGCATTTATCAAACAGGACTATCTAGCGATCAAGAATCAATCGATGTCGATGAGATCTCTACGCAGTAGCCACATCAAGGGCGCATCGAACCCATATTCTCCGCATTGCAAGGCTGATATCTCTATCCAATAGGCTACCGAGCACTACCCACGAATAAAATAAATCATTTATGCTTTAAAGTAATTATTGTGTGCTTTCTTTTGTTAGTCAGTAGTTAGCTATCATCAATACTTTATGATATCTCACCCTCAGCGGCGAGGAAGATTTGGTGTCCGGAACTGTTCTTGATCTGGTATCTGTTTTTACTTTCTGCGCTGGTGAATACTGCAAGTGAAGTTGGTACAATTTTATGAGAGACTATTAAGCTGTTCTCTGTGCTAAACGTGTATAGAAAGATAATCGCGTCATTTGCCAACTTTACAAGCTACATAGAAAAACGGTGTAATTATGTCACATGTTCCCTGTGGACGGAATGCCCCTGGTTAGTCTCCGCGTGTGTGCGTGGGGCGGCTACTGGTGACTCCTCTAGTTACTGTCTATTACTTTGCTTGTTGGTGAAATTCCCGCTCACAATGACATTCAACATGATATTCGCCAGTGCAGAAAGCGCATCTGAAATAGTGGCGCTACGTAAATGTTCAATTACAATTACCTATTCAAACTTCGAGACTGTAGGGAACGCTTAAATGTGGATGCAGACCAGCTTTGTTGAAGATTAGGGTCCTTAAGATTTATCGTCACTTCTGTGGGAAGCAATAGGGAAGAATAATTATGCTCCTTAAGATTTATCGTCACTTCTGTGGGAAGCATTAGGGAAGAATATGCTCCTAAAGATTTATCGTCACTTCTGCGGGAAGCATTAGGGAAGAATAAGGTCCTTAAGATTTATCGTCACTTCTGTGGGAAGCATTAGGGTAGAATATGGTCCTTAAGATTTATCGTCACTTCCGGTTACAAAGAATTTGTGCAGCAGTTGATTGTTCACGAAGTCTTAGCATCGAGGTTAGGCTTCTTGGAATTTATCTTCACTTCTTGTAATGAAATGTAATCACATATCTATCAAGCGCCTCTTCCAGAGAAACCTACAGAGGCTCAACACAATTAGTAATTGGTGATATAATACAATTTCCTACCTTCAAGAAATTCCACCTGTTGGTTGATGAGAAGCTGATCTATCGTCGTGAGGTACTCGAGACCTGGTGGAACTCCTGGAATTGGTTGAGGTCGAGGCATGATTTTCGTTCCTGGTGGAAGACCCTCGGCCTCTACCAATTGGGTGTTGTACGTCGCGTCTGGAACAACTCCGGTGGGCTGAGACGTGCTCGGCTGACCTGCAGAAAGTTGGTGCACACAAGTCAGAAAGAAAACGCTCGATATAGGTACTCTTAGTGATAACATCATGACCATCACGATCATCATTTTCATCATCATAATCATCACCATCACCACCACCACCATCATCATCATCAACAACAACAACAACAACAACGACTTCAAGCTAACCTCTAGACTACCGTGCACCGCATTCACATTCTGCTATCCAACATCCGGAAGCCTACTAACCGATTATTTGGTAATAAATTACCAATAAAGGTAAGAAGCACGAACTTCATTAACGGTTCGTTAATTTCTCAAGAGGTGATAATAAGTCTGAAAATGAGAGACAGTCTACACGCTCAGTCAAAGAAAGAGCACCTGTATGAAACAAGCACACCACCAGCAACAAAAACGCTCGATGCCTGATATCGTTAAGCATTTTGAGGCCATACGTCGTCTCTCAGCCCACACGGAGCCAAAACAGTACCCACATTCCCATATTGGACCCGTATAGAGCCCACATGGGTCCCATCTAATGCCCATGTTAATGCTGGCAAAGTCCATGGGAAAAAGAGGCTGCTACAAGTTTAGACTACACAGACAGTGTAGACCGAGTCGTCGTCCAGCTTTGTTAAGCGCTAACCAGGACACCTAAACATCATCGTAGGGGAGAACAGGCACCCTTGATCCCGATGCACCCGTGATCCTTAGCCGTTTTCTCTGAAATTACTTACTTACTAACCTGTAGCAGGGTACCAGACTATGTGAAATATTGATCTCATGCATTTTCTGTGTTTTGGATTTTCGTTCTTTCTTTGTTAAGTTTTAATGGTGATCGCATGGTTTTAGTGCTGCGAAAGTAATTTTTTTCGTCATCTAACGAACCTCATATAACGTTCTAACTTCAAGTGTCGTCATATTCGTTATATGTGTGAGCGCAGAAAATAATCTACTTGCCGTAGGCCTATGACTCCCACCATTATATAAATTCACTGGCTGAAAATCTCTGAGCGCATCCACTTCACAAGTCCTGACGCTAATCTACAACTCGCTACAATACTCCCGGCCAAAGTACCTTCGCGAACTCTTCACCATCCAGCCACCCCGCTCTACCCGATCCTCCTCCTATCTCAGTCTCTCCCATGCCTCAGTCACTACTCGCCTCAAGTTCTCCAACCGATCCGTTTCCCACACTGTACCTCAACTCTGAGGACTTTACTCTGAATCCTGCAAATTCTCAGCTCCTCCGTCAATACCGCCCCTCATCCACTGCCATCTGCATCAGGTTCCTCTACTCATCACTCCACAGGCTTTCCACTCCAAATGGAACTCTCATCTCTTCTTCCTACCCTAATCCACCAATTCCTCCGCCTTCCAAGCTTTCTCGTCCTCAACGACACCCCCCTTAGCAGCAGCTCTGACTCCTCTCTCAGGTCTCTCTGGCAACCAGACTCGGATCTCCACTGGACATCGCTCTCTGGACAACCCCCTCTGGTACGACGCAGCGCTCGTGAATAAGCTGGAGCTTTGACGAATAGCGCTTCAGAAATTTGGAGTTTACGATTACGATTACGATGACGATTAGTTAGGGGCCATCCATATGCAAAAATCCGGGAAAATTAGACCCCTCCCTGTTCGCAAGCGTACTTTCTTCCACCCCACCTGCGTACGTACGCTTGACGCACCCCCCCCCCCCAAAGACCAGCAACAGAATGTGTTAGTTCGACAGCTCCAGGCAGTGGCTGTCTGCGCTTTAGGCCAGATTGTAGGCTGAGTAATCCATGGACTCACTGCTGAGCTGTGTGATGGTTTAATAATAGCGTTCAGAGGTAAGGACGTAAGGTGGCATACAAGTGACACCTCTCCCACAGTCATACTTCCCCTGGTAGTACCTGAGAGCTGAAAAGACTGAACTTTGGCTCACTTGAAGGCCAATCAACTTGAGGGCCAATATAGATAAATTATAGGTTCACCCCCCCCGTATCCGTACGCAAGCGTACGCAAGCACATGCATTTGTGTTACCCCCTCCCCTCCATGCGTACGTAATATATGGATGGCCCCTTATCGATAAAAGCACCGAACCTGTAACGACGATTAGTCTTGCATTTTCATTCTCTTCCAAAGGATGGTAAGGATGGATGGAGGTCATTGTCTACAATCAGAACGCCTGCACATTTATCCTGTTGAATTCCATTGTAATGTAATTCTAATTATTGTAGTTAGTAAATTCCGTTGCGCCGATGTCCAATGCAGAGGACATTAACTGACGGCGCTCAATAACCAAGCCGTAATCAGGTCGATATCCAGAAGATCGGTTTAGCCTAAGACAGAGAGGATCGAGTCAGTATTAAGTAAGTATTAAATAAGTATTAACCAAGTATTAAGTACTATTAAGCAAGTATTCAGTAAGCATTGAGTAAGTACTGAGTAAGTACTAAGTAAGTATTAAGTAATTTAGTATGCGTTAAGTAATTTTGAGTAAATATGAAGTATAAGTATTAAGTAAGTATTATTGTATTAAGTAAGTGCTACGTAAGTGTTAAGTAAGTATTAAGTTGCATATGATAGCAAGCAGTACTCCGGCACTACTCCGGCACTACTAACAATGATTTATACGAGTACAGGACATGACATCGTATTTACTGTGCACCACTTTAACCTGTAGAACTGACGACGAATAGCGTATTAGAATTCAGTCGGTGAGCCAGTTCGAACAACGCAATATATAATCAACACTGAGACACGGATGTAATAATTTCTTATAGCGCTACTTCAGAAAAACTAAAAAGAGTCAAATGTCAATAAGACCAAATACTTCTTATAGCATCCTCAAAGGTACTCTTCACAAAGTGAACTGAGGCTTAAAACGATGGAAAAACAGAGTAAATTAGTTCGAAATCGAATAGATTAGTTTTATAAAATGTAATAATTTAGAGGTGGTTAGACGATAGGCCTGTAAGAGATGAGCTCTGAAGAGAACAGCAACGAGGAAAAATGACACCAGAGAAAAGAGGTTAAAAGACATCATTTTAATGAATCAATTAAATATGTAGATTGTAGTCTAACTTACCTGCGTCTGGAACCTCTGGTAGGTTTCGTAACTTATCTCAAGAGAACCGCAAGCAGTTCGAAAGAACCATCCGCCCAATAACATTGACTCAAGTCTGTCGACACATTTTATAAGGCAGGGTAACCATAGCAATTAATAGAATCCACTTGAACAGTGACTCCACTTGAACATTGAGACTACCGTCTGCCTTGCCTGCCTGCCTGACCTTTTGGATCTTTAGAGAAACTGTAATTATAGTTGCTTTCGGAATAGCATGTTATCTGTATATAACGACCATTGCACCCGATTTTACAAGTCACGTGTCTTCTCAAATTCTTACAATGCCATGTGCCAGTGCTAATACCACAAGACTTTATATACAGTATCTACGATTTACTCGTGTCACTGCTGTAACAAGAAATCATATAAACACTTGCACGTGTTAATAGGTGACCCTCTTTAAGCAGAGCACTTTCCTTTCCGGATCTGCTTGTTAAATCTCGTGTCTGTTGTTTAGCTCATCTGGTAGAGGAGACGGATTAATGTTCTAGGAGTCAGAACTCTAAGGTTCGGTCCCCGGTATGAAATGTCTATGTTATGTTATGTCATGTTATCCCATTTAGTCGTACACAGCCTGTAAAATACGATATGCTAAATTTTCTGGGATCAATAAAACAGTGATTCATTGGTTTGTGTATCTCGCATATTTCGTTTTCGATAATAGTCAATTAATGGCAGTGTCATATTACAGCTGAGGACTCTGCACTGAGATCATCGCTCGTCTAATCCTAACCGTCATCACAAGTGTACTCTAAAACTCTTCAAGAAAACTTGTCAGAGGTGTCATCTCTTGTTTATCTGCCATAATCATCTGCCACTGCGTACTAGCACGTATATATGAAAGCTTCTCTTAAACCCGTGCTGTCCTGATTCTACTACCTTTCATGTTCTTCCAGCTACTAGTTTGAGCTATGTTTCATCGATCATCCAGCCTCTAGTTTGAATTTTACTATGACATGTTTTCATCGTTCAAGCAGTGTAAATAATACGAAATAATTTCCACTGAAACTCGAGTTTATGAAAATATAGCTCGAACTAGAAGTTGGAAGAGCGATGAAGGTATAGCTCAAACTAGAAGCTGGATGACGGTGAAAATAGTGCTCAAACTAGAAGTTCGATGGCCAATGAAAAGATAGCTCAAACAAGAAGCTGGATTATCGATGAATAGGCCTATATAACTGAAACTAGAAAGCTAGATTCTCCTTGAAAACATAGTTCAAACTAAAATCTGGAAGATCGTGAACCATATTTGTCGTGAACATTTGTCGTGAACCATTTGTCGGTGAACCATTTGTCCGTGAACCATTTGTCATGACACCGCAAGATCACGCCAAGTCCCGCCACCTTGCGTTAGACTCATATACTGACATCTGAAGGATGATATCTGTGCGCCAGAATAAGCGAACCTTAGACAAACCGGAAAAGTCAGCGCGGCCGACCTAGAACTACTTGAACTAAAGTGGTGAAGAATGATTTTGACAGCCCTGAGATTCGACCCTCATGCTCTATGGAGGCAGGCTACGGACAGAAAACTTGGCATCGCATCGTTGATTTTGCTACGCGCAACTGAGTTTGCCACAGAAGAAGATGATAAAATCAGATAAAATCATACTAAATAGAATTCATTAATGTATTTCAGTCCATCGGAGAACTAGACTAAGTGGAATCTGAAGATATTACACTTACTCGTATATTATATTTTGCTTGGATTTAATAAAGAAACTACTTAATACGTACGTACGTACATACGTACGTACGTACGTATGTATGTATGTATGTATGTATGTATGTATGTATGTATGTATGTATGTATGTATGTATGTATGTATGTATGTAACTATGTATGTATGTATGTATGTATGTATGTATGTATGTATGTATGTATGTATGTATGTATGTATGTAACTATGTATGTATGTATGTATGTCTTTATAATAGGCTAGAGATTCAAATTTCTGAAAATTGTACACGATCAGTATGCGACCGACATGTTTTGCACAGAAGCGCCTTGATGTACGCTCTGGTCAATATAGCTAATGAGGCCAGTAATTAAACTAAAATTAATGGCAGATGTCAATCAGGCATCACGTTTATTCGATTGGAATTTAGACTCTGGTAGGAAACAACGCTTTTGGAAATAAATCAATTTTGATAATAAAGTTAGAAGCAAATTAAAACCTTCTTCGGAATCGAAAAACAGTTTATTTTTAACATAAAATGAAAAAATCACAATGATGCAGATCATTTTTGTTCATATTTTAATAATCTTTTATATCTTCATATACATATCATGATTATTTTATTCATATACATATTAATCAAGATCTTTCTTATTTGTGCTTCTCAACAATACAGAACGAAGCAACAGAGTTTACAGTGTTAATTGGCACACTGCTTGATTCGAAATGTTTGACCCAGTCCATTTTGTCGTCTATTTGACAAAGTCCATTTTGTTGTCTATTGTTCTCCATTGTCAAGAACAATAGAATAACGAGCAATAGCCACTGAATAGCAACGTCTGTTGCACCTGTTGAGCAACACATATAACAACGATTAATGTGATCACTCAGAGCATTATCGTTATTATGGAGATACTAGCTGTAACCCGTGAAAAATCACGGTATATAAAACAGTTATTGCAGTGATAACAATTAAGCTTACTTCCCCGTTATATTATGATGTCATAGGCCTATAGCCGTCATCAAGACAGCCGTCGCCAAGGCGGCAGTATAGTGACGTCACAATAGTGTTTGTTACGGGACAGACAGACAGACAGACAGACGTACATCGGTTATTATGTTGTTTAATGAACGGTAGACTGTAAAACGGATGACTGTCTCCAAAATGCTTAACCTATGAGAAAACATTCGAATATTAAGTGCATGAATTTTGCCATATGCGTCGAATTATCATCATCATCATCATCATCATCATCATCATCATCATCATCATCATCATCATCATCATCATCATCATCGTCGTCGTCGTCGTCGTCGTCATAATCATCACCATCATCATCATCATCATCATCATCATCATCGTCATCATCATCAGCAGCAGCAGCATCATCGTCATTAGTTTTCTCTTGGAGTGGCGCCATATAATTTTATAATTACAATTCGTAATCGTAATCGTAGTCTCGATAATTCTGAAGCGCTACTCGAAAGCTCAGCGCAAGGCACCTGCTTTCTCACGGAAGCTGCGTCATATTAGAGGGGTTGTCCAGAGTTACCAAGTGGATATTCAAGTACGATTGTCAGACAATAAGAACTACATAGTCTACCTGTAATTGAATCGCGTTAAACAAAACGTCTACCTTTCCCATTCAGATGCCATTGTTATCGGTTGCGGTCATTCTTTTGTCCCTCGAAGAACATAAAATCCTGAGAACAAAAATAAGACAAGAAGCTTTTGTGATGATATTCCAAGACATGTTTCGTATTTTCATGTGTATACATCGACCATTTTGCAACTATCAGTCAGAGTTGAGATCATTGAATTGATGTGCAGCAACTCTGCAACGACCCGAAATAGTTTGATTGTTTTTAAAATCAGACGAATAATTATCATTTATTGTACAACTTCATTATTTCAATTACACAACACAGATAAACGTTCACCAGTCACTTCATGTCGTTTTTTTCTCCCAATGACTATCAGAGTTAATCCTGTACTAACAAAGACCGCCCTGCGAGCCATCTGCTTAATTGGTCTTTGATGACAATTCAAATTCAATAAGACGATGAATCAGACCAAATAACCGAAGGACGGTTGTTTCAACTTCTGCTGCCAGTGCTTTCTGATCTAATCAAGAACTTGTGTCTGGCGTCGTTATAACTGCGAGTGTTCAGTTTAAGATCCTTCCCCTTATGTGTAATTGTCTTGTTGGCTCTGCTCCATCGTAACTCAGGGACTTCTGCATGTCGATCTGCTCTGTCCCGGGTCGTGGCACCCTGGCTGCCTATGGACTCCTGATTGTCCCTCGTAAGCGAACTTCTACAGCTCATTCCAGATGGTTTGCCTATGTTGGACCCACCGGCTGCAATCACCTTTCTCGGCAGCTGCGTCTCAAGCTCTTCGGTTTGTCCCTTCCAGTTTCACAAGCGCCCGAAGCTCTATATTATTTGACAGTGGTTTCACCGGTTCGGGTCGGGAGCACCACTGATGAGTTTTCTTCTGAAAGTGGCGCTTTATAAATGTCAGATTACAATTACCACGCTCCAGACGTCAATAAATGGCGATCTAAGACAAATCCGCAATCAGTTCAATTTAAATGGTCAGTCCAAAGCGACTATCAATGATATTAGTCGGATCCGATATATCCAGCAATCACGACAAAGACCGACACACACACGCACGCACACATCTGTTTACATATATATATATATATATATATATATATATATATATATATATATATATATATATATATATATATATATATATATATATATATATATATATATATATATATATATATATAACATTGCTAACTGATAATAGGGTAAAGTTAGAAAGTCATGCTTACGATTAGAAAAGCAGCCGAAAGAACAACGGCTTTCATTCGAACGTCAAGATCAATTGGAACTGAAATGAAAACAATCGAACAATGTTGTTGTTGAAGTTTATGTCCGCAGGTAAATTAGATTTGATTGAATCAGAATGGATTGGATTGTAATAGAGCATCTTGTTAAGATGAGATGAGATGGGATTGGTTTAGGCTATGGTTTAGATTAAATTAGATTAAATTTACATTATATTACATTACATGAGATCAGATTAGGCAATGGAAATTTATGGATAAAGCACGTATACGGAAAGGCCTCTTCCATTACAACTCGCATCTTTCTTCTAAACAAACAATAATAATTAGGAAAGCGAAAACTCAAGAATACACATGCACTTATGAGCTGCTTTAGAGAGAAGTGTTGCTGTCACAAGATAACGGACACAGTGCACAGAAATTGGCATCAATTCGTATATTATCATTATTCAGTGCCTTACAGCTCGCGTTGAAGTTTGTGGCGTCAGTGAAGTACTCTCGGACAAGTCCTGACCATTGTTTCGAAACAACACCAACTTGGTTAGCTCGGTCTCGAGTTAAAACCTTTTAAACGTAAACCACGTATTCTCTAGTGTCAAAGTACTTTACAAGACTAGTTTTTGTTAATCGATGTATCTTTAGTTAAACTGATCTATACACGTATGTCTATAAAAAAATCTGCTTCTGTTATAGTATATTTCAAATATGCATGTAGGCCTAATCATTGTGTGCAGTGCAATGTCTGTGCGCCTGTCAGATGCGAATAAAGGCCACTTACTAACTTACTAACTGTTGAGCAGAACAATATGTAAGACATATCTCGATCAGTTTCTTGTTTAAAGTTGATCCATGACACCTGTCTTAATTTTAATATGACTAAAGCTTCCAACCCAATAGATCGAGAGGAAAATTTTTGGTCAGTAAATAATTGCAAGACCACATAACAATTAGGTAGGCATAAGTTTAAGAGAACGAATGAACGAATAGTAAATAAACGACTAGTGTGCAAATGCAGGAAAGAAAAACCTGTTAAGGGAAGCTGAGGATTCAAACCCCTCAGAAACCTTTTGATTGGAAAGGTCTTCAAAATGACCAAGAAAGGTCATCAACTATTTCTGTGGCAAATATATCGGATCTGGAGGAGAGGTCATGAAAGAACCTGGCACGAAAGGTCGGATAATGAACTGGGGTCTCAAAAGGTCATCAGCTTTCTCGTCTGTATTAAACAAATCAAGATAAAATTTATAAAACTCCCTCTGAATATTTGTCTGCATACGGTCCATCCCTATTAAGCTGAACATAGGCCCTTCGGTCTCTTACAACTTCATATCCGCCATATCTGATTATAGGTCACATAAGCCAATACTTTTGCGCTCACACATCGTATCTCCATTATTGCCCAGTCCTCATCTGGGCCCGTATGCACGACAATGACTAAACAGTTAGGCTGAGACTAACTCTAGCTTACGTCTGGCTAACAAATAGAATTAATATGTACGACTGGCTGTTTGCGCTATGCCCTGGGACAAGAGCTAGTCCGCTTTGCAACCAAGCGTCAGTGGACTGATCTAGGCGTCAACTAAAATATGCTACGAAAAAATGCCATTGCTCTTTGAAACGACCGCCTCATATAGACATCGTGAATATTAACATATAAATAGGCCACCTATAAGAATATGGATATTTTCAGGCTGTCTTAACAAAATAACCGTGCGCAACAAATTACCTCGCGAAGCTAAATCAACGACTAGTTATAGTTAGTCCAACGCCTAAGCCATCCAACCTCTTGCAAACAGTTTGTCGAAGGCTGCTATTCCAAGATTAACTAGAACTAGCATAGGCGCCAGTTGGAGACTAAGTTCAGCAGTGCACGTGCATTTGCATCCGGGCCCCGACATCCATTTTCCTTGATAACGGTTTTATTGTCCGACATAAGCGGTCCACAAACCGGACAGGCTCTCCTTTCGGTTTAAGCTCTTAGCATACCCGTTACGGGTTAACATAAGACTTGTCATCGCCTTAACCACAGTGAGAGGGATAAGAAACTGAAGATGACCATGAAACAGAGATAAACAGATGAGAGAAATACAAATACGGCGACAGTCAGCGAGACATAACTGCTGAAGAACGAACCTTGAACTCTTGATCCCATGTGCAACAGATTCCGTTGACGACGCAGCACGGACCTTCAACGTAGAGCACATCCTCTCCAGTGGCGTCTCGTAGCGCGTAGCGCGGGCTCCACCCGCTCTGCCTGCAATACACGGCGGAATGCGATCAGCCTCCTTGCCTGTTATACTAGCTGTAAATGTACCTGTTACATTGCAGAAGGAGAAGAAGATGATGAAGATGAAGAAGAAGGCGAAGAAGAACAAGAAAAGAATGCGAAGAAGAAGAATGCGAAGAAGCGAGGAAGAAGAAGAAGAACAAGAAAAAAGAAGAACAAGAAAAAAGAAGAACAAGAAGAAGAACAAGAAGAAGACTAAGAAGAAGAAGAAGAAGAAGAAGAAGAAGAAGAAGAAGAAGAAGAAGAAGAAGAAGAAGAAGAACAAGGAGGAGGAGGAGGAGGAGGAGGAGGAGGAGAAGAAGAAGAAGAAGAAGAAGAAGAAGAAGAAGAAGAAGAAGAAGAAGAAGAAGAAGAAATCCCTTAAGTTAGCGTGAACGGCAACCCTTTAATGTTAGCGACTTCATTTTCTTGGCATCGGCATATGTCACATAGAGATACTGTAAACTAAAGTTTTACGGTGCTTGTCTGAGTCATTGCACTCGTAATCTAGGTCGTAAGTGTAATTTTTAATTGATGCACGACTTACAACTGTCTAACGTATCCGCAGACATTTCCAACTGGCGCTTCAACCCGAAGCTCGTAGCCACAGATATCCGAATCCGCACACCAGCAACATCCAGCGCAACACTTGAACTCACGTGTCACACGAATAACCTCCTGCATAACACAAGCGCAAGTACAGAGTGTTAATCGAAGTTTAGGAGGCATTCACGTCGAATTGTTTATCTCAGAGTATGCACGCAGTTTCACAGCACGACTATGTTGATTCCACACGATGTGCTCAAGATTCGATTCTGGATCGCTGAGGTGAAAAGCCATCGGTGTAGCTACTCGGACAACATGCCACCTTAAACACAGGTTGGGAAGATTTATTGTTGATAGTCAAAGAGTCAAAATACGCAAACACATAGAACCACTGGACCACGCCGTTTCAATGTCTAGGGGTGACGTGAGGAAGGAAAGCAAGAAGTCTACCACCATGTCCTTGTTTATATTGGTTTGGCGTGTTTCAACTTCTCAGCTTAAACTTAAAGGGTGTGCGAGGATATTTTCATACAGATGAGCACCATAATGAAGAGGGGAATGAATGGAAAAAGGATTAAACTTCGTGGTAACTTATGCATGCTCTTCAGCCAACGGAGACATGCCACGCTGTCGCACATCAACTCGAGCCCATCGTGTCTTCTTGTGTGTTGGCCCGTCCTCCTGGAACTGTCTGCTACTGCACTTACGCACTCTTGCCTTTGACTCAATGCAGCATACATTTGCAAACTGTCTTAAAACGAACTTGGTAAGTAGTGAGTTGCATAGTAAGTGTCCGGGTTCATACATATTATATGCTGTGCGATCGTTTATGTGTTTTGAATAGTCGTTGGTGGTGCCTGGGCAGACTACGGTTAGCTCTAAGTGGTATAGTATTGAACAGTTTACCTATTGTGAGTCTGTCAAGTGTCAACGTCGTGGGTTACCTTTTGTGAGTCAATTGAATAAAATGTCTCGCCAAAGAACTGAACTGTAAATGATGATTTAATTCGTTTTTTCGATATTAAAATAAATTAAATTAAACTTTATAAGCTCAGATTCATTTATTCGCCATTAGGTAGAGTAGACTCCGCGACACTGTCATCCACCTGTGCACAAGAGCTTACCTGACCAAAGTTGTCGGTGATGTGCACGATGAAACCTCTTGCGGAACCACAACACTGTCGCATGCAGGTATCTGACTCTGAAATAGAGTAGAGCAGCAAAATCTGGTTACGAATCCATCGTTAAGAATTTATCCATCATTTATGCAGCTCCTGTGTGCGGGAGCTCGCAATTGGGACTCTTCTTACTCAGGGTCATGATGGTCTAGTGGTTAGGGTGCTGGACTGTCAAGCGAGAGGTCGGGGTTCAAATCCCTACAAGGGCAAAATTTTGTTCAAGATGTCTGGTTCACCTGCGCCTCTAACCAACTCAGTTACAATGAGCACTGACCGTACACTGTCGGTGGACAGATGAGACGGCGAGGGAGAGGAGTAGCCACTCGCACTCATGTGTTGAGGCTAAAAAAAAGGAAGTCGCTAGCACTTCATACCAATGACTGTCTCTAAGTTTTTAGCTCAAGAGACTGCTGCTCTCATTCTCAATCTCCTTCTCCCCTCACCTTCTCCCTAGCTCTTCCCCTTCCTCTTTGTCTTCGTCTTCTTCTTCTTTTTCATTTTACGTAACCTCCATTCTTGGACCTCTGCTCGATATCCTCTACAATGTAGAGTCTACATTGCTGATACATAAACATAGTCCTTTCAACTATGGGGGGTGCGGTGCATCAGCATGAAGATGATAGTCAGACACAATGTCCATGGCCCAGCTGTAGATGCGATCAACTTAGTGAAGACAATGCTTCAGACATCGGAGGTGCTTGATGCCCAGATGTCGTCCATCCACCCCCAGCTGAATCTTGGAAACACTTCGTATCTATGGGCCGTTTCCAAAACTGACTTGCCTTTTCTGCAGCACTGCTTCCATGATGTCTCTTTCTCCGCCACTTTGCGTCATATGGGTGTAACTTTGGTCCAGGTAGTTGACCTTCCGCGAGTATGTAAAGAATTTCCTTCTAACGTTATCCTACAGTCTGGATCAAATTTGCACATGTCTTTGCATTCTTGCAACTGAAACCGCTACGACCCTGATGCATGCAATCAGAAGAATACCATTGTTCACTATGGTAATGCCATTTAAGCAGGCCGTACTTTCCTCGCATTAATCTGCATTTAAAGGCTGCGGATCGGTTAATCGGTAATTTTGGGATATATCTAGTTTCAAATGGGAGGAACAGCAACAGTTACTCATGGAAAACCACTTTCAGTTTAAGATCTGAATGCAATGAATAATTGTACTAGAGGTCTGTTTTATCTTATATTAGGGAATTATAATTATGCGTCTCGGTCTCTCCGTCTCTTCCGCCTCTGGTTCGTAGATTCCTTTGCTCTGGTGCTGCGCGCGGTGACCTGATTGTTCCGCTGACCCTAACTTAACTTCCACGGCACAGCATAGGTTTACTGCTTTTCGGAATAAGCTGCCTTGTATCCTGAATGAAAACCTGAGCTGCTTTTTTACCTTTCTTTGCCTCATATCCGCAAGCGCCTGAAAACCATTCCGTTTGATTGTGGTTTTTCTTGTCAGGTCATGATCGCCTTCGATGGGTTCATCCTAAATTAGCGCTAAATAAATTGTCGATTGCAATTACAGTTATATCTGCGGTGGACATTTGCATAGCGCCTTTTAAGAACGTCTAAAACCGCTCCGAACATGGCTGTCAATGGGCTATGAACGGATATCTTAACGTAATAAGAAGATATAGCTTGGGCAGAGCTAGAAGAAGTGGCATATGTTCAGAGGAAGACTGTTCAGATGGGTAGTTTATCGTGTTGATATCTAGGTATATGAGAGGGAGGGACCAGAACACATACACAGTTAGGCGACGCGTAGACATGAATTGAAACCGGTATGAAGTGCTCCGGCATGTCTGCTGTGGTGGAACCGACCGAAAACGCCCTGCTTAGAAGCAAGATATGCTCAAACTGACAGTCATGTGCTGTGTGTGTGTGTGCGTGCGTGCGTGCGTGCGTGCGTGCGTGCGTGTGTGTGTGTGTGTGTGTGTAGGTGTGTAGGTGTGTGTGTGTGTGTGTGTGTGTGTGTGTGTGTGTGTGTGTGTGTGTGTGTGTGTGTGTGTGTGTGTGTGTGTGTGTGTGTGTGTGTGTGTGTGTGTGTGTGTGTGTGTGTGTGTGTGTGTGTGTGTGTGTGTGTGTGTGTGCTCACGTGCCAGTGGCGCCGTACGTGCTACCATTATGCATACAACTATAATTATATTAGTCATCTGCTCATTTGATATGTTTCAACCACAGGACAATACCACTTAAATGTGTTCATACTGACGCCTAATAAATTAGCGATAATCTCACCTTATGTGGCCATTTTTAAATGAGCCTCCAAATGGATGTGTGTGGTCGCGCCTACTACGAAAGCTGTTCAAATGAATACTGCTTATATCGTGTCTTCGCACGCACGCACGCGCACACACACACACACACACACACACACACACACACACACACACACACACTTACACACACACACACACACACACATATATATATATATATATATATATACATTACTGTGTTCTTGATCTGGTAGGCCTACTTGTCTATATATACTATATGCTATCTCACATTGTCTGTACCTTCAGCGGCAAAGAAAACCTGTTGTCCCATGGTGTTCTTGATCTGGTACTTGTTGCAAAATTCCCATCCAGTGAAAACTGCGAATGAAAAGCAACATTGATCACAATTAATTAATTAATAAACATGCTGGTTGGCTATGTGTTTCAAGTTATTGTCAACAATGTTTGAAACTGGCCCGGTTAGCAACACTGGTAAGAACGCACATCCCATGCACCTCTGTGCGTGAGTTTGCCGGTTCGTTTAACGATGGCGGCTTGTTTAAGAGATTTAAATCTCGGATTGGCTCGTTCCGTACATGGGGACCTTAAATGGCGTTGCGCCCATTCAAACGGGTAACTGCTGTAAAGGATCTCAGCCGATCAGTTCATTGAGAGCTGAGGAAGGTAGAGGAAATATCATCCTCTGTCGGTTCAGTGAACCTTTTCCTGAAGCATAGCTAAGTTTCTTGAAATTTAGCCTCGCCGCTGCTAACAAAAGATTGGCGCTTCAATTTGTCATTAGCATCACTTAAGGTTATCCATCACTTAGAATTAACCGGAGGCATTGCTATGTTCCTTAACGTTGAGCCCCACTTCTGGTAACAGTATTGGCGCCTGGATGTTTCACAAAGCTTTAATGAAAGGAGTTACCATGCGCCTGAAACGGTAGCCCCGCTTCCTGTTATACGTTCAAATGTTTCACCCAAGTAACAATTGCCTACCTTCGAGTAATTCAACTTGCTGGTGGATCAGAAGTTGGTCTATTGACGTGAGGTACTCAAGACCTGGTGGAACTCCTGGAATTGGCTGAGGTCGAGGCATCAGAACTGCACCGGGTGGCAGACCCGAAGCTGTAGCTGGTTGAAAGTTGTACGACATGACTGGGGTGGAAATGTGCACCGTTCACCTGCAGAAGATTGACCTTGAAATGTAGATATCCGCAAGTTTTGCTTGGGAACTAACGCGAGAAAATATTTCCCGTTACCACTGTATTCGAAACTATATAAATCGATAATCTCCAGTGTTATCATCTTCATCATTATCAACATCACCTTCATCATCATCGTCATCTCCATCATCACCTTCTTCTTCTTCTTCCTTTACATTTTCTTTATTTACTTCTTCTTCTTCCACTTCCACCTCCTCCTCCTCGTTCTCCTCCTCATCATCATCAGCTTCGTCATCATATTCTTCTTCCTTTACTTTTAGATCATCATCATCATCATCATCATCACAAGCAACAGCATCATCATCTTCATAATCACCGTCATATTAATTGTTATTGTCAGCATCATCGCCGTCATCATCATCATCATCATTATCATAGTTGTACTTTGTTATCCGGTTGTCGTTGGATTGCTGTTGTCCATATCAACAACTTCAGCATCACAATGATAACGATCATCATCATTATCACCATCATCATCACCTCCTTCGTCTTCATCAAAAACATTTACAACAACAGTATCATCTGTAATGTTGACCACCGTCTCACACTAAACGACACTAGTCAACACTTACACCAGAAAGTATATAACACAGTTCGCTTTCCAATTTGATACTGGTTCAGTTGAAGCAAATAAAAATTACATGAAATCGCTTAATTGTTTACATTACAAATCCCCTTAGCGTAATGTAATATTATCTTAAAATGTGCACGGCCGTGGCCACCTCAGTCTCAGGACAAAAATGGAAATAAACTAATCCCTGGGGTACAATGCTAAGCGCTTAAAATCTTTTTGTCCATATCGTAGGGACTAATTGGCAGATAAGCCGCAGTCATACAAATGGCAATGGGCTGGAGATGGAGCCATATAAATGGTTGGGGACTGGAGGTGGGGCCACACAAATGGCATGGGGCTGGAGATGGAGCCATATGAATGGTTGGGGACTGGAGATGGAGCCATTTTAATGGCTGGAGCTGGAGATGTGTGATATAGTAGGCCTACCGTTTCAAAATTTCGAAAGCGCACCTGACCCAATAAAACACTAGAGTCTATGCCCTTTGTTCGCGATTCAATTACAACCGTTAAACTGTTATCTGAACTGATACTTGAAAAGCTACATTGCAAACAGTTTACTAATTTATCCAAATAGGTCAACTCGATCGCTTATCGCACTAAGCGGATGTCCCCGTTTGGCGTAGCATAAGCCCTACTTATGTTTCTATACAATAATACGCACACTACATGACAGCAGTCTGATGTGGCATAGAACCACGATGGCGCTAAGTAAATATACGTGAAGGACTTGCTCAAGATCATTACACAGTGACCTCCTGAGGGGAGGTTCGAACTCGTACCCTCTGTGTAACAAATCGCTCGACTTGTATGGATCCACTTCCAGTCCCCAGCCATTTGTATGGATTCATCTCCAGCCCTAGCCATTTCCATGGATCCATATCCAGCCCCCAGCCATTTATATGGCTCCATTTCAAGCCCCTAGCCATTTGTATGGATTCATCTCCAGCCCTAGCCATTTCGATGGCTCCATATCCAGCCCCCAGCCATTTATATGGCTCCATTTCAAGCCCCTAGCCATTTGTATGGCTGCGGAGTATCTGCTAAATTAGTCCCTGGGATTTTGAGCTCTAACCATACGGCTACCGTGCTCCACTGCATGCATCCACGCATTCTCTATACGCACAACGCCAATGGCGGTGGCGGCTTTACAGGTAATGCCTTTGTATCATGACCCTCGCAACTGAACCCCTTGGCCTAAAATATGACTTAATGAGTTATGATGTTATGTGAGGCGATGCAATGCAATCAGTCATTACAAGGGTGCCATAGAAAAACACCATAAATCTATAACTGATATTATAAATACATTTAAATTATAACAGAATTCTTATACATTGGATTATGCAGCTTTTAGGTCTGCATACATGCCTCAATCACTTGATCACAAATTAATCACAATCACACATAATGTAGTGTGGTAAAGTTGCTAGGTCGCCCTAATCTTGCGGAGTTGTCGACCGATGATAGAAACAAACACGACGTTGTGGACATGCTTTATTTCACCCAAACGTTCCGTAAATCAGATAGAAAGCGATCTCTCCACTTGCTTGCTTAAGAGTCCATCATAATTACCAGCCGATGGCCTAATTACTGATCCAGAGTAGCGTCGACAGGATAAGATCAAAGGTATTTGCTATAGACCTATTTATTGCAGCACGTAGTGTAGGGGTTAAGGGTGCCTCCCTTCCTCGGGTCCTGTAGGCTAATCGCTCAACCATTCACCACTCGGCTCACTGCCAGTATTAACCTGTCTGTCTGGTTGTCTGTCTGTCTGCCAGTCTTTTAATATCCCTCTTGTTGTTCCCAACGTAAAACAGTACATAATAGAATAGAACAGCATAGAACAGATTGAAATGCAGCATAACGGAATAGAATCTAATAGAATAGAACAAAATAGAATAAAACAGATTGAAATAGCAGAACATAATAATAGAATAGAATAGAATAGAACAGAGCAGAATAGCACAGATTGAAGTAGAGCAGGACGGAATGGAACATAATAAAATATAATAGAGCAGAATAAAACAGATTAAGGTTGAGCAGAACAGTATAGAACATGATAGTATGCATAGTTCGAGAATTCGCATTTTACGAATTTTAAGAATTTTAAAAATTCACGAATTTTAACGAATTTTAAAACTGCGGTTTTAAAATTCGTTAAAATTCGTGAAATAATAAAATAATAGAATTCTTTGCCATGGCAACGAATTTTATTATTTTTTTGTTTACTTTTCAACTTTTCAAACTTTTTAAGCAAGTAAATGTCAGTGTCATAGGCAATCAATTAATCAGCCGTAAAAGATAGCTGACTAGCAACACAATATACCCCGTGATCGATCGAGTCGAGCTGCTACGATCGACTTGGCTCGGCCGGCGATCGACTCGATCGACTTTGTCGACTAGTCGACCTCTCGTCGACTCGATCGACTTGGCAAATTGACGATCGACTTGGTCGACTTGGTCGACTTGGACTGTATCTTTTGGGCCTCTTGGCCAAAATCGCTGACGACTGTTGTATTCTTACATTCCGGTACCTAAATTACAGTGGCGGCGCCGGACATTTTTTGTAACATGCATGGCGTAGCCAGGGCAGTCCTGCAAGTAACCAGTGCAGAGGGCGATTTATGCCCTGAACAAATTCTGGGCAGGGCAAAAATTCTAAACAGAACAGCGAAACAAATCTATACCCCAGTATATGACAATCATTACAACAAATTATTTTTTGTCCGAACATTTTATACGTGTTAGTTTCCAGCTAA
>OY744608.1:8268522-8276022 GCA_963556255.1 Allolobophora icterica
AAACGCTCACAGCTAAGCATTTAAGACACACCTTACAATTCTTCTTGGGAAAATGGTGGTGAATCTCCCGGTTGATGGTTGGATTGATCCACAGTTTAACGACATCTTATGGCAACAAAGCCTCTGACGTCGGCAGACATTTTTTGGCTTACTGTCTCTTGTACGTAGGCCCCTATATATAGTCTCGGCTTCCTTTGCCTAGCCTATCACTTACTACAACTGTATTTTCTCTATTTTTACCTATAATCAACTTCACTATCATGACAGTGTGTGGCTACTGAGTTACGTTCACAATTCGACGCCTTCAACTAGTTTGTTACTTAAATTCAATACAATAAACTCAATTTCACCCATCAATTGTGTTAATGCCCTAAGAGCAATCTACAGGTTCAACGCGCTTCGAAAAATATATAACGTCGGGAGAAGCGTTTTGCAGGTGTCCAAGTAGATTAGCAAATCAAGACGTTGACATCAAACCGTTTTCTTTAGCAAGCTTTTTATCGCAGGATTTATTAGTGTAAATAATCCAGTTTTAACCAGGGGCGCCGGTGTCACGAAATAGAGTATCCCCCATACAAATATATCCCCTTAGCAGAATGGAGTATCCGGCCGGATGAATGTGAACGGGAGGGACTATCCCCCCTCGTGCAAAAGTATCCCCCATGAGTCAGGCGAAATTATCCCCCCTTCAAGAAGTATCCCCTGCAACTTAATTACAAATTGTGCGATTTAAGTCAGTTTAAAACTCATCATATGCTACTTATTGTTGGCATGCGTGGGAAAAGAATCCAGTGAAGTCAATAAGCCTCGCATATTACTCTCTTTCTCTACTCTGTAGGCCTACTCTATTTACTCTTAGGCAAGTTGTGACATTGATATCGGTCGATTCGTATCAATCGGTACACCAACAAAACGAGGAAAACAAAATATCAGCATTCACAAACGATATTGTCATGAAAAGGGACTAAGGCGCTAATTAGGTGAATTGGTAGCTCGCGCTTGATATCGCTCGATTGGTATCAATATGTGCACCAGCAAAGCCAGTGAAGCCATTTGAGACATTTGAGACATTGAACCAACTTCAATGACTCTCAATTGTGTTCTTTGTGATGTTGTAATCTCACACAAAGTAAACATTGTCTATTCGCATTATTAGTTGCGTGAAGGGCTTCTTGCGATGGATGTGTCTAAAACCAGGATCACAAATATCAGCAATCACAAACGACGGTGTCATGAAAAGGGACTAAGTGCTAATTAGGTGAATTAATAGCTCGCGCTTGATATCGGTCGATTCGTATAGAAGATCTCGGCAAATCTCAGACGACAATTGCGTCAGCTCACTCAGCTCCACACAATACATCTAACCACATCGGTAAACCAACATGTTAAAGTCTTCCCCTGCCAGCAGCAAATGGACTTCTCTTCGTGTGGACTTACGCAGCTGCCTATCCCTTTGAGATTACTTCTGGTTCTGCCATGTGGATGATGACTTCGATGAGCCTTCAGAAATGCGAAAATACCTTGAGGAATGTTTCAACGACAAGGTATACTGCTGTCTTTCCTCCAAAATACCTCTTACGAGAAGAGGAAGAAAGCCACTTCCGCGTGTGGTTATCCTTCCTACTGTAACTTCTGTTTCATTTGCTCTACACATTGCTTAGAAGACTTAGAACACTAGTCTTAGTCACTTGCTTTACCCATTTCTCGTTTTCGATTTTGATTACAGCATAGATTTGTCTCCCTGTTGCACTCCGCCTGGTCCCTACGACTCACTTTACCTTGTTCCTTACTAACTTAAAGACTACTCTCTTTAACTGTGGTTGGACTGGGAGCGCTCCTGAGTAAATCACCGTGAAGGGACGTTATTTAAACGCTCCTTAATAATAATTATGATGATGATGATGATAATAATAATGATAATAATAATAATAATAATAATAATAATAATAATAATAATAATAATAATAATAATAATAATAATAATAATAATAATAATAATAATAATAATAATAATAGTAATAATAATAATAATAATAATAATAGATTTATCAATTATAGGCATTTTCAATAATACCTTATTTTTATCCCCCGGGGGATGATTTTGCACGATGGGGGATAGAAATGGTTTATCCCCCGGATACTCTATACCGGTAGATTCTATCCGGGGGGATAAATTTATTCATCCCCGGGATAGTTTTAGGACGGATAGTCTGTCACGCGACACCGGCAGCGTGACGCACTGGACGCACGTGCGTCCACCCACCAAATCGAATCCACACAAGCATTAGGCATCGCATCGATATTTCTGACAATTTCACTGCGTAATTTTGGTTTACCACACAGTATGTATAAATAATGTCAGATTATATCATATGCATGTGTTATACTGTACTTTTATGAGTCACTCTGAGCCACTTTCAGTGTATGACTACGAATGGCAGACAGAGGACGGCTGTGAATGGGAGGAGACGGGAGGGGTGTGCGTCCAATTTTTAAGCCTGGCGGCGCCCCTGGTTTTAACGAAACCTAATTGTTGTCAGGGCAGTTTTTGCAAAACTTAAAAATGCTCAACAAAACTTCTAAAGTTAACGTCGAATGATGAGGTATTTTATTTTCTCCCCAAATGTTGTTAAATTTTCGGTAAATTTTCGGTAAATTTTTGGTGAATTATTTTTCGGTAAATTTTCGAAAAATATGCTGAACAAAGCTTCTAAAGTTAACGTCGAATGGTGATGTCAATGAGGCGCTTTATTTCTCCCCAAATGTTGTTGAATTTTCGGTAAATTCTTATCCCTATTGAAAGGAGTGCAATGTTATCTGCACGTCCTCGTCATCTCGGTTTTAGGTCTGCTCTCCTGCACTGTTTTCAGGTGTTTTATTTTTCTTTATCATTTCTCGTGCAATTTTCATTATATTTACTATTTTTCATGTTATTTTTCTAAACATTTATCTTCTGTTCTTTCTTTCTTCAACAGTTTTCAATTTTTAGGCCTATCTTTTCCGCAATAATTATTATATTTTTTCTTTTCGTAATGGTAATCCTAATCTCCAAACTTTCAAAGCGCCACTCGAAGGCCAAGCGCAGAGCACCAGCCCATTCCATTCAAATCTGATTCCATCTTCCTTGGATTGATTCCAATTGTTTAACGACATCTTGTGGCTTGAAAGGCCGTTATCGTCAAGAGAAAAAACACTGTAGGCTACCGTTCTCACTGTAAGTTAGTTACTGCTTACTAAGCACCCACTACGAAATAACGCAGGAAATATAAAGTTTCGTGAGGCGTTACCTGAGAGGTTAAAGTTTAAATTGACGAACACGCCTCAGCGTAAAATTAGCAACGTGAAATTAAGAAGAAACTGTGTTTTTTTTTCGAATAGTCACAAATTCACAACTAAACTTCCACATGTGCCACTGAAAACCTGTACCATAAACCCACGCGCGACCTGATTTCAACTATTGAAATTCAATTCATATCGGGACTAAGCAGCTGCTCTTCGGAATGAGCTTCCTCCGTTCTTTCGTTCTTCTATTCTCTCAGGTAACGTCTCTTCCTCTTCTACCTTTCTTAAACTTGCTTTTTCTCTCTCGGGTCTCTCGCACTGGGAGCGCATCTGAATGGCCCTCCCGCTAGAAGCGCTTTATAAATATCCGAATACAATACAATTTGGGTGGATTTTAGGTCGAGAAAATGGGAATTACAGTAATCAAGGTTGGAGTGGATATCGGAGGTAGCGATGCCGTTGTAATTATAGTAGCAACAGTAGTAGCAGTAATGGTAGGCCTAATAGTTTTTCTGAGACCGAAGTCACCAACAAAGTCAATCAGTAAGCGAGTCAGCCAGTGAGTAAGTGAGTCAGTCAGCCAGACCAATCATCGCTTCTGCCCAGTTTTAAGACTTAAGAGAACCAGCGCATTACATTGAATCCCCGCAATCACTGTCGATCTTACTTACCGTGTCAATTTAGAACATTACAGGTAACTAACTGTTCCCAAAAAGCTCACAACATCAATACAAAGTAGGCCGAAATAAGAAAGTAACCTTTATTTGAATCTGACAAGTGCATACAAATTACACTGTACATTACGATTCATACATATTTAAAAATTTATCATGACACTAGAAAATGTTATCGACTGGCAGAAACAATTCAAGATAACTTAAAATACAGTTATTTATAAAAGTACTCTTAAACAGTATATATTTAACAACAGAGAGAAAGGATGTTCTCTCTTGCGAAGTGGGTACTCGTGTCCTCAACGTAAAACTGTTCTTATTTCGTCATTATTAGACAAATTAAGCTTCTGTAAGCCACGTTCCTACTTAACTGGACACTTAGTCTCCGAGTCGAGATAAACACGACTGCAGCTTAGCGGCCGATCTACAGAAGCAATGGAAGCAGGTTTATATTTTCTGCGAATATAGATATATTTGAACTTAATGTAAGTTATTATATTTATTTATTTATTTATTATTTGCCCCCGAGGCACGCAGAATCTCTCATGTATTTAAACAGTAATTTAAAAACTATTTTAAAATTATTATTATTATTATTATTATTATTATTATTATTATTATATTTATAATTATTATTATTATTATTATTATTATTATTATTATTATTATTATTATTATTATTATTATTATTATTATTATTATATCGAATTTCTTTAAGGAGCGTAAAGTCATACGGAAATGCAAACCTTGGTGCGATTAGTCAGTTGCCAGTTGAAATGCAGCTAGCATTATATTTCTATTTGTGCAGCGTCTTTATTTTATTAATATACATTTTTATTAAGAACGAAAAGTGTATCTTTGCAAGAATGATGCCCGCAAGCGGACAGCGCTGGGGCTGTAGTGGATTTTCGGTCACGGGACTGATGCTTTTGGATTCTCTGCCCGATTCAGATCGTTTATCCGTAGCCTGGCTCCCGGTTCCTGATCTACTGCGAGTGATAACTTTCAATCTTGCTTCTTTTGAGGTTCTTCAAAATACATGAAGTCCTACAAATACATTAAAGTTATTATAGCGCAAGAGTGACTTGTGTTTAGTCCTATAGGCCTGTATTTGCATAGTCATTCAAGTCTAAAGATGACTCGATTTTTTCGAATTGCTTACCCACTGTAACCTAACTTCTTGTTCATCTGACCTGTTGTTGGAATGCCACCTGACTTCTCCAACTGATTACTGTTTCTAATTGCTGTTTCACTTGAAGATTCCATCGACTAAATGTCTTGTGCATTAGGAAAACTGCGCTACATAAGTCATTTGATTCGACTAGATTCTACTGGCTCTATCAACTTACTTCCGATCACATAAATTTCAAAAACACACACTGTAGAACTACACCTGCCTGCCTGCCTGCCTGCCTGCCTGCCTGCCTGCCTGCCTGCCTGCCTGCCTGCCTGCCTGCCTGCCTGCCTGCCTGCCTTCCTGCCTGCTTACCTGTGTGTCTGTATGTCTGCCCGTTTGTATGTATGCATATAAGTCTGTTTTTCTGTCTGCAGGTATGTAAGTCTGTGTGTCTGCCTGTCTGCATACCTACCTGTCTGTCAGTCTGCCTGCCAGTAAGTCAGTCAGTCAGCCTATCTGTCTGTATGTATGTCCTGTATGTATGTATGTATGTCTGTTTGTCTGTCTGTCTGTCTGTCTGTCTCTATGTCTGTCTGGCTTCCTGCCTGCCAGTCAGCTAGCTAGCGACCCTATCTGCCTGCCAGTCAGTCAGTCAGTCTTTCTGTCTGTCTGTCTGTCTGTCTGTCTGCCTGCCAGTCACTCAGTCAGTCAGTCAGTCAGTCAGTCAGTCAGTCTGTCTGTCTGTCTGTCTGTCTGTCTGTCTGTCTGTCTGTCTGTCTGTCTGTCTGTCTGTCTGTCTGTCTGTCTGTCTGTCTGTCTGTCTGTCTGTCTGTCTGTTCAAACAGTTCTTTTGGCAGGCTGTCCAGATGCTTAGGTTTACTTTTTTGTTGATGATAGCAGTCACTTTTCAATTGCGAAATGGCCTCCTAGAGAATATTACACTGTATGGATCTCAGCGATGAACTACAATCAGGATAGCTGAAGTTTGAGCCTGAAGGCGTTCCATGTGGAGAAGACTGGACAAATCGACTGCAAAGATCATAGGACAAATGAGAAGGTGTTGCGGTTGGTGGAGGAGGACAGAACACCGGTGAATTCATTTGCGCCCCTCTGTGTAGTTATCATGGAGAAGAGCAGCTGTATTGATGTTCTGACTGCTTGAATGTATGATTCCATTAGAGAAGTGACAAACTAACTGGATCGGTTCCATACGTTGTTGACATTCTCTCTCAATGACAGTGCTTGAAGGAAGGATTGAAGGAAGGAAAAACACACGAAGAACAATCCTGTTGGACTGGATGGCAGAAATAGGAAACAGACAGGCTAAACAGACAGGGCTATAGATACAGGGCTAAACAGACAGAGCTAAATAGACAGGGCTAAACAGACAGGGCTAAATAGACAGGGCTAAACAGACAGGGCTATAGAGACAGGGCTAAACAGACGGTAGGAGAAGTCACACAGAACAGAGAATCTTAATCATAGTCGTAAACTCCAAATTTATAAAACACCATTTGAAAGCTAAGCACAGGGCACCAGCTTATTCACGAGTGCTGGATCTGGTCAGAGGGGTTGTCCAGAGGGCAGTCAAAAGGAGATTCAAGTCCGATTGCCAAGGAGTCAAGAGAGAGGGGGCAGAGTAGCTGCTAAGGCAGGTTTCGTGTTGGCCGAGAAGCCTTTTAGAAAAGAATGACATCGCTGGATTCCTGGAGCTGCCTTGGGATAGAACACTAAAGAATAAGGTAAAGATATAAAAATGGTAGGTAGTAATCAGGTCTTAAATGGCCCGTTGTCGCAATAAAGAAATCGAACGAAGATGCATTCTGAGGGATATTGGATGTTGCTATTACTCACAATAAGAAAAACCAATGCGACTAAGGTCGCCTTCATTTTAGTATCAAGATCCAACGGAACTAAAACAACAAAAATCCGCGTTTCAGTAAGTAAGAAAAATGTAAATGCATATATAAGCAAACAAGCTAGCATGTCACAAGTATATCCCTATTCTTTAACAAGAAAAGTTTACGTGGGTGTATAATAAACTAGTTCTTTTGTCACAATGTTGAAGTATGTAAGTAAGCATGTAGGACTGCACCTGTAGCAGATTCCATTGAAATGCCGCGTTAAAAATTACTGGAGGCTGGACAGGAAAGTGGATAAGAGCACGTGTAACTGGATAGATCAGTAATTGTTCACATCCGTACGATTGACGAAGACACCAAGTGAGAAAAGACTAGTTAAAGCACGACTCCAGGGTGAAGTTATCTAATTCCCTGGAATCACAAGCAAATCCCTCCTCCAATTAAGAGGCGTCAGATTTATAGAGATGTTACATGGATTTCCTATTGCTCAGTACGTCCATGACTCGGTTCAGTCAATTTGATTATCCTTACAGATTTTATTTTAGTTACACTTACAGTATAGTTA
>OY744608.1:8281022-8301022 GCA_963556255.1 Allolobophora icterica
CACACAATTATAGCTCAGTGTTTTATACACTATGAGCCTCAAATTGAAACAAATCCTTAACTAAACAGGAAGCCAATGCAAGATTTAAACACATGGATTATGTGTTCGTATTTGACGTATTAGACATGACTAAGATATTCGAAGGAGGAAAAGTTACCGGAAATGTTGGTGTAAAACAGTTCAGTTTGAACTTATAATGAAATGGCTTTAAGTGGATAATGATAACCAGTGCTTTTTTTCTACGCAGGTGGGGCGGTGGACAAAGTACGCGTGCGAACAGAAAGGGGTCGGGGTCCAATTTTCCGGATATTTATGCACGTAATATATGGATGGTCCCTTAATAATAATCGTGTTTATTGACAAGCTCACTGGCAAACCATAGTAAGAAACATTGAAACAATTGAAATATGACGGTACAATCATCAAATTCTTAATTAACACACGTGTCGGTAGACTGTAAGGCGACCGCTCTTTTCACTGTTGCCCCCTAGGGAGTGGAAGGCTGAGTCGACCTAGATACATGTACAAGAACAGATCAGAAGAGTTCGAGGTCACTTTCAGAGTTCGTTACACACAATTGGTGCAACGCAGATTTAAGACAGTGCATTCAAACGTCAGCCGAGCAATGTCAAGAATTCCAAACTCTTTCGCAGGGGTTTAGTCAGATGAGCTTTGCCTTTGGATACTCATCTGAAAGATATGCGCTACATAAACGCGCTGTTGGAATACGTTTACCGTTTAATCAAATCTTAGAGCTTCTATGGCGCTAGAAAAACAATGCACTTGGCATCAATTGATGGCTCTTTTAAACAGTTCCAAGTGTATGAGTTCCAGTGTGATTCTCGTTAACGTTAACGATAACGAAAATTTTCGTTAACGAACAAAAAATGATTTCGTTAACGATAACTATAACTGTAACTAAAAATATCATTAACTATAACTATAACTCTAACGAAAATAACACTAACGAAAATGCATCGCTATTTTCGTTAATGAAATAAAAAGTGCAATATCGATCGATATTTTAATAATATCGTTTTAAATTATCCTGTTTATTGTTCCCACATAGGCCTAAAATGAGAAAGTATGCTGCATATTCTCTTTGCGAATATCATGGGTTCTTTTCGAAAATCTAATAAATTATTTCGAGTTTCTTTATGATGGAAAGATAACTTTTCTTTCGATTGTTAATATCAAAGAGTTTTGATTTTAATTTTCTATGTTAACAGGAATATTATAAGAAAAGTTACCATGTTCATGTTCAAATTAGAAATGTTCATAATAAAAATCGAATTGAATACACATTTAAAAGGAAACGAGATTGTGTTAATGGAAAAAATCCATTAAATATCTGTGACAGACAGTGATTCCACATGTACTGTTGCCATTAAGTATCAAATTCAAATCTGAATAACAACATTTGTTTTTTCGACAATTTCAGTTTTTTTACATTTGTTTGAGTCATAGAAATTTTCTGTGGTGGGGTAATTTTCTATGACATAATTTTGTTAGGAAGTCCTTGAATGTTTGACGGTTGTTGGTAAGGGGGATGAGATCAAAAACTGCCAAAATTTTGTTGACATAATTAATCGATGACCCCCATAGGGACCAAGTGAAGCGCCATTGAGGCTTGTTGTAACTATGTACTAACTAAAATTAACTAAAATAAAAGTCCAGTAACTATAACTATAACTATAACTAAAAAATAATACTAACTATAACTGTAACTATAACTAAAATGAAAAACCATTAACTATAACTGTAACTATAACTAAAATAAAATCTGTAAGGAGAATCACACTGATGAGTTCGAGATAGAAAGGCGATCTAAGGAGGATAATCAGGCTGAAAGTGAAACTTCTGTAGTCCAGAATGAGAAATGAACATGATTTACCTTCAAGTGCTATACACAGAGACTGTCCAACTTCGCCCAAGATCACGTATCTGTTTTCCCTTTCAATGCCCGTCGAAGCTGTGGGCGAACAAGCAATAGACGTGGTAGCCGACTGGTTAGAGAGTTCGTCATATAGGCCTAAGGCGAAGAGTAGGCCTACAGGTTCGAAACTCCTATGAGAGAGTTACTGTGTGGTAACCTTGAGCAAGTTTCTTCTCTCACGATGGCTCAGCGCCATCGATTGATACTTAGTCATTAGATGTTGGCGTTTAATATCGCTAGCAACTCATCGGCTTCACCTTCCGATAGGAAAGATCAGAAAGAGGCAACATCTGCGCATCCTTCGATGCCAAATTGCATTAGTCTGCCTAAGGATACAATGAGCCTACCTCAGTATTTCCTACCTCAGTATATCATTATGTATGGAATCCCGTGGCGGATTCCTCCCTTGCGATGCTGATGGTGTCAACCAATTGGTCAAGTCAATAAGACAGACGAAATACCATTTCTTGCTATAATGAGGAATCCTAATCATGTGCTGCGTGACCTGATCCCTCAACTCCACAGCAGTGGACACAGCCTTCGAGCGATACCGCATAAATTTACCCTACCCGAAGAAGATAACAATTTAATACCCCGTATTCTCTACAAGAATGCCTACTGACGCTAATTAGCTGCTCGTGAGACAATAACTTCTGTAGGTTTCTGTAGGTTGTTCTAGTTGCGTTATGTCAGCTACATGTAGGATGTTCAATAAATGAGTATTCATTCATTCATTCATTCATTCATTCATTCCTTCCTTCTTTAACTTTACATCAATCTGCGTTACTCCACATTACCCTACCTTACCTTAAACATGTCGTTTCTTACCTTAGCAAAACTTGCTACCCCTTGGCTTGACTTGTCCCAATAATTTTACCTTAACCCAACCTTACCTAATTATCGTAGCTTTCTTACTTCATCTTGCCCAGCCTTACCTTACCTGTGCAGTAGTTCTAGTTAGCCCGTATATATCCCGTGACGCGGTGATTGTATAACGTAGCAGGTAAGATATTGTGTTGTGATGACTCTTGCCTTCGATGTCGTCGGGGACTTGTCCAACAAAGATCCGATTACTATTCATGAGAAATTCGAGGCCAACTGGGACTCCTGGATAGCGGCGTGGCTGCGGGAAGAAGTCCACGACCCTAGCTGGCGGATTTGCTAGGTCGGATCATAACAATAATTCAGACAATAATACTAACTGGTAATGACAACATAAACACTAAACATGGCATACACGTCTATGTCCTGTGTACGTACGTACGTATGTAGGAATGTTATATACGTACATCATTGTATGTATGTATGCATGTATTTGTGTATGCATGTACGCATGTATGATGCATGTACGCATGTATGTATGCGTGCATGCATGTATGTATGTATTTGTGTATGCAGGTAGGTATGTATAATGTATGTATGTATGTATGTATGTATGGATGGATGGATGGATGGATGGATGGATGGATGGATGGATGGATGGATGGATGGATGGATGGATGGATGGATGGATGGATGGATGGATGGATGGATGGATGGATGGATGGATGGATGGATGGATGGATGGATGGATGGATGGATGGATGGATGGATGGATGGATGGATGGATGGATGGATGGATGGATGGATGGATGGATGGATGGATGGATGGATGGATGGATGGATGGATGGACAGGTGGGCGGAGGGTGGACGGACGGACAGACAGACAGGCAGACAGATTAATTGATTGATTCATACAATGAATGATTGATTGATAGATATACAGATAGATGAACAGATAAACGATCATCATAATCAGTGCTGTGCCTGTCTCTGGTTCATTGCCGTTACCTTTCATCACTCTTGCCCCTCCGTCCCGAAGGTGTGTTTTAACTTGAATTTCCGCGGAGGAGGTCTGCTTCCAACTTCAAGGTTCAAAAGTGCCTTGGCCGTCCGAGCTGTTTCTTCCTCGGGGGGAGAGGACCGGAACGCCCTGTCGTTGCCCTTTCGATGTTGGGCCCCGCGAAGTGGCTAAACAAATGGATTCTCCTTGTCTCAGTCGTCTCCAAGACCGATTTCTGCATATTGCCTCTGTGTGACTCTGAGTCACTTAAGTTGCGCAGAAGAAGAGATTCTCAATACGTAGGCCTACCATAGCGTTTTGTTGTAACATCAGGGGTGGACTGGCCCACCGGGACACCGGGAAAAATCCCGGTGGGCCGCCAGGGTCGGTGATTTTTGGGCCGCTTCTAAGTTCTTAGACACAATGTCTAAAAATCGGCTATGTTATTTATAATAATTTTTATGGAATTCATGACGGCGTTATTTTTTATTCGCTAGAAGGCAAAGGGCCGACGGCAGAAATTCCGGGCCCATAGGCAGAGCAGTCACGGGCCCCTATACTATCTTTAGGCTTTTTGAGAAAATTGGAAAAAAATAAATTGAAATAAAAAAGTGCGGGTACGACCGTACGATATACTATGTTTGTATGTATACAACTACGATTTTATTCAGTAATATTATATTTAAAAAGGCATAAATCATAAACTTTGTATAACTGGACCCTTCCCTCCCTCCCTTTATAACTTTAAATGCATTCTTAATATTTTATGTCTGATGTAAATTAGGCATGCGATGCATCGTTGTGTTATGACTATCCCGTTGTAAAGTTGCCTGTTACCTTGGCTGAAAAGAAATTCCCAAGAAAAAAAATTCGGATAGGACCGCTTTTGATTTTTTTCCCGGGCCGCTTTGACACTCCAGTCCACCACTGTGTAACATTGTCAGATATTTCGAAACTCATTACAAGACCTTTTGAAAAATGTCTACCCAATGCTTAACAGCTCCTCTATCTAGTCTTTTTGTCAACCGGACTTGACTCTTCACTTCGTATCTCTGAACAAAACCCCTCTGACTGGACGCAGCTCTCTTGAATAAGCTGGTAGCATACCCCTGGCTTTTAAGTAACGCTATATGAGTTTGGAGTTTACAATTACCATTACGATAATATTACAGTAAGCTGGCACTTACCAGGTCTGGCTTGCTGTGCCGGTTTGGGTTGGACCACTAAGACCAAAACTGGATGAACGGTAGTCATTTTCTAAAATTATAATCACCAGTGTTTATCCTGTGCTCCACTGTCAATCTCCTGGTTATTATGCTACATTGTTTGGCTATCTGATGCACTGTTATAGTTCTTAATTGCAGTTAGCATATATAGGTTAGCCCAGAGAGCGCCTCTGATTCTTTTGCTCTATGAGTGGCGCTATATAAATGTTCAATTACATTTACAACTTGCAAAGGTTTTGCAGCTGATGATGTAGCAGACGGACCCAGTAATTATTTAAGCATTTATTAAGCGCCACTATTTAATGACCAAGCATCAATGGAGGGCGCTGGGCAGTTGTGAGTGAAGGAATAGCTCAAGGTCCCTACACAGTAACCGTCTCAGAGAAGGTGGTTCGAACCCGTACTTTCCGCGTCACAAGACGAGAGCTCTAACCGGATACCGAGTCCAACCGTGTCCCGAAATGTTTCATCAGTTGTATGTATGCTCTTGTGTCTGAACATTTCCATAGCGTCTTTCAAGAATCGTACAAGCCAAGCCAAATAATGTAGATTTCTCATTGCCACATAAAAGCTGTGGTAAGGAAAACCCAGTTTTAAAACACTCCATTGCACTGCTTAACTCTGATTTAGAAAACCTAACTAAGTTTAAAACCGATTTGAACCTAGGGCCTTAATAGGACATGTTATGAAACAACATAGCTCACTCTTATACGAACTGCACTGAAGCTCTGCCGCAACTCGACTCAATGCCCCTGAAAATTACATGTACTCCTAAGTGAGTCCTAGAATCCTTCGTACTATAATCTCTGCTTATAGACTATAAATATGTCCCGTGTGAATCATTTATTCAGCGAAGTCTATCACCAGCGCAGCCTTTTATTCTGAAGTACCACGAGCCGATGGGTCCAATGTATTCGTGTATGTCTAACCTTACGTCGCGTTGACCTTAATTCTAATCTGCTTATAATAGACTGACTGCTTTCTGAAGATGCCAACATTGTAGTGTTTCCTTTGGAGTTATTGCGTAATTCGTTCTTAGAAACTGTAGTTGAAGTGACGACTGATGTTACATTGTTTGCATTGGTGATAGCCCCAACTGTCCTGCGATAGTCAGTCGCCAGAAGAAGACGCAGTTAGCTATCCAAATGCTTGAAAGCCAAAGAGAAATAGTTAGTTTTGAGCCGCTTTTTGAAAGTAGGAAGTGAATTTCAGCTACGAAGAGAGAGTGGCAGTCGATTCCATTCCATGGGGGGGGGATAGAGGCATCGAATGCACACGAGACCATGACTGTTCTTCATCGTGCATCAGCTAACAGACCCGTGCTCGATGATCGCAGGCAACGAGGAGGGTGTAAGCAGTTAGTAGTGATTGAATGTAGGGAGGTGTGCTGGTACTGAGGGCTTTGTAGGTTAAAGATGCAAAGTTGAATTTTATTCTCAACTCAACAGGAAACCAATGCAGCTACTGGAATAGGCTTGAGGAGCTTGTTCGTATTGCGACCCATTGTTGCATATAGGCACGCGTCCTCGTAGGCGTTCAGGTGTTAGCCTAGGTCTCTAAGGTTTGGCGGGAGTCTTAGGTTAAAGGAGGATTGGCAAGGTCTATAAATAAGGCTTGCACCGTTGTTCGAGGAGCTCTTGTTGTGTGTAGGTCGAACGACGATGTTGGTCTACTGAGCTCATTAGTTAAGATCTTCTTGGTTGTCTTGAGAGACGTTTGTTTAAACTTGTCGACTTGAAGGTTGACAATTAGTCTTTTGTGATGACAGACCTTGTTGTAAAGCTCTAGAGTAGTTCTCCTCTTGGGGAGTTTGATAGTTCTTCGAACTTCGTTGTTTTCCGTTCGTCGTCTGATGTTGAATGTCTTGAGTTGTCGAGCATACACTCCAGACTTTCCGTTACGAGTGTGTGCCTTGGCCTGCTGTTTCGAGTGAAGTTTCTATGTTCGTATTTTGGTGACTATATCGCATGTTCATTATATTAAATCCTATTTTGTTTTAGAACTCGGGCCTTGCATTCCTTTCCTTAGCGAGAATCATTCCTTAGCAACATGTCACAACATACGTACATACATACATACATACATACATACATACATACATACATACATACATACGTGCATACATACACTCAAACAGTCTACATATAATGTCTTTCAAGTGTTGCTTGGATGCAATTCAGACCACTGCCGAAGATAAGTTGAAAGGCATGTCTATCTTTATTGAGGGCGACTCTCTCCAAGTTTGACAAAACTTTGTCCTCTTGATCAAGGCCTAGTCATTTGGTAAACTTTCAAATTAATAAAGCAATAGCATAATCGAAATGGTACGTGTAACGCTTAAGTGTTGATTAAGTGTTCGATTAAAACTGATATCGCTTAAACCATGCAAGCTAACCGTATAGGCCTGTGTGACCAGCTCAAGGAAATTCCAGATCTCTCAGAACTGATCGGTTTCAAGTCAGAACTGATCGGTTTCAAGTCAGACCTGATCGGTTTCAAGTCAGAACTGATCGGTTCCAAGTCAGAACTGATCGGTTTCAAGTCAGAACTGATCAGTTCCAAGTCAGAACTGATCGGTTTGAAGTCAGAACTGATCGGATTCACTTTCATCTGCCTGAACTATAGTGTAATTCGTATGAATTCTCGAACCAATGAGTGTCCAAAGACTTCTCGGATATTGTTGACCCCACCCCCTCCCAACTGCGGCTTGAACTTTAATGCGTCATCGGCGTTATAGAAGTTGCTAACTGCAAATACTGTGGATTCAGTAAGATACGAATCGACCATAAATGGAACACCATATCTGCGATATCACAGTATTTAAATTAGAAATAAATATAAGTAACCATTCATACTCAAGCACTTATCAATTGAAAATTTACAGCAATCTGTTTTAAACTTCAGTAATGAAAAGCAGTCAAACTAAACTTAAGTAAAGTTAGTAAACAGAATGGAATGTTTCGTCAAAATCTCAAGTCACATTGAATACTGCCTGAATTTTTCATGGAATTCCACGTCCTATGTGGTGGAACCCAAATCTTAGATTCTAAATTTGAAGCATATCCTTAGATAGTTTTAAGACACTCAACGAAAAGGAGGTAAGGCAAGATGACGTCGCTAATGCCCGCAGGTTGCGAGCCCACTTATTCTAGAAAATGGAACAACCACAGCGAAGCTGAACTATGGAATCTCTCTGGTCGGGGGACAACCTTATAATTGGGGTAACATGGTCGATTGCAGCTCCACCCATCGCAAAAGCACCCTTCTGCCAAGGGCGTAATTTTGCCCCACAAAGTGGTGATAACCGATCGACTTGACAGGATGCTGTCAGTTACAACAAGATAGATGACGTAACCAATTTATGCAACACAGAAAAACCAAATCTTTAGTTTTATCGTACGTAGCAAGCACTTAAAATAACAATTGTCAGTGAGTAAGGTCTACAAAAATATTATTTACAAATAAACATATACTAGAATGTCAAAAATCGCAGAAACTCGTATTAACTCACATAGGCTACCGGTACTCTCTTATTAGTATGCCTAATGTCTGAAAACATTAGAAGCTGTTGCAGACTGAAAAATACAGGTAGACATTGTAGCCTGACAAAATGGCGCAAACGCCGTAGTTAATGATCCAGACAGTATGGTTGATTTTTTAATAGACCGAATTGTCTGACATGTTAACATGACTGTGCTTTATGTATGAGCGTTCTAGCAACGACAGTCTCTGCTTTTACCTGTCATTTTAAAACTAAACAGGCACATTAGATGTCGTCAACTTTAAACAAAAGGTCGAGCAGTTGTAGGCCCTATATAAAGCGCTGTGCGTTTGCTAGCGTTCGTTAAACTTTTAAAGAATATACTTACTTCTTTACTTATTTCCAGTCTTGTTGTCCTCGAGACCAAGGTCTTGGTCTCGAGTGCACTCGAGTTCGTTTTTAAAAGTCTTGGTCTTGGTCTTGGTCTTGAGGTTCAAGGTCTTGGTCTTGGTCTTGGTCTTGAGGTTCAAGGTCTTGGTCTTGGTCTTGAGGTTCAAGGTCTTGGTCTTGGTTTTGCAAGACCAAGACCAAGACTTTTGACAGTATAAAGAGTCATTTAACAAAACGCAAGGATTTTAATAATTTATCCAATAATTACTAATACAATTGCTTTAGTGTTTTACACGGTGTGAGTGAGGCTTACTGTTGCTTTTGACATTTGTTTTGAGACTTTTGACTTCCGGTTAGTTACCATGTAATGACTTCAAAACAGACTCACAATTTGTACATTTACATCCGGTACTTGAAAAACTGCTCTGTGTGCCAGTGAATTCAGCATTGTAGAACGTATTTTTCACATTGCAGAATTTTTATGAGGACCCACAGGTCACGTCCTGGTCAGAAATTTCTGAGCGAATTGATTTTTATAAAATGCAACAGGCATATGGAATAAGATTTCGCCCGAAGGACTTCTGTAAATACGAATTCGGAATTCTCTGCAGTCTGCATTTGGAATTGTTTTGTTTGAATAAAATAAAAGATTCGTGTTTTAATTAAAATAGCGAGTAGTTTGACTTGACAGTTTTTTTTAGTAAGGAATAGAAATCTGGATATGGTTGTGATTTTTGGGTATTGTTCTCGGTTTTGGTCTTGAGGTTCAAGGTCTTGGTCTTGGTCCTGGTCTTGAGGTTCAAGGTCTTGGTCTTGGTCTTGGTCTCGAGGTTCAAGGTCTTGGTCGTGGTCTTGGTCTTGAGGTTCAAGGTCTTGGTCTTGGTCTTGGTCTTGAGGTTTAAGGTCTTGACAACAAGACTGCTTATTTCAATTAATTTTGATTAATGTGGTCAGAACGCTGATTGGTATAAAATGCTTTGCAGTAATACAATGTCAATGAAAGTTCAAGCTATAATAAAATTTGATTAAGTTTATAATAGTTAATAGTCGTCACAGGTTATTCAGATTTCTAGTAGTAGACTAGTGTAAAATATACTTATCAACGCGATTTAAGGAAAATTGGATCGAAGTGCTGGCTGAAATTTTATCATATAATAAATGAAGTCTAATGGAGGAACGAATGTGTAGGAATACCAGATAATTTGTATCGCTTCCAGGGGCTTTCGCCTCCGAACGTTTCACCTCTAGGGGTTTTCACATAAAAAAAACTGCAATTCAGAACGAAATCTTAGCGGCATGGACTTGCTAGCTTTTATTATGTCATTACAGCTCTGTTTCATTTCATTACTTTAATTACCTGCCGTACTGCAATTAACTTTAACAAAGTCAAGCTGGATATTTTCCCAATATATTTTTCTATATTGTACCTATAAATAAAACTTTCTGGGTTACTAGATCACTGGCTTATAATGTGGACTTGTGAAAGCCCTCTAGAGGTGAATCGCCCGGAGGTGAAACGTCCAGAGGTGAAAGCCCGTGAACCTTTGTATCTATACAGCGTTTTGATCACATTGGTCTTAATAATACATTTAAAAGTATAAACAAGTCTATGCATGACATAAATAGAATAGAAACACTGACATCTGGACAATTTTAAAAGAAAAATAATTAAACACTTGTAGGCCTATCAACTTTGAGTATTTTACATCAGCAATCTATAGTTACTTAATCAGAAAAACGCCTTCGGAATACCCGGCGACATTTTGTTTCAGATCTAAATAAGTGAGTTGAAAACTATTACTTTCAAACTTTTGCCATGATTTAAAATTTACTCTCTCAGAGGCGTAGCTAGGAGGTGCAGAGGGACATGTATCACCGGTAGCCAAAGGAAGGGGCGCCCAAATGAGGGTTAAAATAAATAATTTCACTCTTAAATTTGATGCAATTTTAACCTTAATTTTGATGCAATTTTAACTATTTATCACAAATAAATTTATAATTTTGGCGCTCAAACAATATCCTCCTAACTTACAAAGGAGTTGTCATGTATGATTTAAGCACTAAGGGGTACCATATTTTACTCTTTACCACTCTATTCAGCCACGCTGGAGTTGAGAGCACCTCCGAGTTGCCCTTGAATAGCCGCTATATAAATGTCCGTTATGAATACACTATCTATTTTTCATATTTTATTTAATTAAAATTTAAATTGTCATTCGATGTAATTGGAAACTGTGAAATAAATAAAACATGGAGGGGCGCCAATTTTATAGTTCGTCTCCAGGCGAAAAATAATAAGCTTATAGGCCTATCCTAGCTACGCCGCTGACTTCACGCCCTATATTCATATTTAAAAGTATATGATTAGCAGTCAAGCTATGCAAGGCCACAGTGTGGTCTCCAGAAATCCTCTCCAGACTCATCTGCAAAACAAACGGACAAAAGAGTTTTCATTTAAACCCAGTGCAAGTGTTAACTGACAATTTTGTGGTCACTGTTACAAAGAATATGCCGATTGTAATACGTGAAAGATCTCCGACAATGAACAAATACATATAGGAGATTTTAAAAAATAAAATTAGCAATACCAATGAATAAAAACGATGACGTTGATCACGACGACGACGATGGTGGTAACAATAAAAATGATAATAGAGAGCCTGCTTTCCTCTATCAGCGTTTATCTCAGACCGTTTAGATCCGAAACTGGAGCCACTAAGCTCCAAGATAATAGACTAAGTTAGTAGATATGCGTGTAAACTAGATTGTGAAAACGGTTGAATTACCAATATCGCCTGTTGTTTTGTGTCTGCTGCTCGAAATACATGAAATTCTGTAAACATAAGAAGAGTTGAAAGTACAATTTACGATGAACAACGGCTGCAATAATTTATGGCTATTATTAATACACTCAGCTATTGAGAGTGTGTTTTGATGATGCACCTAAACTTACAGTAGTTTAAACCATACAGAAGTAAAGCTTAGCTTACCAGTAGTCGTGAGTTTGTTTGTATGTGTGTTTGTGTTTATGTAAGTGTGCATGTAGGCCTAAGCATTTATGTATGCATGAAAGTATGTATGTATGTATGTACGAATGATTGTATATATGTGTGTATGTATGTAGCATATGTGTTTAACTGTTTGTGTATGTACAATGTTGTACATTATATGTATGCTTGAATGCATGCATGTATGTATCTATGTATGCATATGTCTGTATGCATGAATTTATGAATATCGATATATGTAGGTAGGTAGGCCTGTATGACGTTATATGTATGCATGCATCTAAGTATGTATGCAAGTGTTTGTATGCATTGTATTTTGTACAGTATGTATGTATATATGAATCTATGCATATATGTATTGGTGTATATGTATGTATGTATGCATGTATTTACATATTTGTGTGTATGTATTGCAGTCTGTATGTATGTATGTAAAGACTTTCGTTCGAAGACAGTGAGTGTATGTTTGGTGTATGAATGTGTAGTTCTCGCGTGTGTCTAGCTGGATCATTGTTCAGCGGCATCATATTGATTCATACAACGAGAGAGACGTTTGGGGACAACAGATAGAGAGATCAGGTGTAATTATTTCTCTTCTTCTGTAACCTGTTCTAGTGAGGGGAATAGTCAGTGGCTACTCGCCTCATTGTCAATTCCTAATGAATTATTAGTTCTGAGCACCAACAGCCGAAGAATCTCAAGAAGAATCTCTTTCGAGCTCAACTTAGTTTGTGACTTAACAGGATGGAAGGTAACCAACAGCTTAGGCAAATATCTATAATAGATTAATCCGATGCCTGGTGAGGTATACATACTGAGATTGATTGCGTGAATGATTGAATTGTTATAAAACGAACAAAACGTTTAGTTGTGTCAATAAGCTTTCACGTGTCTTGCATTTTTTTATCTCAAGGAGAGCTTGATCATTTCTGTGGACCATATTGCTACACAGGCTTACTTGTCTCAACAGGAAAGCATAAATCTAATTAACAACGTTGCATTAAACTAAACTAAAAGGATGTATATATAGGCCAGTCGACAATTAGGCCCTAACATTATCGTCATTATCATTATCATTGCTATCATTATTATATCATCATTATTATCATAATCATTATTATCATTATCATAAATGTCAAATGTTATTATTAGTATGAACCTTCTTCTTCTTCTTCGTCGTCGTCGTCGTCGTTGTCGTGTCCTTCTCTTCATCACCATCGTCGTCATCATCATCATTATCGTCATCAGCATTAGTGTTTAATCGAAATAAGTCAGTAAATTACGAATATCTTATACCAGAGAGAATTATCAGTTGTTATTTTTCTTGTGTTCAAAGTACATAAAGTCCTACAATACAAAACAATAAACCTTCATGAACCTGTTGCAGCAGGAAACAACAAAACGGACTAAACCATTGCCCTCTATATACCAACAGTCTATCACAACTTTATCCGACCAAGTATACGCTTAACTAGGATGTTGCGCTCTGGTAGCTTAAAAGCCAAGGTCTTAGTATGTCGAGTTGCAGACAATGGACTACCAGGAATTAGATTACAACCTTGGGGTGAAGCATAATGTGCGGTTGTATTCAAGCAATTTCAGTATACCGATGATTTTTGCATAAAAAACGGGCGCTTTGTGTTTCTTGCAATTCTTACAGTTTCTTTTATACTAAATACTACTATACTGACGTTTTCAGCCAGTTTAGAAAAATCTTTTAAACAATTTGCCACTGCAATTTGAATTCGTTTTCCTACGGCAGATTCAGTGCTGCAAAGAAATTACTCTCTTTACCAAAGTCTAATCTACCAAATTTTAGGCCATTTTTTAAACTAAATCTCCGACATACGAGAAATGATAATTGATGAAATTGGCAACCATGAATGCAGCCTATTTCGTCAGTCAACGATATTTTGGAAACTTCAAAAATTTCGAGGTCATCTACTAAGATGTCATATTAGTTGCTGAAAAGAAAACTGACCATTTTAAATTCGAATGCAATTAGGTCTACCCAAATTTTATAATACAACAGTTCAAAGAAAAGAAATAAATAAATCTCAACAAAGCAATAAAAATATTTCGAAAAATATACAACATAATGCAACAGAATAAAAAATGAGAACTCAATTTGAAGCAATAAATTCGTAACAATAAATTACAAGAAGCTACAAGGATGATTGAAAACAAGGAGACCATCTCTGTAGTTTTCTCAGTATCTTACGTGCATTGAAACAAAACAAAACCAAACTAAACAAAAAAACTCCCTGGTCCAAAATTAGTAATTGGAAAAGAAAAGAAACCTCTGAAAGGGTAATTACATATCAAGCGCTAAATAAGGTCCAATAAAATTATGAACTATGATACGAATCGTAAAATACTGATTCTAATGTAATCGAAATGGTAACTTAATTAGTTCACGATAGCCAAGATATTTACACGCATGCCTCTGAACCTTTAAATAAATAAGATTGCAAGTAAGGCATTTCAGTATGTTCTGATTTCTGACAAACTAACAAGGTTCAGGTAGGATAAGTGGAAACTCATCTGGTATACTCACGATTAGGAACAACGTTCCGAGGAGAGTGGCCTTCATACGAACATCAAGATCCAAAGGAACTGTATAGAACAGCAAAGAGAACTGACAGATTGGAATTGCGATCCAAATTTATATAGCGCCACTTTCCGATAAACTCATCAGTGGCGCTCCCTACCTGACAACACAAAAACCAAGAAAAGGAAAGTAGGACCATGTTGACAATGCCCGAAGGTTGCGAGTCCAATTTGTGCAACACGAAGCAGTAAGTAAGTAAGCTAACGTGAAGGTCACTATCATGCGATAGTTAAGCATGCAAGAATACACCTTCGTTAACTGTCGCTCTTGAACTTTCTTTTAAAAAAATAACACAGTCAAAATGTTCAATGCAGGGCCAAAAAGTGGTGGTGACTGTCACGGTGTCACCACCGTGGTGGTAACCGTTGAGGTAACCGGACACACTACTCTCACTACAAAGTTACGCTTGTGCCCTTTCTCTTTTGGCATTGTTATAAACCACGTCTTGTTAATGCAATATAAAATAGTCGAATGGTGACAATTTGGTTGTTAAAATTACGAACCGCGTGCCAATCGCTGCGCAAAGTCACCAACTGTGGTGGTGGTGGTGGTGGTGGTGGTGGTGGTGGTGGTGGTGGTGGTGGTGGTGGTGGTGGTGGTGGTGGTGGTGGTGGTGGTGGTGGTGGTGGTGGTGGTGGTGGTGGTGGTGGTGGTGGTGGTGGTGGTGGTGGTGGTGGTGGTGGTGGTGGTGGTGGTGGTGGTGGTGGTGGTGGTGGTGGTGGTGGTGGTGGTGGTGGTGGTGGTGGTGGTGGTGGTGGTGGTGGTGGTGGTGGTGGTGGTGGTGGTGGTGGTGGTGGTGGTGGTGGTGGTGGTGGTGGTGGTGGTGGTGGTGGTGGTGGTGGTGGTGGTGGTGGTGGTGGTGGTGGTGGTGGTGGTGGTGGTGGTGGTGGTGGTGGTGGTGGTGGTGGTGGTGGTGGTGGTGGTGGTGGTGGTGGTGGTGGTGGTGGTGGTGGTGGTGGTGGTGGTGGTGGTGGTGGTGGTGGTGGTGGTGGTGGTGGTGGTGGTGGTGGTGGTGTAGTGCTGATAATAGAGCTTACCATAATATAGCATCCAATCTTGACGATAGCATATCGTAATCGTAAATTCCAAATTTCTACAGAGTTAGGCTACTTAAAGGCTAAGCACAGGGAACAAGCTTATTCCAGGGCGCTGCGTTGAGTCAGAGATATCAAGGGAGGCCCAAGTCCAGATGCCAGGGAGTTTAGAGACAGGAGAAAGGAGAGAGAGGGAGGAGACCAAAGAAGACATCTCTACGAGGACCATTTGCGTCAGCCTTGTCCAACTTTAAATGAACAACTTCAATGTTGTACAGTGTACACAATCTCTATAAAAAAAACTGTACACGTCTACACGCACAGCAGCAATAAGCATCCAATGAGGCATATAGGTTTAGAGTAGTGTTTTAGATTACGATAGGATATCTTAAAGTCAGTATGCCACATTACGATATGGTCTAACGCCAGCACTACACCACCACAACCACCAAGACTACCACATTCAGAGCCCCTCTGAATGGTCTATACCGCGAGAGGCGCTTTATAAATACCCATATACAATACAATACAAAGAGTAGAATATACAGCGCTTTTTCTGAATACGCTATATTACGTGTCTTGGTACAGACATGCATAGTTTGCATACATACGTTTCATTGATCAGATCATCTCTTACATGAAGCGCTGAAGTTGTTGGCATCAGTGAACATCTCCCTCATAACTCCAGACCATTGTTTGCTCAGCTTCCCAAGCTGCTGTGCTCGGTCGGCGCTGAACACCTAACAAGTCAGAATGCAACATCCATAGATGATCAATCTCAGACGAATGCCAAATCTAGAAGCTTGCTTGGTTAGTTGCTGTTTAAAGACTCTATGTGAAAACAGAGATTTTGAGCTCCTTCGATTTGTTTTGCACTTTGAGGGGCGCTATATAAATGCCCCATTAAATTACAATTAGCGTCGTCGTCCTCCTCCGTTTGGGCTTTGGACTGGTACCACTAGCAAAAACGGCAGTGGCGGGGTTTTTAAATGAGGTGTGTTGGTCTATCCAGCTGCACGCTGATCTATTCGGTATGGCGCTGGTTCATTACTCCGACGATTGAGGTTTCGGGCACTCTAGTCTTGTCTCAGATTCAGAATTGTTTATTTTGTTCGTCTTCTAAGTAAGTAAATAAGTAAGTAATCTGTATCATCGAGAGACAAACACCCACATTTTACAACAACGATGGATGCAACAGTGAAAAGGTATATCAAGCTCAGTAGAAAAAATGGTGTAATATTATAAACAGGTTTAAGATTGTAACTTGTTATATATATATATATATATATATATATATATATATATATCACATAACTGTATAACAAGTTACAATCTTAAACCTGTTTATAATATTACACCATTTTTTCTACTGAGCTTGATATACCTTTTCACTAGAAGCTTAGATATATATATATATATATTGTGTTTATTGACAAGCTCACTAACAAACCACACTAAGTAACACTGAAACATATGACAGTACAATTTTTCAGATCTTAAAGAACACACTTTATTGGTAGCCTGTTAAGCGCCCGCTCATTTTATCGGTCCGCGTCTTTCTAGATCTTATGTTCTTCAAGCAAGAGTGTTATCCCAAAGTACCCAATATAGCCCCGAAGTAGGCCTACCGAGGCCGACGGCTGGAACAAAGTTAACAGATTTGATATTTAAATCATTCATGTAAACAGTGTGCAATAAACACATTAAACTTATGCAAGTTGTGTCCTAATAGCCTAGAACAAAGAAATACTTAATTCCGTTCAATAAACACTTGGAAGCTGGTTTAAAGCTCTACATATTTACATCAGTTAAACAGAGTGCATCAGCTCTTGTCTCAGAGAATATGTGGTAGTTTTTCTTTCTACGTACAATGAAATCCTGATCGGCTGTGCAGCAAGGACCCTGGCAGATGCAGGTTGGTCCTTCAACGTAGAAGACTTCCGACATATTAGCATCCATCACAGAGTAACGCGGCTTCATACAGCTCTGCCTGCAAAATCAATAAGTTTTATTACAATTTTTGTGAGCAATAAAATTTGTTTGGTTTAATTTTAAGCCTGATCTTACTTACTTTTAAAGTCTATAAACGTGATTATTTTAGATGTTATGTTTCAAAACTTTCTCTTGTGGTGGCATACTCAGATGGTACTAGACACTGTCAGTCTCAAACGTAGATAAAGTAAGGAGGAGATCGATTCATCATTGTTATGACACAGCGTCGTTTCTAAAAACGGTAACTACACACAAACACTCATGCTTGTTCCGCAACCAATACCAGGGACTTTGTCAGAAGCTTAAAAGGCGCTACATTAAGTGTCATGTTGATACATACTTACATAAACCAGTAACTAAAATATGCAATAGGGTAACTTAAACAATATCAGCCACTTCTGGGAAGTCCCTAAGAAGTTTAAGAAGTTGAAGAAGGCTTAAGTGTAAACAATCAGATTTGTACTCGGACATTTCAAGACCAATTAGGCTATTATCGCTGAATCGAACCACTTCTTTACGCTTGAACACTTTTTACCGTAATCATAATCTCGAGGTTTCTGCAGCGACCTAAGAGCGAAGTCACGTGAATCATCTTATACACAGGCACTCGGTCAAAACAAAATCAAAACATGACCGAATTGGCCTTTGTTTAGCGGTGCAATAATAGACTACATCGTTCTCCTTTCTGCTAATCAGAGTATCCGCGTGACTTACAGTTGTCTAACGTTTCCGACCACCTGACCGACAGGTGCTTCCACCTGTAGTTCCATCGCACAGCACAGACTATTGGCGCACCAGTTGCATCCGGCGCAACACTTGAATTCTCTGCTCACACGAATCACTTCCTACGTTGGCAACAACCACCCATAATTTATTTATTGTAAGTTATAATATTAACGACTATTGCATCAGCTGAGCAAATGGGCACGTTAGCCGAATGGATACAGTGCTCGGCCTGTGACGCTAAGAGTACGGTTAGAGTCTCCTCCACCTTGCCGGTCACCGTGTAAGGACCTTGAACAAGTCCTTCGCGCACAATTGCTTCACATAATCAATGTTCGTGTGCGCAAACTTAAGAGGGAAGGCAATGTCAAATAGACTTCGTGCTACATATTTAGGTATATCATCGCAAAAGTAAGCTAAGTTAAATTAGGTTTAGGTAAAGTACGGAGGGGTGAATGTCATTAAGAACTCGGTTATTACATCAGTTAGCATAAGAATGCAGAGTAAACTAAAAGAGTCAGAAGTGGTATAAATTGCCGTAAAGTAAGGTAAGACCGGGTAAGGTAAGGTAAAGAAACTTTTGATATTGAGACAAATAAATGAGCCGTTTCTTATTTACCTTTTGTTCAGTTACCCTCACGTTCCGTTTATGGCCATTGTAATCATATAGCACCAGCTTATTCACGAGCGTTACGTCGTATCGGAGGGGTCGTCTAGAGGTACTAGGTAGAGACAGTTATTCATCAGGTATCAAATGTCAGAAAGGTCACTACTCACCTGTCCCATATTGTCGACTATATGTATCATAAATCCTCGAGACGGTCCACAGCACATGCGTTGGCATACACCCGATTCTGAAATGCAACGAAATCTTTCCTCACCTTCAAATCTAATCCAATAATTTCTATAGCGCCACAGTATGTTAATACAGCAATAGTGAAACAGTCGTCCGAGGTCACTGAGATCGAAATCCAATCCATTGAGCGTTCAACACAATGTTTACCGAAGAAGCAACGCATATTGAACGGAAATCGTTGTAGTGACATCCGCTGACTTGACTCAGTAATCGTTGGAACGTGTTGCGTTTTACCAACGCGGTAATTGAATATAATAAACGAATAAACATACACGGTTCAAACGGAGAACGTTAGTCTGACAGTCTATACACTTCATGTAATTTATCTAGCTGTCTATCTGTGTATTTACGGCCTGTACATACTCCCTGTCTGTCTGCCTGTCTGTCTGTCTGTCTGTCTGTATATACTGTCTGTCTGTCTGTATATACTGTCTGTCTGTCTGCCTATCTGTCTGTCTATCTGTCTGCCTATCGGTCTGTCTGTCTGTCTGTCTGTCTGTCTGCCTGTCTGTCTGTCTGTCTGTCTGTCTGTCTGTCTGTCTGTCTGTCTGTCTGTCTGTCTGTCTGTCTGTCTGTCTGTCTGTCTTCCGAGGGCGGTTCCCGAGGAGTGTTGTTCATTGAGGCTTATTATAAAATGACTGACACAACACTTTAACAGCAATGCTGAATATTTTCATGTTGAGGTAATAGTAGGAAGCAGGATCCCTGTGCTGGTTTGGCTTTGGAAGGAAGCAGAATGTCTCTGAGATCGTATATCTTGGTCCATATACTGGAGGTCTCAAATCAGACCGCGCTTTTGACGGATCCAATCTTGTAAAGCCATCGAAAAACGAACGTTATGACCTTAGACACACACGCATACGCACGCACACATAAACACACAGCTGCTTCTGTTCTTTCCTATTGAATCTACTGGCAGT
>OY744608.1:8303522-8326022 GCA_963556255.1 Allolobophora icterica
CATTTGTGGGTTTGTGTAACCGTGTTCACCCCCTTCGTCTGAAACAGAAAAACACGGCACAGACCATAATTATTATAATTCTCAAGTTGACACACTTAAAAATTTGCAGCTTAGGAGCTAACTCAGTTCGCTTCACAAGTGTCAAGTGAGTCTCTGGTGAGATCGAGGCTGCCATAGTCATGTGATGGACTATGTCGGTCAGGTCATAGTAACACGATGGACTATGTAGGTCAGCACGCATGAATTTTTTAGGTCATGTGTAGTCCAACATAGAGAAAACCACGTGTTGATGTTGATGTTTATAACTGATATTAATATTTATACAGTCGGTTAAAATTATCCACATTCTCGCTAAGGCTCATACTTCCTAGTCAGGCAGAGGCTGGTAAATTGGAGGGGAGGGTAGAGAAGAAGAGCATGGAAACAGGATAATAGGTGTGTGCGTAGGTTATACACTTTTATTTTCTCGGTATTTTATCTGCTGTTTGTGCAATTCCTTTCCGAATCTCATAGCGGTGCTATCTTTGTGTGTATCGTCCATTTGCTATATTGTGAGCATAAATTTTATTCTCTATGTAGTGTGTATTTAAATTATGTATGTACGTATGCGTTTATCTGGCTATATAATTATAGTGATTTTAACCTCGGAAAAGCGCTATATTTGGATCGATCTTAGAATCTGATTAGCTATGTTTGTATACGTTTATTTTATATGTTATATTTCATCCTAATAATGTTCATTTATATCTTCCAATGGCGAAATAAATATAAAAAAGTTTCTTTGGGATAGAAACAACGGAACCCGCAGAGACCTATGAACTTCATATTAAGCATCAAACCTACAGGTGCGTGCACAGCTGATATACTGCGTTTGATTGGCTAATGGTCACGATGTTGAGGGTGATTTATGTCCTCTACCAGTGAAGTAAATCAGGTGTCTATAGAGTGTGCTGTTGTGAATTGCTGAAATGAGTGCTATTTTGTGAGATGTGTTGCTGTTGTGTGTATGTTGTATTGCGAGATGTGCTATTGTGAAATATGCTAAATGTGCTTTTACAAAATGTGACATTGCAAAATAAGCTGTTTCATAAGTGCTATTGTGAATTGTTCATCGTGAAGTGAGCTTTGTGAAAAGTGCATTGTGATGTGGGGTTTGTGAAATGTGCATTTTGAGGGGCTTAGTGAAAAGTGCATCGTGATGTGGGGTTTGTAAAATGTGCATTGTGAGGTGGGTCTTGTGAAATGTGCATCGTGAAGTGGGCTTTGTGAAATATACTATACTAAGAATTCATCGTTGTCAAATGTGCTATTATGAACTGTTAGTTATATTTTTAAATATGCTGCTGTTAAATGTGCCATTTGGAAATGCGTTGTTTGCAAATCGCACCATTTTGAAATGCACTACTGTGAAGTGCAAACGTCAACATTGATTATTATTAATAACATGATCATTGCGAATTCGGTTTGTGCAAATAAGCAAACTTTCTTGATCGTTATGTACATGGAATTTCAGTCAAATTTATTTAACGTAGGCGGATTTGAAAATACGTGCATTTGCATTTCTCTCTAGCGATGGTATATGGTATACTCGACTCTGAATCATCGGGTGAGACCATTCATCCATGCCGCCCGTTTGAATGGGTGTCACACCGTTTAAGTACCCCGTCTAGCAATAAGTCGTGGATCGTTAAAAATATAAACCCTAGCATTTAATTTTTAAACTGAGCTTCAAAACGACTAAACCATCTAATATAATTGTCAATAAGTCGAGGTTCGTGAAAATAATCAACCCTTAACATTAAATTTTTAAAATTAACTTCTAAATGATTTACATATAAGCACCTCCTCTTGCTCAAAGCAGCTCCTCTGCCTTCTTCTCTGTCTGGTCCCTCTGGCAACTGGACTTTGATCTCCATTTGATATTCTGGACAACCCCTCTGATGCGACGCAGCGCTCGTGAATAAGCTGGTGCCCTGCGCTTGGCTTTCGAGTGGCGCTTTAGAAATTTAAAGTTTACAATTACGACTACTGGCGTTGAAAAGAAATTCTTCTTACTCATTGGATACTGTTCGTGTGGAGCCGACATTTCCAGTTAGGCGTTTGAACTGTAGCAGACACGTCTAGTAGCCTATAAAGAGTGAAGAAAAGAATCACAATTGAACGGTGTATAGAGGCCTGTCATTTTCTGTTGAACTATCTTGGCCTGTCATTCAAATTTGCCATCGCAATTACCCATAGAGGTCTCGCGCGTTATATAATATATGTAATAGTGTTTTCATACATACATACATACATACATACATACATACATACATACATACATACATACATATATACATACATACATACATGCATGCATGCATGCATGCATGCATGCATGCATGCATACATACATACATACATACATACATACATACATACATACATACATACATACATACATACATACATACATACATACATACATATATACATACATATATACATACATACATACATACATACATACATACATACATAATACAAACATACATACATACATACAAACATGCATACTTTCTTTCTGTCTCCTCGCATCGTCCACTTCGCTCCTCGAACAGATTTGATCTTTTTTCCTCACACTAGAACAGCTATGGCGAAATCCCGATCTTTTGCCTCAATTGGTCCCTCTCTCTGGAATACACTGTCTCCTTCTACTCGCTCTCAAATTGTAATAGGTAACCCCTCGTCTTCCTTTGCCTTCCTCAAGACATTTCTTTTCTCTTGGCCTTCCGCACTGGGAGCGCCTCTGAATGGTTCACCCTACTAGAGGCGCTTTATAAATGTTTAAATACAAATACAAAAAAAAACATACATCCATACATGCATACATACATACATGTATACATATATACATAAAAGCACATAGATGTACACATATACATACACATGCATGCACACCTACATACATACACCCATACATACATACATAAATACATACATACATACATGTCGACATATATACATACCAGCACATACAATGTCATACATATATACATATACATACATAAACATACATACAGACCTACATAAATACACCCATAATACATACATACATGCATACATACATACATACATACATAAATACACATACATACATGCATGCACGCAGAATTGCATTCATACACACAACTTTTATGGGCAACATAGTTTTTGTTTTAATTAAAATGTCAACCCTATACCTACCTTCTCCTATTTGTTTCAGTGTGTAGATTCTTAATAACCCGAGTACATCAATTCTACTGGCCGGATAATTGGTCAGCGTTGTTGCACTAACAATTAGTGCATTATTCAGTTAACAATTAGAGCATTATTCAATTTATAATGTTTATTATTGCTTATTATGACATGGGGCAAATAATGTTAGAGGATTCTAAGGTTAATGTTTTATATTGTGATTACAACGAGTGCAGAACTTGGTGGCACGTCTCGTCGTTTAAAAATCTCATAATGAATGTTCTTCTGTCATAACCCTATTGACTTCCTATGTCAAGGCGCATTGGTTTTAAAATGGTTACTATGGTTGAGAGCGAGTACCTATCAACACCGTCATATCCAGCAACCTGCACGCGCTTTTAGCTCAGCCTCAACCACTAGGGCCACTATCTTGAATAAAATAGCCTACCTTTACTTATAAGGTCAACCCCAATAATATCACCCTTCCATCGACAACTTAAAGTTTCTATTTCTTGAACGCATCAGACCCTTAGCTTCCAGTCTCAACTGTCCATTTTCTCCTCCACTGACATATAAATCTCATATCATATCATACATTCATTCAATATTTAATTAATAGACAGAATTGCAGACAACGAAAGAGACATTGCTAAACACAAACTTCTAAATGTTATCTATAACTTCTATCGCACAACCGATGGCACACAAAACCAAGCCGTAATCAGGTCAATATCCAGAAGATCAGTCCGTAAGACAGAGAGGCAGCCGGTGATGAACAGCTTCGCACTTGGATGGCAACACATCGCCACACTAACTGAAGATTACAGCGCCTGATAAAATCTCACTGGTAAGCTTCTGTTACACCGTTACGTGATGCACGAGACCCTGTGTCATACATATATAGGCTGGAATTATTGCGCCGACGGGGCGTGGGTCGATTACACAAGGCATCCTGCATGAAGATGTTTCAACTCGAGTCCATGCATGAGTGAACCTCACAGCCAAATATGCACGACAAGTAACAATGTAAAGTATCTTAGACGTCTTTTGCTACTGGCGATTTTATGGAAATTTTCATAATTGCAATTACAATTACAATGGGTCAGGAAAACGTCTCAATAATGTTGAACAGTGTTTTACAATAAGTTGTACAATTCCGTACGTGGATGGGGTGCAACAGGTAAACTATGTCGATATTACACTAGGAAAATGTTCTGTCACCAATGACAACAGCACGGCACAACCCCCCCCCCCCGACCTAGAGATCATTATATTCCCTGGCAAGCATAGGCCCTTCTCCCTGCATGATGAATTATTACCAAGCAAACTTTTTCTGAGAGACCTTCAAAGGGCTGTAAACAGTATTGCTCAAAAAGATACTTTCAGACACACACCTGCATACCAAAAAGTATTAAGTCTACGTTTAATTGCATGCATACGCAAAATTAGGCATACGAAGTCAACCATGCGTGACACAGTGCGACGAAGATGCAGAACTTCGTGCAAGACCACATTTTTAACAGGACTTTCATCTACAACGCCATCAGTGCTGGGCAATAAGTTGTTCAACTGTTAGAGTATAGTATTCACAGGTTAATTAATAGCTCAGAAAGCATGGCCATGATGTGAAAATGTGAACTGGGCTGTAATTAGTTCCTAAGATTCGGACGAACCATAGAGACAGCGCAGGAATCATAATATTATTTCCTCAAGTGACATACATACTTGGCTTACACATAAACATCTAGACAGATACGCCGTCAGTTGTGAGTGTGTGTATAAAGACTTCTTTCTACACAAGTGTCTTCATAAATCACACAGCATAATCACAACAGCTCCAGTTATTGCAGTATAAGCGTAAACAGAAATGCTGGACGTGACCCAGTTATGTCGCAGGCAGATTCTCGACCTAGTTAATCGAATCATCAGAACGAGGCCCATTTCCAATGAGGCGGAAGAATGAATGGTACAGATGCAAGTCACGTGCGTCCTACAGGTGAGTTCTATTGTGCAAGCCAGGTGAGGCGCTATTCTGGTAAATACACCGAGCTACTGAGTAAATCAGCCAAAACAATCATCTACATGCAACGCAACGACACGCATATGCATGTGTATACAGGTAGGCATACCATAGATACATCGACTCAGACCATCTATCCACTCATTCATCCATCTATCCATCTATCCATCCATCCATCCTTCATCCCATCCATCTATCCATCCTTCCATCCATCAGTCAGCCAATCAGTCATTCAATCAATCCATGACTTCATTTATCCATCATTCTATTCGTGTTCATCCATCTATTCATTCATCTCCAATCAATCAATCAATCAATCAATCAATCAATCAATCAATCAAACAGTTAATCAATCGATTCCACCATCACACCATATATATACCCAGTTATAAACCAATGTCTTAGCTCTTTATGTCACGCAGGAGAAAATTTAATTTTTCATGACTAAATGTTTCAGCTTGCTTGATCACCGTATCTTGACTTTTGGCTTATCTGACCAATCGGATTTCGACCAATCTTCTCCAACAGATCTGATTCTTGACCCTTAAAGCTAACATCGATTATATATTAGAACATAGCCCACTAGACGCGTGTTAAAGGATCATGCGATTAAAATGGTCGCTCTGACCATTCGGATTTTGACGGAGCTTCTTCAGCGCATTCTGATTTTTGACTACCTTGTCGGTCGCACAAAACGACCACTGATTGATACCTTGTGAGTTATGATTATGGAGTGATGATTAGATTAGATTACAAATCAATGATTATGGAATGATGATTATATTAGATTAAAGTTTATGATTTTCCTTCTCACCTGAGCGACAACTTGCTCTTCTGTCGAGGTAATTCAATCCGCTGAGACGCGAAGCAAACGTGCTTCTTGAATTCCTTGCCGTTAAATCAGCCGCACAGTTTAAGCCGAATGACTGCCAGTGTTTACGCCTCGTCTCTCACGCAGGCCTTGCGATTCATCGACCTTAAAAATCATATATTATACGCACACGTATGCATTAAGCATGCGCCAAGCCAGCGCCTCAGCTGCGTGAAAACTCAGTACGTGGAAATCCCCAAGATGACGCTTGGCCGTCAAGCTCAACTGCTTTTCTGTTGAGTAGTTCGATGCTCAGAGAGCTACACCTGTCAACGAGCTGATGATTACTGATTTTTTTGCTATTTTTACCTGGCCATTTATAATTGGATGCATTTCCTTTGAGGACAAGATAGGCCTAGTGGCGTAGCCAGGGTCTTTCTTGTCCGGGACTAGGCACAAAATTAGCATTTTATGTCCAAATTCTAAATTTCAAACATTGAAAACGTCTAATTGCTATTTCGCGCCTCAGTATGCTTCTCCTGAGCCTGTGCCGGGGAAATGCCCCCTTCTGTGCTCCCTCGCTATTCCTCTGGGACAATAACAACAGCGTTGCTGCTGCCTTCTACTATACTATGATGGTGCCCATCTCGGGAGAACTAGCATAGCAGAAAACGAGTTAGGGTATCGTTTATGTGGGTGAATTGAAGCGAAATGCGTTGTTTCTTTTAAGTTCTGACTTGGTCAGAACTTAAGTAATAGAGAAAACTTCCGCACTGATGTCACTCCGTATAGGTCTCCGCTGCCCTTCGATTAGAAGTCTCATCAACACTGTTCTTTAGTGTCCCAGGGTGTTCAGAAGAAGTCAGGTACAACGAAGGCGTAAATGTTAGTCTAAGACAAACTCTGACTTAGGCCTGCCTAGCAAATAGAATTAGTATACACGACGGGTTATTTGCACACTAAGTCCGTCAAAGGCTGGTCCGCCTCGCAGCCAGGCGTCAGTGGATTATTCCTGGCACCAGACAGATCAACAAAATAGCGGCTCTCAAAATTCGTCGAATGAACGAAGTTTTTTACGTCAACCAGTGTTTTAGGAACCATTGGAATTTACTTGATTCATTCTCAAATAACAATAAAACGTTTAGTTTTCTGAAACCTTGATTAACTAAAAAGACTGCTAAATAAAAAATCATACTTTTTGACAGTAGCCCTAGTCCTTGGGCGTATAGCGCGTAAAGACCTGATCGTGCATACTTATTTTAGTTGTTAGTCCGGCCTAAGCCAAAGTTAGTCTGCGACTGGCAGTAACGCCGTCGTCCTTCGTAGGGTCCTGGCCCTCCTGGGGCCGTGTGCATGAGCCGGTCGTAAACTAGTCATCGACCAACGGCTTAGCCTTTGCCAAGTAGGCTGTGATTAGAGCCAGCAAGGTGAAAAAATTACGAAAGGCAAATTTTACGGACGAAGAGATTTGATGCATGTTAAGCAGCCCATACAGAGCAAACATATACTCAATCGATTCGTCACAAATTATTAAGAAATTATATTCGTGGGTAAAATGGCTAAGATACTTTTCCCTATACAATTCACTCATGGTCACATGTCTTTCTCACTGATTCACACTGTTCCATTGAAGTCTCATCTCCTCCACAAATTTCTGTAACAGGTCCACATGCAATCTTCGACATGAGCTTCTTCGCCTGTTATGTCTCTATTTTGTTAGCGATTGAAGACAATTCTGTTCGATCGTGATCTTGTGAAGTCAGATCGGGTGCACCTCTGATGAGTTTACTTGAAAAGGCGCTACACAAATGAGCATTTACAATTATAATTGCACATCTCATTCCTGTACATAGATATTTCCAACTGGTTTAGACTCGCTCTGAAGAAGCGTTATCGCAGGAAGAAAAGCACGACTATGTCGCAAACGTCCGCAGATTGCGAGTCCACTTATTCTAGAAAATGGAACAACCGCAGCGGAGCTGAACCGTGAAACCTCCGGTCAGCGGCAGAGGCGGCGCTACACCAGGGCGAGTAAGGGCAAATGCCCTGGTAAAAAAGCCTTTACCCTGCCAGAAGTTTTGCCCTGCCCATGATTTGTTCGGGGCATAATTCACCCTCTGCACTGGTTACTTGTAGGCTATGACTGCCCTGGCTTTGCCCTGGTTACAAAAAGTTTCTGGCGCCGCCACTGGTCAGCAGGCAACATTATTAGGGTTGATTGCAGCTCCACCCATCGCAAAAGCACCCCTCTCCAAAAGGCGTGACTTTACCCCCACAAAGTGGTGATGACCGATCCCTCGATATGATGCTGCCAACAACACAGCAAGATAGATGACGTCACCAATTTATGCAACACAAAATCCCCAAGTCTATACACGTAGCTTTATTGGACGTAGCAGGCACTTTAAATAGCAATTGTTAGTGAGTAAGGTATAGAAAAATGTTATTTACAAATGAACGTACATGTATAGGCCTACTAGAATATTAAAATTCGCAGAAACTCGTATTAACCCATATAGGCTATTCTCTTATTAGCATGCCTAAAAATAGTTTTAATCATCTTGTTAAATATGCGGATGACACTTATTTAATAGTAGGTTCATCACATATTCGAACAGTGGTTGAAGAATATGATCACATTGCGATATGGGCTAAAAACAATAACCTCAAGTAAAATCCAACCAAAACCCGTGAGATAATCTTCTCCAAAAGGGGTCAGAAAGGGTTAAACATTCCTCCCATCATTCAGGGAGCAGAAAGAGTTGTTACGCTTAAAGTTCTAGGGGTAACCCTTAGCTCCAATCTCAGTATGTCTAAACACGTTGACAAAGTCCTGACATCAAGTTCCACCTCCCTGTACGCGCTCAGAGTTTTGAGAGACCATGGTCTGTCTTCCCAGGCTTTGCATGATGTAGCAAGGGCTACCACTGTTTCTCACCTTTTGTATGCCTCTCCGGCCTGGTGGGATTATACCAGCAAATATGATAGGGATAGGATAGAACCCATGTTACATCGAACCATGCGCAGAGGTTTCCTTCTGCCCTCCATCCCAAGTTTGGATAACATGATTGATGATGCAGATGCTGGCTTATTTAAAAGAATCTGTTGCCAGCCTTACCATGTCCTTCGTGGTATTTTTCCTCCCCCACGACATAATAACTAACAAGAACTCACAATTTTACTCTTCCAGCTAAAGATAAATGCAATTTTATTCCTCGTGTTTTGTTCAAAGATGCTTATTAATTCACACAACCCTTTATTCTCCATTCTATTATTATCATGCTTCTGTAATCTGTTGCGTTATTGTCAACTGGATTTGTTGAATTAAACGAATATTGATTGATTGATTAATGTTTGAAGACATTAGAAACTGTTGCGAACGGGAAAATGCAGGCATACACTGTTAGCCTGACAAAATGGCCCATACACTGTAGTTAATGAACCAGTGATTATGGTTGATTTTTTCAATCGACTGCAGTGTCTCTCAACATGATAATATAACTGTGCTTTATGTGTGAGCGTTCTAGCAACGCCAGTCTCCGAATTTACCCGTCATTATTTTTGAAACAGACAACTTTGATGTAGCCAACTTTGAACAAAAGGTTGAGCAGTTAATTTTGATTAATGTGGCTAGAATGTTGATTGGTATAAAATGCTTTGTAGTAATACAGAGTCAATGAAAGGTCTAGCTAATGAAATTTGATTAATTTTATAATTCTTTATAGTCGTTACAAGTTGTGCAGAAATCAAATTCTAGTTGTTCATGCACTTATTAACACGATTTAAGGAAAATTGGATCGAAGTGCTGGCTGAAATTTTATCACTTAATAAATGAAGTCTAATGGAGGTACGAATGTGTAGGAATACCAGATACCTTCTATCTATACAGCGTTTGACCACATTGGTCTTTATAATACATTTAAAAGTGTAAGCGAGTTTATACACGACAATGACGACATAAATAGAAAGAAAAATAATTATGCAGTTGTATCAATTTTGAGTATTTTACATCAGCGATCTATATTATTTACTCAATCATAAAAACACCTTCAGAATACCCTGCGTCATTTTGCTTCAGATCTAAATATGTGAGTTGAAAACTATTACTTTCTTACTTTCTGCCATGGATCTAAAATTTTCTTCACTCAAAGGCGTAGCTGGGGGGTGCAGATGGGATATATACGTGTCACCTGGCGCCAAAGGAAGGGGACGCCAAAATGAGAGTTAAAATAAATAATTTCACTCTTAATTTCGATGCAATTTTAACTATTTTATCTAAAAAAAATTACGATTTAATTATGTCGCTCAAAAACTAGCCAGTTATATCCTTCTAACTTACAAGCCAGTTGTCAGGTATGAATTTGGCGACCCATTTAGCACTAAGGGGCACCATATACTATCTGTATTTTTCATATTTAATTTCATTAAAATTTAAATTGCCACGCGATGTATTTGGAAACTGTGAAATAAATAAAACAGGAAGGGGGCGCCAATTTTAAAATATCCTTGCTACGCCGCTGACTTCACTTCATATATTTATATTACAAGTATACGATTAGCAATCAATCTACGCAAGGTCACAGTGTGGTTTCCCAAAATCCTCTTCAGACTCATCTGCAAAAACAAACAGACAAAAGAGTTTTCATTTAAACCCAGTACAAGTGTTAACTTACTTAATTTCATGATCACTATTACACAGAATGTGCCGATTGTAATACGTGAAAGATGTCCGACAATGAACACATAGCCTACATCTAGGAGATTAAACAATAAAATAAGTAATAGGCCTACTAATGAATAAAAATGATGTTGCTGATAACGACGACGATGATGATGGTAATAATAAAATGATAATAGAGAGCCTACTTTTCTCTCTCATCGTTTATCTAATACCGTTTAGATCCGTAACTGGAGCAACTCTGTCTCTGAGATAGTAGGTATGAGCGTTAAATAGATTGCGGAAACGGTTAATTTACCAATATCGCCAGTTGTTTTGTCTCTGCTGCTCGAAATACATGAAATTCTGCAAACATAAAAAGACTCAAAGGTACAATTTACGATGAACAATGCTGTAATGTTTTGCCGCTATTATTAATACACTCTGCTATTGAGAGTGTGTTTTTGATAATGCACCTACACTTACAGTCGTTAAAACCATACAGAAGTAAAGCTTAGCTTACCAATAGTCGTGAGTATGTTTCAATTCAATTCAATTCAACTTTATTGATCCGAATTCAATACAAAAATACAGTAGGCACCAATCGGAATGTAAAAACATTCGGGATACAATAGGAAAAGCCCAAAAGGGACATAGGTCCCGCTTAATTAGGGCTGCCTATTTGTTACATAGTAATAAGATGGCACCAAAAAAGAAAAAGCAAAATGATGGGGACAAAAACCAGGCCCTGAAATACTGTCCTTGAGGTATAGTATGAATGAAAAGTAAAGGACTAGTTGAAAATACAAGAAAATGCAAACAAACAAAACAAAAACAAAACAAAACCGAAAAGAAAATGCATCAGATGATCAGCATGGCTCAGCCGAGCACCTATTACTGTAAACAGGATTACAGAAAAGAACTTGGTAAAATAAACACACACAAAATAAGCACATCCAAATCAAGAGAATTAAATGTATGCTTACTTAACTAGTCAAGTCCATGTCAACAAACATGAACTTACTTGTTTGTATGCATGGCGTGTGTTTATGTAAATATGCATGTATTTATTTATGTACGTGTGAATGTATGTATGTATTTATGTAGGGCCTAGCTTTGAATGAATTACGTATGTATGTTTATATGCATGTACAGCATATATATCATTTCACCCTGTTTCTTACTTTCCTCAAAACTGCGTTATTTGACCATGGTTGGGCTGGGAGTGCTCCTGAGTAGGCAATCTAGAAGGGGCGCTATATAAAACGACTTTAATAATAATAATAATAATTTATTTATGTATGTATGTATGTACTGGTGTGTACATGTTTACTTATGTATCGTATCGTATCGTATCGTATCTAGTAATTTATAAGGCGCCTCTCGCAGTATAAACTATTCAGAGGCGCCCTCAATGTAGGAGCCCCCTGTATGTAATTATGCAAATATCTACAATCGATTAATCCGATACCGTTAGTTGTAATTATACAAACATTGATTGCGTGAATGATATTGTATTGTAAGTTGGACAATACATATTAGCTGTGGTTCACGAGTCTTACTTGGAAGAATTTGAAAATAATATTGAAATTCAAGGCGTGAAGATTAAAATTTAAACTGGCTATTTGGAAATTTAAATAGAGCTTGATCAATTATCGTTTCTGTGGACCATTGCTACATAGACTTACTTGTCTCCTCACTAAAGCAATAATCTAGTTAACAACTTTGCACTAAACTAAACCACAGTGATGTCTCTTGTCATTGTCATTATCGTCATCATCGATGCTGTCACTTTCTGGATCGCTGCTAACATAATTATATTATCATTATTGTCGTAATCATTATTATCATTATCATTTTGTCACTGTTACTATGAACCTTCTTCTTGTCCTTCTCTTCATCACCATCGTCGTCATCGTCATCATTATCGTCATCAGCATTATCGTCATCAGCATTATCGTTTAATCGAAAGAAGTCATTAAATACGAATATCTTATACCAGAGAGAATTATTAGCTGCTGTGACTTCCGCTGTATTCAAAGTACATGAAGTCCTACAATACAAAACAATAAACCTTCATGAGCCTGTTGCACCAGGAAAACTTAACAGTAACAACAGAACGGACTAAACCATTGCCTTCGATATACTTACAGTATATAGACTCATAGTATAATACTTATAGTATATTGAAGGCCGGTCTATTTAGGCCTATTGCAAGTATATACAAGGCAATGACTAAACGCAACTGTGAACACAAAGCTCAATACATCAAAACGCAGGCATAATTGGACAAGTATAGCACTCCTCAATGTATATGCAAAAATTATTCAAAACAATACTTAAATAAGAAGATATCACAACTTTATCCAATCAAGTATGCTCAACTAGGATGCTGAGCTCTGGTACAGTTTAAAGTCATTGTCTTAGTATATATTGACAGCCGCCCAACAACTACCGCATCTATGAATTAAAATTACAACTTCGGAGCAACGCGTATGTGCGGCTGTATTCGAGCAATTTCAGCGCAGCGTTTGTTTTGCTTAAGATGATCCGGTGGTTTGTGTTTCTTGCAATTCTTACAGTTTCTGTTGTACTAAATACTGCTATTCTGATGTTTCAGTCAATTTATCAAAATTCATCGATTTGTAACTGAAATTTGGATTCGTTTCCTTTCGGTTGATTCAGTGCTTCGAAGAAATAGCTCTTTACCGGAGTAAACTCTACTAAATTGTAAGCCATTTTTAAAACTAAATCTCCGACATACTAGAAAAGATAATTGATGAAGTTGGCAACCATGAATGTATCCTATTTCCTCAGTCAATTGTGTTTTGGAAACTTCAAAATGTCAAGGTCATCTACTAAGATGGCATATTATTATTATTTGCTGAAAATAAAAACGACCCAATTTTAAATTCCAGTGCAATCAGGTCTACCCAAATACTATAATACAACTGTTTAAAGAAAAGAAAGAAAGAAATCTCAACAAAGCGATATCAAATACTTAGAAAAAATATATATCATAATGCAACAGAATAAAAATGAGAATTCAATTTGAAACAACAAATTCTGAACAATAAATTATTATCTTACGTGCACTAAAACAAAACTAAACTGAAAGAGAGAACTCCCTGATCAAAAATAAGTTATTGGACAAGAAAACACACCTCTGAAAGGGTAATTATTAGCAAGCGTTATATAAAGTACAATAAAATTATGAACTCTGATACAAATCTTAAAATATTGATTCCAATGTCATTGAAAAAATATTGGGTACTTAATTGGTTAACGATAGCCAAGACGTTTGCGCTCATGCTTCTGAGCATTTAAATAAATAAGACTGTAAGTAAGCAAAGATCGCATTTCTATGCCTTACAGAGGCGCTGGTGTACTTAATGATTTCTGACACATCTAACTAGGTTCAGGTAGGATAAGTTGAAACGCATCTGGTATACTCACAATTAGGAACAACGTTCCGAGGAGAGTGGCCTTCATACGAACATCAAGATCCAAAGGAACTGTACAGAACAGCAAAAGAACTGACATATTGGAATTGCGATCCAAATTTACATAGCGCCTCTTTGCGAGAAACTCATCATTGGCGCTCCAGACCTGCATGCAGTGTGAACTATACAGAACTAAGCACAGAGCACCAGCTTATTCACGAGCGCTGCGTCAAGTCAGGGGGTGTCCAGAGATATCAATGGAAGCCCAGGTCCAGTTGCCAAAGAGATTAGAGAGAAGAGAATGAGAGAAGAAAGAAGACAGAGGAGATCATGAGAAGACATCTCTACGAGGACCGTTTGCGTCGGCCTTGTCCAACTTTAAATGAACAGCTTCAAGGCTGTACACGATCTCTATAGAAAACTGTGCACGTCTACTCTACACGCATAGCACGCACTAAGCATCCAATAAAGCGTTTAGCTTTAGAGTAGTGCTCTAGAAATATGGAGCTTACGATTACGATAGGATATCCTCAAGTCAATATGCGGCATTACGATAAGCTCTAACACCAACACTACACCACCACCACCACCACTACCACCAATAGTAGAATGTACAGCGCTTTAAAATGAGCTATATTACGTGTCTTGATACACACATACATCCGTTTTATTCATCAGATCATCTCTTACATGTAGCGCTGAAGTGGCTGGCATCAGTGAACACCTCTTTCGCAACTCCGGACCATTGTTTGCTCAGCTTCCCGACTTCCTGTACTCGGTCGGCTCCGTACACCTAACGAAGAAAATACAACACCCATAGATGTTCAATTTCAGTTCTGTTAGAGGAATTTCAAGTAAAAAAAGCCGATTTAGGATAATGCGACCAGAATGTGCTTTGCTTTGTTACTTACTCTTTAACGACTCCGTGTCATAACGGAGATGATTGAGCGTCTTCGGTTTGTTTTGCTTTACAAGCGGGGCTATATAAATGCCCAATTACAATTACAATTAGCGTCGCCGTCCTCCGTTCAGGCTTTGGACTGGTACCACTAGAAAACGGCAAGAGATGAGGTTTTAAATGTGCGGTATGCTGGTCTGCTCTATCTAGCTACACGCTGATCTATTCGGTAGGGCGCTGGTTCATTACTCCGACGATTGCGGTTTCGGGCACACTTGTCTCAGATTCAGAATTGTTTATCTTGCGCGTGTTCTAAGTAAGTAAGTAAATAATCTGTATTAACGCAAGACAAGTGACCACACTTTACAATAACGATGCATTCAACAGAGAAAATGTGGCTCAATCTCAGTAGAAAAATGATGTAGGCCTAATGGTATAAACAGTTTTAAAAGCATAACTTGTTATACAGTTATATAAGTCCATAGGCCTTTCGCCGCAACAAACTTAACTGATTTGATATTTAAATCAATCATGAAACAGTGCGCAATAAATACATAAAAATTATGCAAATTGTGTCGCAATAGCCCAGAACAAAGAAACCTTTATTTCCGTTCAACAAACACCTGCAGGCTGATTTAAAGTGTTGCTAAATATTTATATCAGTTAAACAAAATGCATCACCCCTTTTCTTAGAGAATATATGTGATAGTTTCTTTCTACGTACGATGAAATCTTCATCGGCTGTGCAGCAGATGCAGGTTGGTCCTTCAACGTAGAAGACTTCCGACATATCAGCATCCATCACCGAATAACGCGGCTTCATACAGCTCTGCCTGCAAAATCAGTAAGTACTGTTACAATTTTTGTGAGCGATAAAATGTGTGTGGTTTCCTCTTAGCCTGATCTTACTTAATTTAATCATCACCATCATCATCATCATACAGTATTATGGCGCCTCTCAACCTTTGCTCAGCAGCGTCTTACACAATAGAATATTAAGGAAAGGCCACACGAAACAAGTACGTCTTAAGGTGATTACAAAAGGTATGGTGGGAGCCTATGGAACGGATAACCAGAATCTTAAGAAGTTAAAGAAGATTTAAGTGCAAACCAATCAAAATTAAACCCAGACATTTCAGGACCATATAGGCTATTATTGCCAAAATGAACTTCTTTTAGGCTTCAAAACTTTCTACCGTAGTCCTAATCTCGAGATTTCTTCAGCGACCAAAAATCGAAGTCGCTTGAATCAGCTAATATATAAGGTCCTTCGTCAAAACAATATCAAAATATGGCCTTTGTTTAGCGGTACAATAATAGACTACATTGTAGTGCCCTCAGTTTATAAGAGAGCATCCGCGTGACTTACAGTTGTCTAACATTGCCGACCACCTGACCGACAGGTGCTTCCACCTGTAGCTCCAACACACAGCACAGACAATTGGCGCACCAGTTGCATCCGGCACAACACTTGAAGTCCCTTCTTACACGAATCACTTCCTATGATGGCAACAACCACACAGAAATTATTTATGGTAAGTTATAATATTATGACTATTGTATCAGCTGAGCAATGGGCACGGTAGCTGAATGGATACAGTGCTCGGCCAGTGACGCGAAGAGTACGGGGTTCGAACTGGACTATTTCCTCAGTTTAACAATGCACAATAAACTAGAAGACTCAAAACTGCCGTAAAGTATTAAGGTATTATTAGGTAAGGTAAGATAAGACTGGGTAAGGTAAGGTAAAGAAAGTTTTGAAATGAGACACAATGAGTTAACTCTTTCTCATTTACCTTTTGTTTAGTTACCCTCGCATTCCGTTTGTGGTAACTATAATCGTACTCGTAATGTCGACATGTCTAAAGTGATATGCTAAAGCTAAGCGTAGAGCAGCAGCATATTCACGAGCGCTGCGTCGTATCAGAGGAGTTCTTTCTGAGATACCAGGTGAGGCCCAAGTCCGGTGGGGCATTATTTTTACCTTACCTTACCTTGCTATACCTTACCTTACCTTAACTTTACTTTACTGCGAAAGTAAATTCTGTCCGAGAGACCACTGCCGGTTCTCCTCCGCCGGTCTATACACTGACTAACTGTGAACTTTCCGCCCTGGATCCAAACTCAAGCCAGGATTTACGACGAGTCATCTTAGCTTCTGCGCCTAAAACATGCGATTTGGACCCGCTTCCTACATCTCTTCTTCAAGAATTCGTGGATATTTTACTCCCTTTCCTGACGGTCCTCTGCAACAGCTCCCTTCGTGAGGGCATCCTGCCTGTCTCACAGGAAAGATCCATCCTCATCCCGGTGCCTAAACGCGAGGGATTGGATTTGGCTGACCCTAATAACTTTAGGCCTATAGCTAATGTGTCTTTTATCTCTAAAATTATTGAAAAGGTAGTAGCTACTCAGCTTACTGTCCACCTTGATAAGAATGACCTTTTACCAACTTACCAGTCGGGCTTTCGAAAAGGTCACTCTACTGAGACCTTGTTGGTACGCCTCCTCTCGGACATTTATGGGGCCATTGATAAGTCACAGGTTACTCTATTGGCACTGTTCGATGTAAGCGCTGCATTCGATACAGTTGATCATACTATTCTTTTGACACGCCTCTCTACCTCCTATGGTCTCTCTGGAAATTTTCTTGACTGGCTTACCTCATACCTTCAGGACCGCTCTTGCATTGTGGCTTGTGGGTCTGCTAGGTCACCCTGGGTTCCTGCTCCATTTGGCCTGCCCCAGGGCTCTGTTTTGGGTCCCCTATTGTACATACTCTATACTGCTGACCTTGGTCCCCTCTTGGCGGCCAGTGCAGTCTTAAGTCAGTCCTACGCGGATGACCTCCAAGCGTATGTCCACTGCTCACCATTGGCTGCTGCTGCTGCAGTTCGAGAGATCGCCCGAGTCGTGGGGAATTTGGAGGCCTGGATGTCCTCAACCCGTCTACGGTTAAACCCGGCAAAGACCCAATATATCTGGTTTGGTACGCGCCAACAGCTTGTAAAAATTAACCTTGAGGGTCTGGCACTTGAATTTCCCTGGGTTTCCTTTGCCTCCTCGGTACGGGATCTTGGTGTAATTCTGGATCAAGAGCTCACATTCATGCGACATATTAATTTGCTTTGTCGGGACTCTTATTATCAACTTCGTCAGTTAAGGGTAGTCTCCCGCACTCTGACGCAGGCAGCTGCTTCTACCCTTGTCCATGCGTTTGTGGTTTCCCGTCTGGACTACTGTAGCGCCCTTTACGCTGGCCTTCCAGCTGCGCGCCTTGGGTGTTTGGACCGGGTTTTGCGTGCAGCCGCACGTCTTATTGGTCGCATCCCCAGATTTGGCCAGGTTTCTCTTTATATGCGGGATGTTCTGCACTGGCTCCCTTTCCCGCTGCGGATTGCCTATAGGGTCTCTGCACTGGTTAGGCGTTGTCTAGAGGGACTTGCTCCCCCATACCTGCGGGAGTTGTGTCGCTCTACCTCGGGGGTCTTGCGGAGATCTGCTCTTCGCTCGGCTGACCAGGCCGAGCTATTGGTCCCCCGCACGCGGACAGCCATTATGCAGCGACGTTCTTTTTCGGTCGCTGGACCTGCAACCTGGAATGGCCTTCCTGTTGCACTTCGCCTGGTCCCTATGACTCACTCTACCTTGTTTCTTGCAAACTTAAAAACTACTCTCTTTAGCCGTGGTTGGACTAGGAGCGCTCCTGAGTAGATAACCTTGAAGCGGCGCTATATAAAAGCTCATTAATAATAATAATAACTTATCGTACTCGTGTTTAAAATAACTCACCTTTTGTCACTTTCTGCTATTTATCAGGTATCAAAGGTCAGAAAGGTCACTACTCAGTGCTCACCTGTCCCATATTGTCGACTATGTGTATGACAAATCCTCGCTTCGGTCCACAGCAATTGTATTCGCAACAAGGCGATTCTGAAATGCAACGAAATCTTTCCGTCACTTTCAAGACTAATAACTTCTATAGCGCAACAGTGTGCTAATGCACCAATAGGGAAATCGTCGTCTGAGGTCAATACCATTGAAATCCAATCCATTGAGCGTTCAACACAATGTTTACAGAAGAAGCAACGCATATTAAACGGATGAACTTCAAAACAAAGAGATCGTTACTTTGACAGTATATACCGTTTATGTAATATATTTAGTTGTGTCTGTCTGTCTGTCTGTCTGACTGTCTGTCTGACTGTCTGTCTGTCTGTCTGTCTGTCTGTCTGTCTGTCTGTCTGTCTGTCTGTCTGTCTGTCTGTCTGTCTGTCTGTCTGTCTGTCTGTCTGTCTGTCTGCGGTCTCAAGGGCCCCCTCTCCAGTGGTTCCGGTCATACCTGTCTGATCGCACTCAGATGGTTATCTCTGGTGAATCTAGAACTCTGTGAGTCCCTATTAAACTGCGTGTTAAGCAGGGCTCTGTTCTGGGCCCTCTCCTCTTTATTTTATATACGGCCAGTATCCCCTCTCTCCTCCCCATCCATGAGGCTTCAGGCCACCTCTTTGCTGACGATGTCCAGGCTTATGTTCATGGGCCTCCTTCCTTTCAACTTCTTCTTGCTCAGCGCATCGAAGCTCTTTCTCTTGATCTTCATACCTGGATGTCTTATAATCGCCTCCCCCTCAACTCGTCCAAAACCCAATTATCTGGTTTGGCGCTCCTCAGCAAGTTCAAAAACTCGACTTTGCTGTGCTGTCTCAAAGGTTTCCGCTTTTCACTTTCTCGTCTAGCGTTCGTGATCTAGGAGTGACCCTTGACAATTCTCTCACCTTTACTGAACACATTTCCAAACTCACTCGCACTTCCTATTTTCACCTAAGGCGCCTTAGAGCTATCCGTCGCTCTGTCTCATCTCCAATTTTCACTTCAATCGTCCATGCATTTGTCTGCTCTAGACTTGACTACCGCAATTCCCTCCTCATTGGTCTTCCCAAAGTCCGTCTTGCTCCTCTTCAGTCCGTTCTCAATGCTGCTGCTAGATTAATTGCCCGTCTTCCTCGATTCTCTCATATCACCACCTTTATGGCAGAAGAACTCCACTGGCTCCCGTTTTCTGCCCGCATCCAATTCAAGGTCCTCATCCTTGTCTCTAAGGCTCAACTTGGTTTCGCTCCGAAATATTTATGTGACTTAATTCATCACCCTCATTCTGCTGCTTCTCTTCGTCCTCTTCGTTCCTCTGACCGTTTGGACCTCCTCGTTCCCCGTATCAGGACTTCTCTGGCGCAATCTAGGTCTTTTTCCTCCATTGACCCTGCTCTTTGGAATGAGCTTCCTCCGTTCGTTCGTTCTTCTATTCTCTCAAGTAACGTCTCTTCCTCTTTTACCTTTCTTAAAACTTGCTTTTTCTCTCAGGCTCTCTCGCACTGGGAGCGCTTCTGAATGGCCCTCCCGCTAGAAGCGATTTATAAATATCCGAATACAATACAATATACAATATACGGTGTCTATCCATCTACCGATCTATCTATAATAAACATATATAGCGCACCTTCAAGAAATCTACTCAGTGGCGCTCCCGACCCAGGCCCGGTATGTATATTCGGTATGTATATCTGTACATATGGTCTGTCTGTCTGTATATACGGTCTTTCTGCATATACGGTGTGTCTTTCTGTCTGTCTATAAATATGGTCTGTCTGTCTGTTTGTCTCTATTCCGAGGGCAGTCTTTTGAGGAGTGTTGTTCACTGAGTCATATTTGAATCATTGACACAACACTTTAACCGTTTCAAGTAATATATCTGTCTGTCTGTCTGTCTGTCTGTCTGTCTGTCTCTCTGTTTGTCTCTCTGTTTGTCTCTCTGTCTGTCTCTCTGTCTGTCTGTACGGTCTGTCTGTATATGCGGTCTGTCTGTATATACGCTCGGTCTTAAATCTGTCTGTCTGTCTGCATTCCGATGGCGGTTTCCTTGAGGAGTAGGCCCTATTGCTCACTGAGTCATATTTTTAATCAGAGACAACACTTTAACAGAACTGCTGGATAGTTTCATCTAAAGTTAATAGTCGGAAGCAGGATCCTTGTGCTGCTGGTTTTGAAAGAAAACAGAATATTCGTCAGAAAAAAATATATACTATCGTTCTGCCATTTAAGCCAATTATACTCTTTGTCTACAATGTTTCATGCATGCAGTGGGATTTCTCAGAGCCATGTAACTCTAGACCACAGTCTAGACCTAGGCCGTCTTTGGCTTAGTGCTACCCTCTGCTGAGCCTATATTCTCTATTAGCCTATATTCTCTATTCTATTAACCTATATTTTAGTAGCCTATATTCTCTATTGGCCTATAATCCTATTAGCCTATATTCACGCCTTCGGTAATGCGTCCGCATCGAACCACTGTTTAGAAGGATAGTGGATACTTTCCGGATCGTTGTTTTAGCCTCTGCTTGGTAGGACGATTGGCCTGCAATTCAACCATGGCATTTGGTTCCAGTCTGCAGAGCGAACTCCGTGTTGCGCCCCAGGACAAGTTTTACACACATATGTGTAGGCCTAACTGTCGCCAGGAGTATGACTTGGTACTGACGTATATAAGCAAGGGAGCAAATGACAATGGCTGTTTTGAGCTGGCCCCTCGTTCAATGCCGGCTTATGGCCAGAAGAGCGGGAGAGGAGGAGCGCCTACTCATATTCAGGCGTGGACATGGGACCTAGGTAATTTACTATTTTTTAAGAAATGCACATCTTGGTCCATGTACAGACGTGTCAAATCAGATCGCGCTTTTGAAGGACGCTGTCTTGTAAAGCTGTGAAAAGCGAACGTTGTGACCTCACACACACACACACACACACACACACACACACACACACACACACACACACACACACACACACACACACAAATAACACAAACGCACATATATATATATATACACATGGACACACATACGCACGCACACAAATACAAACAGCTGATTCGGTTCTTTCCTATTGAATCTATTAGCAGTTCAAATTGTCTGCGTTGCTATAATTAGCAAGCGTTGCCATGGTTACCTTCTGCAGCGAAGTAGACCTGTTGTCCAAGTGTGTTTTTGATCTGGTAGTTGTTTTCCGTCTCGAATCCAGTCAGCGCTGCACGAAACACAACGAACAGACATCTTACCACCAACAACGGTAGTAGAAGGAGATGAAAAATAATAATAATAAGATGATGATGATGACGATGATGGTGGCGGTGATGATGGTGATGATGACGATATAGCAGTAGTAGTAGTAGAAGAAGAACCTGATGATGATCATTATTATGATAATGATGATGACGACAACGACGACGACGATAATGCTTTGCTTGATTCCTTAAACGCTAATGATTATCAAAGCTACTGATAACGAAAAATGGTTACTTCTAGGTAGACATGAGCACTAAGAGCAGAAGACATACACGGTTTTATGAGATTGGGAAAGATAGACTCTTGGGTTCAGTATGACGCAGCAACAGGAGAGAAT
>OY744608.1:8328522-8353522 GCA_963556255.1 Allolobophora icterica
AATTGCTCGTGGCGCTTCGGCGTGAAAATTCCGGCACAGTATCAAATGCTGTAGTCGGGAGTGCCTCTGAGTAGTAGTTTACTTCGAGAGGCGCTATAAAAATATCCGGAAAATAACAGGTCTCTTAAAAGGAGTTGCGTTAATAGGGAGAAATGATGGGACAAACTGTTAAGATCGCCTTCTGCATCTCAGAATAGGGCTTTGGTTTGTCCGAGTTTCAGTATCAAAGGAGGAGAATAAGGAACTCCATAAGAATATTTTTAGACCAGAAAGACTCAAAAATAACCTGTGACAGGTGGCTTGCCATAATCTGGTACCACCATCTGAGGGTTTGCGTAACCGTGTGGACCTCCTTCGTCTGAAACAGAAAAACAAGGCAAAGACCATAATTCTTCTGCAGTTGACACTTAAAATTTGCAGCTTAAGAGCTAACTTAGATTTGTGGGCCAATGCGCCGGAGACTGTGTACGTATGTATCAGAGCACTTGTAGAGCGCCCTTCGAGTAACTAACAATGGCGGGCAGTCCCTTAAGCTAACCCTGAGACAGCCATGGGTATGAAGTGTTAGCGATTTCATTTTCTTATCCTCGGCAAATGAGGGCGGGTGGCCAATCCTCTCCCTCGCCGTCTCATCTTCCCACCGTCACCTTCCCACCGGCAGATAGCTGAATTGACCAGGGGATATGTGTCTTAAGACGAGCAGAAAGCGTTTCCTGAACTGTCAATGATGTTAGTGATTGTATGTCCAGTGACAAATTGGTCCAGAGGTAAAGACGCGCCAAGATCGCGCCGACGTGCGAGTGCTTAAGGCCTGTGCTGGCTATGGGAAGCCGAACGCAGCCGGCGGCGTCTGGCACAGTTTCAGACCAGTACGTGTGAATTAAGAGCTCCAAGATGTAGTTTGTTGCCAAGCCAGCGATCGAAGCCCGGTGTAGCGATTTCAGATTACCCCCACTTCAAATTACCCCAAAGTAACTTTAAATCGCGTTCAGATTACCGGGGGGATAATCTGAAATCGATTTAAGATTACCCCCTACGATTTCAGATTACCCCCTCAAGTTAATGGGGCCCGTTCTTCGACTATCTCATAATAATAATAATAATTGTTAACATTTATCATTAAACTCTTATTACCCCTCTAGTGCATTATATACAACAAGCTATCTTTCTCTGTAGAACACAATTACATCAACTAGGTTGAATCTTTGTATATCTTATGTTTGTATGTAATATGTCAAGCGCTTTGAACTAGTGCATGAGTGGTTTTAATAGGCCTACAATTAAAATTTCTGTGACATTTTTTCTTTCAGATATTGAAACTAGCTTTCAATCTTGTATGTTTCACGTGTTTTATTCAATAAACCTATATCATGAGTTGTATGCGTTAGAATTTATCACTTTTGCTAAATCAGGTAGGGGGTAATGTGAACAGTGCAGGGGTAACTTGAAATCGCGTTCAGATTACCCCCGGGGGTAATGTGAAATCGATTTCAGATTACCGGGGGTAACCTGAAATGGGGAGTAGCCTGAAGTCGACCGGCCCATGAGCAGTGGCGGATTTAGCCATAGGCCCGGGGGGGCGGTTCGCCCCCCCCGCGCCCCTCTTGGTTGTATGACGGCGCCCCTCCAGATCAGACGCGCCTGTTATGGTGGGCTTCCAGAACGGGCCTGGCATGACCGATGTTTAGCTAAAGTCAGTCGGCCAGGTCTACTTTCATCTGTGCTTCCCCAAGTATTTCTGTTCTGTCTATCTTTACGTATATAGTAGGGAGGGGGTAGATAGACAGACAGCACAGGCAGGACATGGAAGATTGGCATGACCCTGACTTGACCCTCACTCTCCATGTGAGCAAAGTGTCTCAGGAGGTAGGCTATGTTCCAAAGTCCAACAGAGTCCTACACACACCACATGCGTGCAGTCATCCTCAATATGAGTCATATGATACTCTTCTCCCAAATCTCCAGTACCAGCATCAAGCTAGCCTACATTCCGGCTGTCCAGGACTCCCAAGAGTGTATAGTATATCAAATTGCAGTCGGCATCTATACCTAAATGACACGGCCTATTGGATATGTAACATTACCAATTCTCTACAAGTCGATTTCGGATTGGCGATCCGCGATTTGGATTAAACTGCCATGACACTAAGAATATAATGGTATTTATAAAATCAATTCACTTTCCTGAAATAAATAACATTACCTTAAAATTGTGATAAATTGAATATAATTATAAATTGTATACTGATGGTTGACTTTGAACTACTAAACGCAAACCCGCAGAAAACTGACGCCAAGTGCAAAAGAATAGGAGGAGGAGGAGGAGGAGGAGGAGGAGGAGGAGGAGGAGGAGGAGGAGGAGGAGGAGGAGGAGGAGGAGGAGGAGGAGATGGAGGAGGAGGAGGAGATGGAGAAGTCCCTTAAGCTAGCCCTGAGGCAGCCATGGGTACGGTGTTAGCGACGTCTTTTTCTTAGCCTCGGCATATGAAGGTGGGTGGCCAGTCCTCTCCCTTGCCGTCTCATCTTTCCACCGACAGTGTTTGATCAGTGTACTAATTACACATGAGTTGGCTAGGGGATGCAGGTGGAGCAGAAATCTCGAAGCAAATTTCTCCTTGGCGGGTATTTGAACCTCCACTCCCCAGAGCTATTGAAAAGGACGATTCCTGTGACGTTATTTTATTTTAGTAAACAATGGCCATCATTCAGAGAACACCGAGAACATTCTTGCATAGTTGAGAATAAAAACACTGGGAATTTTCTTGAACTATTAGATAAGTCTGCTCAGTTCTTCCCCTTAATTGTTCACTCGATAATTGATATATCTAGAACCGATCGGATGTCAGATGTCATGAGTTTCCTTAACCTTTTTCCTATGCTCAATATCCTATTCCCATTGAAAATATCCATGGTAAGGGACATAGGATAGGAAACATTTCGTCACTTTTAAACAGTTTTATAATTATATGAGATAGTATAGGCCTATATACTAGTGGTCTACTACACATGGCATCATTTCAAATATACATGTAGGCCCTACTATCATTTAAAGTTGATTACCAATATACCCAGAACGTGGCGCCCCTCGAGATAAACCTCTGCCCCCCCACGCAAGAAAACCTGGATCCGCCACTGCCCATGAGGAGCAGTTTATACTGTATTCTCTTCTAAACAGAGAGCCAATGCAAGGTATCACGCAGGTTTGTCGATATGGGAGAGAATCTGGCTAGATTTGCCACGACCCGGGCGGCGCAATTAAGGATGGACTTGAGCTGACGAATACGTGAAAGTGGATGGCCTACTAGGACTGAATTAGTTCAGACTAATCATGATGAACGATAACAGGTCTCTTAACAGGAGTTGCGTTAATAGGGAGAAATGATGGGACAAACTGTTAAAACCGCCTTCTGCATCTCAGAGTTGGGCTTTTGTTTGTCCGAGTTTCAGTATCAAAGGAGGAGAATAAGAAACTCGATAAGAATATTTTTTGAAATCAGAAAGAATCGAGAATCACCTGTGACAGGTCGCTTGTCATATTCTGGATTTTCGTAACTGTGTAGACCCTTTTCGCCTGAAACAGAAAAACACAGCATAGAACACAATTGTTCTCAAGTTGACACACTTAAAACTGTGCAGCTTAGGAGCTAACGCAGTTCGCTTCACAAGTGAGTCACTGGTGAGATCGAGGCTGTCACAGTCATTCGATGGACTATGTAAGTCAGGTCTTAGTAACGTGATGGACTATGTAGGTCAGGCCGTTGGAATTTTTAGGTCGTGTGTAGTCCAAGGTGCGAAACGTACGTGTGTTGATTTGATGTTTAGGACTGATATTAATAATTCTACAGTCGGTAAAACTTTTCCATATTCTCACTCAAGCTCATACTTCTTAGTCAGGCAGAGGCTGGTAAATTGGAGGGGAGGGTAGAGGCAGTGGCGTAGCAATGGGTTGTGCAGGTTGTGCAATGCACAAGGGCCACCGACGGTCAGAAGGGCCCCTTGCAGCGAGTAGTCATTTTTAGCCTAAAAGTAAATCTACATGTAGGGCCTACAGCAAGTTAGCAACAGCCTGTGATTGTTGCGACATGTGAGAGATCATTTACAAAATTGAAGCTGATAAAAAAAACTAGCTACGAAGTACAATGTCAGGAGATCGGCTGAGCGACTTGGCAATGTTGTCAATAGAAAATGAACATGCCCAACAGCTTGACACTTCAAAAGTGGTAGATATTTTTGCGCAAGAGAAGGCGCACAAATGAACGTTTTAACTTTTCGGAATTTTCCGATTCTTCTTTATAGACTACCGTAGACTAAACACTTGTCTAATTTGTTAAATTGTTTCGTTATTTTTATCAACCAACCCAATTGTTTCACAATTTGACAGAATTTAAGTGTGGATAATTCATATTTTATCCGTCACAGCAGATGGAAAAATGTTTTAAGATTAATTATCTCTAGTTCAATTTTTTGTGCTAGCCTGGAGAAATAAAAAAATTTCATAAAAATAAATTGGAAGAAATAATTAAAATGTAATTATTTAATTATTGTTTAATTGGGGTCCGTGTATTATATTTGCATATTTATCACGGTGCGAAATATGCAAATGTCGCAAAAGCGCCAAGCGTTTTTTGCACAGCGCTTTTTTGTTTCAAATCGAAGGGGGTTCAAGGGGCCCACCATCGAAGCTCTGCACAAGGGCCCCCAAAAACCTTTCTACGCCACTGGGTAGAGGAGAAGAAGAACAGGGCAACTGGAAGACATACGTGTGTGCGTGTACACTTTTATTTTCCATGAATTAATTTTGATCTGCTGTTTATACAATTCTTTCCCGAATTTCATAATGGCGCCATCTTTGTGTGTATCGACCATTTGATTTATTTGTGAGCATAGATTTGATTTTCTTTTGGATCCATATGTGTACAAATTATGTATGTAAGTACGTATGTAGGCTAATACTATGTATCCGTCTCATTATATGGTGAATTTTTTAACTTAACAAAAAGCGCTATATTTGGATGTATATTAAAATTTGATTAACTCTGTTTGTATGCGTTTATTTTATTTTATATGCTATATTTCATCGTAACAATGTTCATTTATAGCTCCCAACGGCGAAATAAATATAAGAAATGTTTATTTGGGATATAAACAACGGACCCGGAGAAATAGATGAACTTCATATTAGTGTTGTGGGATTTGCGAAATGTGCATTCTGAAGTGAATTTTGTGAAATGTGCATTCTGAAGTGAATTTTGCGAAATGTGCATTCTGAAGTGAATTTTGTGAAATGTGCATTGTTAGGTGGGCTTTGTGAAATGTGTATTGTGAGGTGTACTTTGTGAAAAATACACTGTTTGCACCTGAAATATGCTATGTTAAGAATTTCTTGTTGTCAATGTGCCATTATGAAATGTGTTATATTTTTTAATGTGCTGCTGTGAAATGTGCTATTTAAAAATGCGTTGTTGCAAATCGCGCCATTGTTAAATGCACTGTTGTGACGTGCAGGCGTCAACATTGTGTTATTAACTAGCTGCAACCCGTGAAAAATCACGGTGTGTAAATTTAGTTTAGAAACAGTACTGTAATGTGCTTGAGAGTAAAAATATAAAAATTGTCAGCCAAAACGATGGCAAACTGACGTCGTCGCATTGTAAATGGCAGGCGGGAATCACTGGGTTCTAAGTTTTGTCGTGGAATGAAAACCATTCTCCTTTCTTACTTCCAGTGAGTAGGCTATTATTGTCAACGTATACAGGTGCATGGCTGACTTAGCTGGCGTGAGTGAGTGAAAGAAAGAAAGGTAAAGAAACAGATTCAGAATCAGACAAGGAAACATATCCAGCAACAGATCATAGTATTATTAACTTAGGTGGTGTTTATAACTGCAGCCACAAGAAAGTTCCCAGGAGCAGTGGGATACCTTAGAAGGTGCCAGGATAGGGTAGGCCCTCCCTCCCTCCCTCCTCCCTCACTGACCCTAGCCGTCGGCTGACTGAAATGAGGCGAGACCCTGGGTTGACGATAATAAGCCCATAGTTCAAGTTACACGACCGACCGTGAGACAAACGGGACATTGGAAATTACATTGTTAGATAACATTATCAATACGAATTCCATTTGCGCAATTAAGCAAGTTTTCTGTTGGTCGTTATATATACATGGAATTTCAGTCAAATTTATTTAGCGTAGGCGGAATTGCAAATACTAGCATTTAATATTTCCCTCTAGCGATGGTACACTCGACTTTGAATCATCGGGTGAGACCATTCTTCCACGCCGCCCGTTTGAATGGGTGGCACTTCGATTAAGTGCCCCGTCTAGCAATAAGTCTGGAATCGTCAAAAATATCAACCCTAGCATTTAATTTTTAAAAGTTAACTTCTAAATGACTTAAATATTAGCAGCTCCTCTGCCTCCTAGCAGCCTCTCTCTGTCTCTGTCTGTCTCTCTATCTCTGTCTGTCTGTCTGTCTGTCTCTCTGTCTCTCTGTCTCTCTGTATCTCTCTCTGTATCTCTCTTTCTCTCTTCTCTCTCCCTTTCTCTGTCTCTGCCTCTGTCTCTCTTTCTGTCTCTGTCTCTCTATCTGTCTGTCCTTCTGTCTGTCTATCTGTCTGTCTGTCTGTCTATCTCTTTCTCTGGTCTCCCTGGCAACTGGACTTTAATCTCCATTTGATACCTCTTATGACACGAAACAGCGCTCATGAATACGCTGGTACCATGCGCTTAGCTTTCGAGTGGCGCTTTAGAAATTTAAGTTTACGATTACGAAGACTGACGTTGAAAAGAAATTCTGCTTACTCATCGGATACTGTTCGTGTGGAGCAGACATTTGCGGTAAGGCGTTTCAACTGCACGGACGAATATTTACATCTGCAGCAGACACGTCTTGTAGCCTATAAAGAGTGAAGAAAAGAATCACAATTGAACGGTGTATAGAGGCCTGTCGTTTTTTATTGAACTATCTTGGCCTGTCATTCAAAGTTGCCATCGCAAATACCCATAGAGATCTCGCGCGCTATATATATATATATATATATACACTATAACATATATATATATACTATAACTTATATATATATATATGTTATAGTGTTTTGATACATACATACAATGCATACATACATGCACACATACGTACATACATGTATGCATCGATACATACATATATATATAACATATATGTATGTATAGATGTATACATGTATGTACGTATATTATATACATAAATACGCATACATACATGCATACACGCAGTGTCGCATTCATACACACTCAAAACTTCCATGTGCAATATAGTTTTTGTTGTACTTAAAATGTCAAGCCTAGACCTACCTTCTCCTACTTGTTCATTGCGTAGGCCTACATTCTTAAAAATCGTGTACGTCACTCCTGTTGGCCTGATAACTAACTGGTCGACGTTGTTGCACTAACAATAGGTGCATGGATTCAATTAATCAAATTTTATTATGCTTATTGTTGCTTATTATGACACGGTGTAAATAATATTAGAAGATTCTGAGGTTACTATTTAATATTAAGATTACAACGGGTGCAGACCTTGGTGGCACATCTCGTTTGCTCCGGAATTAGACTATAATAATGGTCTTCTGTCACAACTCCACTGGCTTCATGTCTCAAGGCGTACTGATTTTAAAATGGCTACTATCACCTACCAACTCTACCCTCAGCAACCTGTTTGCCTCCGATCCACAATTAACTATCACGTCCCTGCCCGCATCACACGTTACAGTGATCCTCTGTTGATGAGGCTTTCGATGCGCGTGTTTTTAGCTCAGCCTCGCCTACTGTCTGGCATAAAATACTTTTACTTATAAGGTCAACCCTAACAAGCTCATCCTTCAATCGAAAACTTTTCTAGCTTCCATTCTCAATAGTTCATCTCTCCTTCCCTTAGCGAAAGGTCGTGACTTTGGCATATAAATCTCATGTCATTCATTCATTCATTCATTCATTCATTCATTCATTATATTCGATTGCAGGCAGAATTGCAGACAACGAAAAAGACTTAGCTAAACACAAAGTTGTAATCTATAACTACTATCGGGCAGGTTTTATAGACCTAGGTCGAGTTCTTGACGTAGGCCCTATAGCTGCTAATCTCCTCTGACTACTTCTGTTGCGCTATCATGAATGCAAATGATATCGGTAGGCAGGTAGAGTCCAAATCGATTCCAAGTCAAGTCAGACAGTCAGACGACTACGGTGGATGGTGTTCAGAATTGAAGCGGCGGTGGAGTTAAAGAGAAGCGGATGACTCGGAGTGAGATTTGTGAACGGGTAGTGTTTCAGTTTTGAGTGAAAGACTGTGGAGAGGTAGCTAGAGGTGAGGTTTTGGTGATTTCGTAGGATAATTCGCCGTTATTCTGCCTGGAGTGATTGTGCTGTGATCTGGGCTGTGTGTAGACGGACGTAATCCACCTCCGGGCAAAATCTTTCGGACGTGATCCCCAGGCTGGGTCATCCATCCGATACGGCCTAACTGAATTGCCTAATCAGAATTCCACAAAATTCACTCTTATAGTGGCTAATAAACTCAGTGTATTCACATGAAATTATGATATAAATAACAATGATAAAATATAATAATAATAATTAAAAATAAATAAATAATAAAAATAAATAGGAACTATTATGAGTATAATAAATAGGAACTCTGTATTCACATGCTATTATGATATATATATATATAATATATATATACACATTACATATATATATATATATTATAATAACTAAATAAATAATGACAATAAATAGTAACTCAATTTATTCATCTGAGTGAAAAATAAATAAAGCGATGGTCCACGATTTTATTCATGCACGATTTAATGCATTCAAGTAGTCTGTGTGTTACATCAATTAATTAATATCGAAGCATAGGTTCCGTGTGCTATATGAGTATAATTATATAGTTCCAATTAAACAGAATACACCTAGTCTTCCAAAATAGGCCTAAGGGTATTTAGTGTTGGTTTATGTGGTACGATTACCAAAAGACGCAATTAGCATAAATAGGCTATTTGCATATATAGGGGGATTTCGTTCGGGGGATTATGTCCTACGCAAAATCCGAGGATTATATCCGGCAATTATGTCCGGGGATTATGTTCTAGGCAAAATCGGGTACTTATGTCCGGGGATATATCCGGAGGGAATTAGACATAGGCCTATGTTCTTCAATCGAACTGTGAGTACCAATGCTTCAGACGAACAACAAAGAAAGCACAGGAAAATAATGCGTGAATTATAATAAATTATCGTTTACAGTGACTAATGTATACTTGGCTTACATATAAACATCCTAGACCGAGTACGGTGTCAGCTTTGCGTATGCATACAGACTTGTTTCTTCATAAATGTCTTCAAATGTTACAGGCTTTTACAGCATAATCACAACAGCTCCAGTTATTAGAGTACAAGCGTAAACAGAAATGCTGGACGTGACCCAATTATGTCGCAGGCAGATTCTCGACCCAGCTACTCTAGTCACCGAAGCGAGGCCCATTTCCAATGAAGCGGAAGAATGACTAGCACAGATACAGGTCACATACAGGTGAGTCCTATTGTGCAAGCAAGGTGAGGCGTTATTCTGGTAAATTTACCGAGCTATTGAGTAATTCAAACAACAAAAACATCGACATGCAACACAACTATGCGCTTGAGCATGTGTACAGATAGGCATACCATAGATACATCGACTGACACCTTCCATCCATCTCTCCACTCATTCATCCACCCATCCATCCAGCCAGCCACCATCCATCCATCCCTTTATCCATGCATCCCAATCAATCAATCAATCAAGCAGTCAATCAGTCAGTCAATCAAGCAATCAGTCTGTCAATCTATTACACCATCAAACCTTCTATATACCCAGTTACATGCCTTAGCCCTTTAATGTCACTCAGGACGAAATTTAATTTATTGTGACTAAATGTTTCAGCTTGCTTGATCACCGTAGCTTGACTTTTGGCTTATCTGACCAATCGGATTTCGACCAATCTTCTCCAACAGATCGTGATTCTTGACCACGATTTCCCTCAAAGCTAACATCGATTATTATGTTAGAACATAGCCCAATAGACGCGTCATATAGGATCGTGCGATCAAAATGGTCGCTCTGACCATTCGGATTCTGACGCAGCTTCTTCAACGCATTCTGATTTTTTACTACTTAGTCGCACACAGCGACCAGTTATTGATACCTTGTGAATTATGATTATGAAATGATGATTAGATTAGATTAAAGTTCAGGATCATCTTTCTCACCTGAGCGACAACTTGCTCTTCTGTCGAGGTAATTCAATCCGCTGAGTCGCGAAGCAAACGTGCTTCTTGAATTCCTTGCCTTTATATCAGCCGCACAGTTTAAGCCGAATGACTGCGAGTGTTTACGCCTGGTCTCTCACGCAGGTCTTGCGATTCATCGACCTTAAAAATCATATATTATACGCACACGTATGCATTAAGCATGCGCCAAGCCAGCGCCTCAGCTGCGTGAAAACTCAGTACGTGGAAATCCCCAAGATGACGCTTGGCCGTCAAGCTCAACTGCTTTTCTGTTGAGTAGTCCGTTGCTCATAGAGCTACACCTGTCAACGAGCTGATGATTACTGATTTCGTTTTGCTATTTTTACCTGGCCATTTATAATTGGATGCATTTCCTTTCAGGACAAGATAGGCCTAATGGCGTAGTCAGGGTCTTTCTTGTCCGAGACTAGGAACAAAATTAGCATTTTATGTCCAAATTCTAAATTTCAAACATTGAAACCGTCTAATTGCTATTTCGCGCCTCAGTATGCTTCTCCTGAGCCTGTGCTGGGGAAAATGCCCCCTTCTGCGCTCCCTCGCTACGCCATTGGACAATAACAATAGCGTTGCTGCTGCCTTCTACTATGGCGGTGCCCATCTCGGGAGAACTAGCATAGCAGAAAACGAGTTAGGGTATCGTTCATGTGGGTTAGTTGAAGCGAAATGCGTTGTATCAAAACGCGGACTTGGTCAGAACTAAAGCAATAGAGGACTTGTGTATGAGAAAACTTCCGCACTGATGCCACTCCGTACAGATATCCGCTGCCTTTCGATTAGAAGTCTCATCAACACTGTTCTTTAGCGTCCCAGAGTGTTCAGAAGAAGTCAGGTACAACGAAGGTGTAACTGTTAGTTTAAGACAAACTCTGACTTAGGGCTGTCTAGCAAATAGAATTAGAATACACGACGGGTTGTTTGCCGTCAAAGGCTGGTCCGCCTCGCAGCCAGGCGTCAGTGGACTAGTCCTGGCACCAGTACAGATCAACAAAATAGCGGCTCTCAAAATTCGTCGAATCAACGAAGTTTTTTACGTCCACCAGTGTTTTAGGAACCGTCGGAATTTACTTGATTCATTCTCAAATAACAGTCAAACATTTAGTTATCTGAAAACTTGATTAACTAAAGACTGCTAAATAAAAAATCATACTTTTTGACAGTAGCCCTAGTCCTTGGGCGTGTAGCGCGCAAAGACCTGATCGTGCATACTTATTTTACTTGTTAGTCCGGCCTAAGCCAAAGTTAGTCTGCGACTGGCAGTAACGCCGTCGTCCTTCGTAGGGGTCCTGGGGCCGCGTGCATGAGCCGGTCGTAAACTAGTCATCGACCAACGGCTTAGCCTTAGAGCCAGCGAGGTGAAAAAATTACGAAAGCCAAATTTTATGGACGAAGAGATTTGATGCATGTTAAGCAGCCCACGCACAGCAACCAAATACTCAACCAATTCGTCACAAATTATTAAAAATTTATATTCGTGGGTAAAATGAGAAAAACTAGCTAATAATGCTTTTCCCATACAATTCACTCATGGCCAGAGGTCTTTCTCACTGATTCACACTATTTCATTGAAGTCTCATTTCCTCCACACATTTCTGTAACAGGTCCACATGCAGTCTTCGACATGAGATTCTTTTCCTGTTATGTCTCTATTTTGTTAGCGGTTGATGAAAATTATGTTCGATCGTGATCTTGTGAAGTCAGATCGGGTGCACCTCTGATGAGTTTACTTGAAAAGGCGCTATACAAATGAGCATTTACAATAATAATTGCTAATCTCATTCCTGTACATAGACATTTCCAACTGGTTTAGACTCGCTCTGAAGAAGCGTTATCTCATACACTTTCCCTTTTAGTTCAGACTACTCCCCAGCGAAGTGATATTTTCCATCAATTTCCTTCCAACCAATACCACAAATCATACCTGCATTTTCGCAGCCTGTTAGCGATTTCACATCCTTAGCCTCAGCATATGAGGGCAGGTGGCCAGTCCTCTCCCTCGCCGTCTAATCTTCCCACTAACAGTGTACGGTCAGTGTACTGATTATGTTGAGTTGGCTAGGGATAGATGTGACCCCACCTCAGTCCAGCACCGTAACCACTACACCATAGGGCACCCCGTTTCGGCCTAGTCAACGGAGGTCAAACTTTCTGAACTTACAGCTGCCTGCCACTGCCAATCACTTGAACGACAGATGCTTCCACCTGGAGTTCCATCGCACATCAGAGTACATTGGCACAACAACCACACCGAGCACAGTACTTGAAGTCACGCGTAACTCGCATCACCTCCTGTTAATCAAACCACTTAAGGCAAGTTAAGGGGTAAAGTAGAGTATAAAATAATAGAGTTACGTAAGGAACTGTAAGATAATATTAATGTTAATAGCATCTATCAGATCACGCATCACTTCCATAATAAGGAAATCAAGGTGAGCTAAGGTCGGTCAGAGTTGTGCTATGCATTGCTTGAAGTAAGGTAAGATAGGTTAAGGTAAGGTAATTTACTTCCCTACCTGCTGTGATCTAGGTGAGAATTGGTGTAGGTGTCAGGCATCGTCACGTCCCATGACAGACACCGTCTACGTGACAAGGGGAAGTGCCACAGCGTTCGGGCGCTCAAGTAAAAAATTATAGCAATCCGTTTTAAACTTCAATAATGAAAAGCAGTCAAAATAAACTTCAGTAAAGTTAGTAATCAGAATGGAATGTTTCGTCAAAATCTCAAGTCATATTGAATACTGCCTGAATTTTTCATGGGAATCCACGTCAGATGTGGTCGAACCCCATCAAATGCTTAGTACCTATATTCCACACATGTCTTCAGATAGTTTTATAACACTTAACGAAAAGGAAGAAAAGCACGACTATGTCGCTAATGTCCGCAGATTGCGTGTCGACTTATTCTAGAAAATGGAACAACCGCAGCGGAGCCGCACCGTGAAATCTCCGGTCAGCGGGCAACATTATAATTAGGGTTGATTGCAGCTCCACCATTCGCAAAAGCATCCCTCTCCAAAAGGCGTGACTTTACCCCCACAAAGTGGTGATTACCGATCCCTAGATATGATGCTGCCAACAACACAGCAAGATAGATGACGTCACCAATTTATGCAACACAAAAAACCCGAGTCTATACACGAAGCTTTATTGCACGTAGCAGGCACTTGAAATAACATTGTCAGTGACTAAGGTATAGAAAAATGTTATTTACAAATGAACATACATGTATAGGCCTACTAGAATATTAAAATTCGCAGAAACTCGTATTAACCCATATAAGCTATTCTCTTATTAGTATGCCTAATGTTTGGAAACATTAGAAACTGCTGCAAACGGGAAAATGCAGGCACACACTGTTAGCCTGACAAAATGGCCCATACACTGTAGTTAATGAAACAGTGATTATGGTTAATATTTTCAATCGATCGCAGTGTCTCTCAACATGATAATATAACTGTGCTTTATGTATGAGCGTTCTAGCAACGCCAGTCTCCGATTTTACCCGTCATTATTTTTGAAACAGACAACTTTGATGTAGTCAACTTTAAACAAAAGGTTGACAGTTAATTTTAATTAATGTGGCTAGAATGTTGATTGGTATAAACTGCTTGTAGTAATACAGTGCCACTGAAAGGTCTAGCTAATGAAATTTGATTAATTTTATAGGCCTAATTGTTAATAGTCGTTACAAGTTGTGCAGAAATCAATTTCATTAACACGATTTAAGGAAAATTGGATCGAAATGCTGGCTGAAATGTTATAAATCACTTAATAAATGAAGTCTAATGGAGGTACGAATGTGTAGGAATATCAGATACCTTCTATCTATACAGCGTTTTGACCACAGTAGTCTTAATAATATGTTTAAAAGTATAAACGAGTTTATACACGACAATGACGACATAAATAGAAAAGAAAAATAATTATCCAGTTGTATCAATTTTGAGTAGGCCTATTTTACATCAGCGATCTATATATTTACTCAATCATAAAAACACTTTCAGAATAGCCTGCGTCATTTTGCATCAGATCTAAATAAGTGAGTTGAAAACTATTACTTTCTGGCATACATCTAAAATCTTCTTCACTCAAAGGTGTACTGGGGGTGCAGATGGGATATAAAAAAATATACGATTATACGTGTCACCTAGCGCCAAAGGAAGGGGACCCCAAAATGAGAGTTTAAATAAATAATAATACTCTTAATTTCGATGCAATTTTAACTATTTTATCTCAAATAAATTTAGATTTAATTTTGGCGCTAAAAATATCCAGTTATATCCTTCTAGCTTACAAGCCAGGTGTCAGATATGAATTTGGCGTCCAATTGAGCACTAAGTGGCACCATATACTATCTCTATTTTTCATATTTAATTTCATTAAAATTTAAATTGCCACGCGATGTATTTGGAAACTCTGAAATAAATAAAACAGGAAGGGGGCGCCAATTTTATAGTTCGCCTCGGGCGAAAAATATCCTTGCTACGCCGCTGACTTCACTCCATATATTTATATTACAAGTATACGAATAGCAGTCAAGCTACGCAAGGTCACAGTGTGGTCTCCAGAAATCCTCTTCAGCCTCATCTGCAAAACAAAAGGACAGAAGAGTTTTCATTAAGACCCAGTACAGGTGTTAACAAACTTAATTTCATGGTCACTGTTACACAGAAAAACATATTTGCCGATTGTAATACGTGGAGGATCTGCGACAATGAACAAATACATCTATGAGATTAAAAGAATAAATAGTAATAATAATGACTAAAATGATAACGTTGATGACGACGACGACGACGATGATGATAATAATAAAAATGATAATGGAGAGCCTACTTTCCTCTCTCATCGCTTATCTAACAACGTTTAGATCCGTAACTGGAGCAACTCTGTCTCTAAGATAGTACATATGCTGATAATTAGATTGTGGAAACGGTTGATTTACCAATATCGCCAGTTGTTTTCTGTCTGATTGCCCGAAATACATGAAATCCTGCAAACATAAGAAGACTCAAAGATACAATTTACGATGAACAATGCTGTAATGTTTGTCGCTATTATTAATACACTCAGCTATTGAGAGTGTGTTTTTGATAATGCACCTACACTTACAGTCGTTAAAACCATATAGAAGTAAAGCTTAGCTTACCAATAGTCGTGAGTTTGTTTGTATGTATGTATGGCGTGTGTTTATGTAAATATGCATGTATTTATTTATGTACGTGTGAATGTATGTATGTATTTATGTAGGGCCTAGGTTTGAATGAACATACGTAATTCATTTATTTATGTATGTATGTACTGGTGTGTGCATGTGTACTTATGTATCGTATCGTATCGTATCTAGTAATTTATAAGGCGCCTCTCGCAGTATTAACTATTCAGAGGCGCCCTCAGTGTAGGAGCCCCGTGTATGTAATTATGCAAATATCTACAATCGATTAATCCGATACCGTTAGTTGTAATTATACGAACATTGATTGCCTGAATGATATTGTATTGTAAGTTGGACAATACATATTAGCTGTGGTTCACGAGTCTTACTTGGAAGAATTTGAAAATAATATTGAAATTCAAGGCGTGAAGATTAAAATTTAAACTGGTTATTTGGAAATTTAAATAGATCGTTTCTGTGGACCACATTGCTACATAGACTTACTTGTCTCCTCACTAAAGCAATAATCTAGTATTCTAGTTAACAACGTTGCACTAAACTAGACCACAATGATGTAGGCCTACTTAGGCTGGTCGACAAGCTGCTACATCACAATTAACGCTCTTGTCATTATCATTATCGTCATCATCGATACTGTCATTTTCAGCATTGTTGCTATCATTATTATATTAACATTAGTGTCGTAATCATTATTAGCCTATCATTATCATTTTGTCATTATTACTATGAACCTTCTTCTTGTCCTTCTCTTCATCACCATCGTCGTCATCGTCATCATTATCGTCATCAGCATTATCGTCATCAGCATTATCGTTTAATCGAAAGAAGTCATTAAATACGAATATCTTATACCAGAGAGAATCATTAGCTGCTGTGACTTCCGCTGTATTCAAAGTACATGAAGTCCTACAATACAAAACAATAAACCTTCATGAGCCTGTTGCACCAGGAAAACTTAACAGTAACAACAGAACGGACTAAACTATTTCCTTCTATAATCTATATACTTACAGTATATGAACTTATATTATATATACTTACAGTTTATAGAAGGCCTGTCTATATAGGCCTACTGCAAGTATATACAAGGCAATGACTAAACGCAACTGTGAACACAAAGCTCAATACATCAAAACTCAAGCAAAATTGGAAAAGTATAGCACTCCTCAATGTATAAGCAAAAATTATTCAAAACAATACTTAAATAAGAAGTTATCACAACTTTATCCAACCAGGTATGCTCAACTAGGATGCTGAGCTCTGGTACAGTTTAAAAGACATTGTCTTAGTATATATTGACAGTGGCCTACCGCATCTAGGAATTAAAATTACAACCTTAGATCAAAGGAAAGTGTGGCTGTAATGTAGCAATTTCAGTATAGCGTTGGTTTTGCTTCTCATGATACGGTGATTTGTGTTTCCTACAATTCTTACAGTTTCTGTTGTATTAAATACTGCTATTCTGATGTTTCAGTCAATTAAAAAAAATCTTTTAAACAAATTGTAACTGAAATTTGGATTCGTTTCCTTTCGGTTGATTCAGTGCTTCAATGAAATAGCTCTTTACCGGAGTATAATCTACTAAATTCTAAGCCATTTTTAAAAATAAATCTCCGACATACGAGAAAAGATATTTGATGAAATTGGCAACCATGGGTGTATCCTATTTCCTCAGTCAATTGTATTTTGGAAACTTCGAGGTCATCTACTAAGATGCCATATTATTTGCTGAAAAGAAAACCGACCCCATTTTAAATTCCAGTGCAATCAGGTCTACCCAAATACTATAATACATCTGTTCAAAGAAAACAAAGAAAGAAATCTCAACAAAGCGATGTCAAATACTTAGAAAAAATATTTATCATAATGCAACAGAATAAAAATGAGAATTCAATTTGAAACAACAAATTCTGAACAATAAATTATTATCTTACGTGCACTAAAACAAAACTAAACTGAAAGAGAGAACTCCCTTATCCAAAATAAGTTATTAGAAAAGAAGACACACCTCTGAAAGGCAATTAAAAGCAAGCGCTAAACAAAGTCCAATAAAATTATGAACTATGATACAAATCTTAAAAAATTGATTCCAATGTCATTAAAAAATTGGGATAGTTAATTAGTTCACGATAGAGAAGACTTTTACGCGCATGCTTCTGAGCATTTAAGTTAGCAAGATTGTAAGTAAAAGCAAATATCGCATTTCTAGGCCTCACAGAGGCGCTGATGTACTTACTGTTTCTGACAAACTAACAAAGGTTTAGGTAGGTTAAGTTGAAACATGTCTGGTATACTCACAATTAGGAACAACGTTCCGAGGAGAGTGGCCTTCATACGAACATCAAGATCCATTGGAACTGTATAGAACAGCAAAAGAACTGGCAGATTGGAATTGCGATCCAAATTTACGTAGCGCCACTATGCGAGAAACTCATCAGTGACGCTCCCTACATGACAACACAAAGTCAAGATTGAATGAAATAGTTTTCAAACGCTTACGAAAAGGAGGAAAAGTAGGACCAGTGTTGCCACTCATAAAAAATGAAAAACCCAAGTTAGGACATTGAAAAACCCAAGAAAACCCAAGGTGGTTTCTCTGCAGACTTTTTAAATTAATAAACGCATTATAAGATAAAATATAATGCAATTATACCAATTCCTGTAATAAAAATGTTGTTCTATCTTTCATTTCTATGTTTCGTAGTCGTTAATTGCTAAAAGTTATTAGTAAATATTCATAGCAAATTAAAAATGTGTATATTGGCCTACATGCTTTTTTTCATCAGAGTCCGAATCACGTGAATTATTACTTCTACCGCACATTTTATTATTATTTTTTAAACAAGAATAAAGATAAAAGACAATGAAACTCATAGGCGGGCCCCTGGAGTTTGCAAATATTTTACAAAAATAAAATCTTTTGATTATTATGATTATTACAACAGTCCCAACACGCTTTCAATGCGAAAAAACACTCAATTATTTAGGCACAGTTTCTTGATCATTATTTTTTTCTATGCAAATTTTGTTTCTATGCACAAACGTCATTTCTCCCTTCAAAAAACATTTCCCCTAAATCTTTCACCCCGCTAAAAAAATTCATGCGGACGCCCATCGTGAAACTCAAAATATTATATCTTAAGTTTTAAAAAAGAGTAAAAGCTGATTACTTCGGGTAAACTTCCGAAAAAGTGCAATCTGAGTCTGCAATTTCCTTTAGTCTTTAGAGTTATATTTTCTAAATATAGCAGTAGACTTGAATAGCAAATTTAGTCTTTACAGTTATACGTTAAAAATAGCAATAGACTACTATAGCACATGCTTGCACGCATATTACGCCATTTATTTATTAACCTCGATCATCCAGACCATTGCAAAAAATGATTAAAATAATGAAAAATAGGGTTTCAATAAAACAAGAAAACCCCAAGCAAAAAACCCAAGGTCTCCAGGAAAAAACCCCATTTCCCAAGTTCGGATTAAAAAACCCAAGATCTTGTGAAAAAACCCAAGGAGTGGTAACGCTGAGTAGGACCATGTTGACAATGCCCGAAGGTTACGAGTCCAATTTGTGCAACAAGAAGCAGTAAGTAAGTAAGCTAACGTGAAGGCCTCTATCAGCATTGCGATAGTTAAGCATGCAAGAATACACCGTCGCTAACTGCCGCTCTTGAACTTTCTTTAAATCAAAAAATAACAGAGTAAAAATGTTCAATGCAGGGCCAAAAAGTGGTGGTGACTGCCACGGTGTCACCATAACTTCGAACCTTGGTGGCTACCGGACACTACTGTCACAATACAAAGTTACGCCTGTGTCCTTTCCCTTTTAGCATTCTTGTAAACCACGTCTTGTTAATGTTATATACAGGGCTGTAGTGGTAAAATTTGAGGTGAGTATACGCTACCGGTGACCAGCGGCGTAAAAAAAATTTGAAGAAATTTCAGACTTTTCACCAATTCTCTGAAAATTTTCAGACTTTTTACGATTTTGTCTCTGAAAAAGTTGATGACCTTTTTTTTTTTTTTTTTTTTTTTTTTTAGTCATTCGCCCTAAAAACCTTAAAAAACCTCTCTTTTTTCAAAAATTTTCGTTCCCAGAGGTAAGTATACGCTGTATACCCGCGTATACCCTCGTCTACAGCCGTGAGTATACGCTCTCAAATTTCTCTACAGGTAAGTATACGCTGTATACCCGCGTATACGCTCGACTACAGCCCTGGTTATATAAAATAGTGGAATGGTGACAATTTGGTCGTAAGAACAACAAACCGCATGCCAATCGCTGCGCAATCTCAGTAACAAGGCAACGATCACTACAGCGCCGTGGTTCATGCTATAGGCCTACAGTTTGATTTAAAGGTTTCTTCATTTCTTAAACTTCTTCAACGTGACGGTCATGTCACTATATATTATTATCGTTGTTGGTTTATTACAGCGGTTGAAGTAGGCCCTACTCTTTTGAGTCACGTCAACCCTTTTGATTCTGTACCAAACGCACTACCGTGAAACATGCAAACAACGTGTAGGTTGTTTAGGACGAAATGCATCCAGCAGTTTACGGTCTGCAGTTAATGACTGAGTTATAGACAGGTTGGTATAGATAGACAGATAGATAGGCAGATAGATAGACAGATAGATAGACAGATAGATAGACAGATAGATAGATAGACAGATAGATAGACAGATAGATAGACAGGTAGCTACTAGCTAGTTTAATTCTTCAGTTTAGCGACATCTCATGCGCTGTAGACATCATATAATAATTCAAAATTGCTCTAAACAGCCTACGCAGTGAACTATACAGGTAGCTAACAAGTTGCCCATTTAAACAATGCGAGAAGCTGAAATATAATTGCATTGAAAATTACGATTTGTCCTATATTACGCTAAAGAAAATCTCTTTAGACGTGGTAGTAGTGGTAATAGTAGTAGCGGTAGAACTTTGTAATAGTGGCAGTGGTGGCATAAGTACTGGTGGTAGTAGTAGTGGAATTAGTAGTACTAGCAGTAGTAGTAATACAAGTAGTAGTAGTAGTAGTAGTAGTAGTTGTTGTTGTTTTTGTTGTTGCTGTTGTTGTCGTTGTTGTTGTTGTTGTTGTTGTTGTTGTTGTTGTTGTTGTTGTTGTTGTTGTTGTTGTTGTTGTTGTGGTGGTGGTGGTGGTGGTGGTGGTGGTGGTGGTGGTGTTGGTGGTGGTGGTGGTGGTGGTGGTGGTGGTGGTGGTGGTGGTGGTGGTGGTGGTGGTGGTGGTGGTGGTGGTGGTGGTGGTGGTGGTGGTGGTGGTGGTGGTGGTGGTGGTGGTGGTGGTGGTGGTGGTAGTGGTGGTGGTCGTGGTGGTCGTGGTGGTCGTGGTGGTCGTGGTGGTCGTGGTGGTCGTGGTGGTCGTGGTCGTGGTCGTGGTCGTGGTCGTGGTCGTGGTCGTGGTCGTGGTGGTAATCGAGCTTACCATAATGCAGCATCCAGTCTCGACGATATCATACCGTAATCGCAAACTCAAAATTTCTAGAGAGTAACTTAAAAGCTAAGCACAGGGCACCAGCTTATCCATGACCGCTGTTTCGAGTCAAAGGGGTTATCCATAAATTTCAATGGAAGCCCAAGTCCAATTGCCAAAGAGATTAGAGAGAAGAGCAGGAGAGAAGAAAGATGACCGAGGATATCATGAGAAGACATCTCTACGAGGATCACGACCATTTGTGTCGGCCTTGTCCAACCTTAACTGAACAGCTTCAAGGTTGTACACTAACTCTGTAGAAAAGTGTACACGACAAAACGCGTAGCACAAAGTTAGCATCAATTAAAGCGCTTAGCTTCAGAGTAATGCTTTAGATATGTGGAGCTTATGATTACGATACGATATCTTCAAGTCAGGATGTGGCGTGACAATAAGCTCTAATACCAACACTACACCACCACCGCCACTACCACCAATAGTAGAATATACAGCGCTTCAAATTGAGCTATATTACGTGTCTTGATACACACATAAGCTTACATTCGTTTTATTCATCAGATAATCTCTTACATGAAGCGCTGAAGTGGCTGGCATCAGTGAACACCTCTATCGCAACTCCGGACCATTGTTTGCTCAGCTTCCCAAGTTCCTGTAGTCGGTCGGCGCCGTACACCTAACGAAGAAAAGTCCAACACCCATAGATGTTCAATTTCAGTTATGTTAAGAGGAATTTCAAGTCAAAAAAGCCGATTTAGGATAATGCGTCCAGACGTGCTTTGCTTGGTTACTTACTCTCTAACGACTCCGTGTCATAACGGAGATGATTGAGCGTCTTCGATTTGTTTCGCTTTAAAAGCGGCGCTATATAAATGCCCAATTACAATTACAATTAGCGTTGCCTTCCTCCTCCGTTCAGGCTTTGGACTGGTACGACTAGGAAACGGCAGAGATGGGGTTTTTAATTTGCGGTATGCTGGTCTGGTCTATCCAGCTGCACCCTGATCTATTCGGTATGGCGCTGGTTCATCACTCCGACGATTGCGGTTTCCGGCACACATGTCTCAGATTCAGAATTGTTTATCTTGCGCGTGTTCTAAGTAAGTAAGTAAATAATCTGTATTAACGCAAGACAAGTGACCACACTTTACAACAACGATGCATTCAACAGTGAAAACGTAGTTCAATCTCAGTAGGAAAATGATGTAATGGTATAAACAGTTTTAAAAGCATAACTTGTTATACAGTTATATAAGTCCATAGGCCTTGCGCCGCAACACACTTAACTGATTTGATATTTAAATCAATCATGAAACAGTGCGCAATATATACATAAAAATTATGCAAATTGTGTCGCAATAGCCCAGAACAAAGAAACCTTTATTTCCGCTCAACAAACACATGCAGGCTGATTTAAAGTGTTGCTAAATATTTATATCAGTTAAACAAAATGCATCCGCCCTTTTCTTAGAGAATCTGTGATAGTTTCTTTCTACATACGATGAAGTCTTCATCGGCTGTGCAGCAGACGTCTTGGCAGATGCAGGTTGGTCCTTCAACGTAGAAGACTTCCGACATACTAGCATCCATCACCGAATAACGCGGCTTCATACAGCTCTGCCTGCAAAATCAGTATGTACTGTTACAATTTTTGTGAGCGATAAAATGTGTGTGGTTTCCTCTTAGCCTGATCTTACTTAATTTAATCATCACCATCATCATCATCATACAGTATTATGGCGCCTCTCAACCTTTGCTCAGCAGCGTCTTACACAATAGAATATTAAGGAAAGGCCACACGAAACAAGTACGTCTTAGGGTGATTGCAAAAGGTAGGGTGGGAGTCTCTGGAACGGATAACCAGCGGCAATGAGTTCCAGGCACTGGTCCGGCAACGGAAAACAAATTCGCCGCGGGTGGCTGACCGCAAGCGTCTGTCACTGCAACGAGTGCGCAGGTAAGTTCTAAGGTAACCAGGTGCAGTATTATGTACCACGTAGACATCAAGCCAGTTTAACAAACACCTACAGTTTATAACCATGACCATAACCATAAATTTTATTACTTCTTATGACACGTGATAACAGAACAATGAGATCATCTACTACCATTAATCACAGGAAGTAAAGGGAGAGAAACCCTGAGGGGACTTAGGTCGCGCTGACAGGGTTACCCTAGTACATAAGACTGATAGTAACTGGCTATATAATATTATTCCTAAGAATATAAGGTCTTAACTCGCTAACTAAGAATCAGAGTTCAGTCACATTGGGAGTCAGAACCAAACATGATATGCTCACAAACATGATATGCTCACAAACATGATATGCACACAAATGTGATATGCTCACAAACATGATATGCACACAAACATGATATGCACAGAAGGCAGTAATTAATTAGTACGAGAAACATGGGGAGCCTTATAGATCAAATGCAACTGTAACTGCCCATTTATGGGAATTAACGTCATTGCTTCATATATTAGGTTTCAAAACTGTTTCTTGTTGTGGAGTGCTCCGGTGGTGCTAGACACTGTCAGCCTCAACGTAGATAAAGGAGGGCTCTGAGGACAGCGACACTAGTCATCATTGTTATGACACAGCGTCGTTAAACGGTAACTACACACAAACACTTATGCTTGTTCTGCAAACAATAACCTTTGTGTGGAACCTAAAAGGCGCTACATTAAGTATCTTGATACGTGCATACGTATATAAAGTTTTATAAACCAGTTAATAAAATATGCAGTAGGGCTAACTTAAACGATATCAATTGCTTAGTTAACTGTATCACCTTTGGAAAGTCCCTAAGAATCTTAAGAAGTAAAAGAAGATTTAAGTGCAAAACAATCAAAATTGAACCCAGACATGTCAGGACCATTTAGGCTATTATTGCCTAAATGAACCTATTTTAGGCTTCGAAACATTCTACTGTAATCATAATCTCAAGATTTCTGCAGCAAACAAAAAGCGAGTCGCTTGAATCAACACAAAATCAAAACATGGCCCCTGTTTAGCGGTGCAATAATAGCCTACTTGTTCTGCTCTCAGTTTATAAGAGAGCATCCGCGTGACTTACAGTTGTCTAACGTATCCGACCACCTGACCGACAGGTGCTTCCACCTGTAGCTCCAACGCACAGCACAGACAATTGGCGCACCAGCTGCATCCGGCACAACACTTGAATTCTCTTCTCACACGAATCACTTCCTATGTTGACAACAATCACCCATAATCTATTTATTGTAAGTTATAACATTATGACTATTGCATCAGCTGACCAATAGGCACGTTACCCGAATGGATACAGTGCTCGGCCTGTGACGCGAAGAGTACGGGTTCGAGCCTCCTCTACCCTGCAGGTCACCGTGTAAGGACCTGGAGCAAGCCCTTCACGCCCTTCACGCTTAGCAGCAGCAATGTTCGAGTTGCACATTTGAATTTGGGATGGAAGGCAATATCAAATAGACTTCATCAGTGGTGTAGTGGGGCGGGAACGCGGGGGAACGCCGTTCCCGCACTTTTTTCCAGGGAAGGAACGCGATCCCTCACTATTTTGCAGCATTTCCGCTGAAATAAATGAACAAAGAAGACTTCAAGACTCACAGTTTCAACTGCTTACTTACTGGAGCCTTTCGCAGTTTCGCAGATATATTTATATATGTGTTGGCTTTATACTAAATAACAAATTCCTATGTATAGATTTACATAATTACATTTATTAATTTTTTTTGTTATTTTTTTTACATTCAACAGTTTCAAAAATAGCAGCGCTCACACTATGCAAAATTCTTGCAAGATTGCACTTTTTGCTACAGTTGCTACTTCAATTTCCAGGCGTTCCCCCACTTCATTTTTTAGGACTACACCACTGGACTTCATGCTACATATTTAGGTATATCAATAGTATGGTCGTGGGTGTGTAATTTTGAACTCAGGAGGCATATCAAATAGACTTCATGGTATATCAAGGTATGTCAACGAAAAAGTAGGTTAAGTTAAATAAGGCTGAGCAAGCTTAAAGTACCTTGCTTTACCTTACC
>OY744608.1:8358522-8403522 GCA_963556255.1 Allolobophora icterica
GACGAGCAGAAAGCGTTTCCTGAACTGTCAATGATGTTAGCGATTGTATGTCCAGTGACAAATTGGTCCAGAGGTAAAGAAGCGCCAAGATCGCGCCGACGTGCGAGAGCTCGGGACCTGGACTGACTATGGGAAGCCGAACGCAGCCGGCGACGGCTGGCACAGTTTGAGACCAGTACGTGTGAAATAAGAGCTCCAAGATGTAGTTTGTTGCCAAGCCAGCGATCGAAGCCCGGTGTAGCGATTTCAGATTACCCCCAATTCAAATTACCCCAAAGTAACTTTAAATCGCGTTCAGATTACCGGGGGGGGATAATCTGAAATCGATTTAAGATTACCCGTGCGATTTCAGATTACCCCTCAAATTAATGGGGCCCGTTCTTCGACTATCTCATAATAATGATCATTGTTAACATTTATCATTAAACTCTTATTACCCCTCTAGTGCATTATGTACAACAGGCTATCTTTCTCTGTACAACACAATTACATCAACTATAGGTTGAATCTTTGTATATCTTATGTTTGTATGTAATATGTCAAGCGCTTTGAACTAGTGTATGAGTGGTTTTAATTGGCCTACAATTAACATTTCTGTGACATTTTTTTTCTTTCAGATATTGAAACTAGCTTTCAATCTTGTATGTTTCACGTGTTTTATTCAGTAAACCTATATCATGAGTTGTAAGCGTGAGAATTTATCACTTTTGCTAAATCAGGTAGGGGGTAATGTGAACAGCGCAGGGGTAACTTAAAATCGCGTTCAGGTTACCCCCGGGGGTAATGTGAAATCGATTTCAGATTACCGGGGGTTACCTGAAATTGGGGGTAGGCTGAAGTCGACCGGCCCATGAGGAGCAGTTTATACTGTCCTGTTCTCAACGGGGAGCTAATGCAAGGTATCACGCATGTATGCCGAAATGTGAGAGAATCTGGCGAGATTGGCCACGTCCGGGGCGGCGCAATTAAGGATGGACTTGAGCTGACGAATACGTGAACGTGGAAGGCCTACTAGAACTGAATTAGTTCAGACTCATCATGATGAACGATAACAGGTCTCTTAAAAGGAGTTGCGTTAATAGGGAGAAATGATGGGACAAACTGTTAAAACCGCCTTCTGCACCTCAGAGTATGGCTTTTGTTTGTCCGAGTTTCAGTATCACAGGAGGAGAATAAGAAACTCGATGAGAATATTTTTTGAAATCAGAAAGACTCGAGAAACACCTGTGACAGGTCGATTGTCATATTCTGGATTTTCGTAACTGTGTAGACCCTTTTCGCCTGAAACAGAAAACACAGCATAGAACACAATTATTCTCAAGTTGACACACTTAAAACTGTGCAGCTTAGGAGCTAACACAGTTCGCTTCACAAGTGAGTCACTGGTGAGATCGAGGCTGTCACAGTCATTCGTTGGACTATGTAGGTCAGATCTTAGTAACGTGATGGACTATGTAGGTCAGGCCGTTGGAATTTTTAGGTCATGTGTAGTCGAAGGCTAGAAACGTACGTGTGTTGATTTGATGTTTAGGACTGTTATTAATAATTCTACAGTCGGTTAAAATTTTCCATATTCTCACTCAAGCTCATACTTCTTAGTCAGGCAGAGGCTGGTATATCGGAGGGAAGGGTAGAGAAGAAGAAGAAAAACAGGGCAACTGGGTGATATATTATACATGTGCGTGTACACTTTTATTTTCCATGAATTAATTTTAATCTGCTGTTTATACAATTCTTTTCCGAATCTCATAATGGCGCCATCTTTGTGTGTATATTCCATTTGCTATATTTCTGAGCATAGATTTGATTTTCTTTTTGATCCATATGTATATAAATTATGTAAATAAATACGGACATGTATCCGTCTCTAAATATAGTGATTTGTTTAATTCACACAAAAAGCGCTATATTTAGATCTATATTAAAAAATTTGATTAGCTATGTTTGTATGCGCTTATTTTATTTTATATGCTATATTTCATCTTAATAATGTTCATTCATAGCTCCAAACGACGAAATAAATATATAAAAATTGTTTCTTTGGGATAGAAACAAAGGACCCCGCAGAAACCGATGACCTTCATATTAGTGTTGCGGGCTTTGCGAAATGTGCATTCTGAAGTGAATTTTGTGAAATGTGCATTGCTATGTGGGCTTTGCGAAATGTGCATTTTGAAGTGAACTTTGTGAAATGTGCATTGCTATGTGGGCTTTGCGAAATGTGCAGTGTGATGTGGCCTTTGTGAAATGTGCATTCTGAAGTAAACTTTGTGACATGTGCATTGTTAGGTGGGCTTTGTGAAATGTGTATTGTGAGGTGGACTTTGTGGAATATACATTGTTTGCACCTGAAATATGCTATGTTAAGAATTTGTTGTTGTCAATGTACGTTATGAAATGTGTTATATTTTTTTATGTGCTGCTGTGAAATGTGCTATTTGAAAATGCGTTGTTGCAAATCGCGCCATTGTTATATGCACCGTTGTGAGGTGAAGGCGTCAACATTATATTATTAACTATCTGCAACGCGTGAAAATCGCGGTATGTAAATTTAGTTTAGAAACTGTAGTGTGCTTGGAAATTGTATTGTTAGATAACATTATCAATACGAATTCCATTTGCGCAATTAAGCATGTTTTCTGTTGGTCGTTATATACATGGAATTTAGGTCAAATTTATTTAGCGTAGGCGGAATTGCAAATACTTGCATTTAATATTTCCCTCAAGCGATGGTCTCGACTCTGAATCATCGGGTGAGACCATTCTTCCACGCCGCCCGTTTGAATGGGTGGCACATCGGTTAAGTTCCCCGTCTAGCAATAAGTCTGGAATCGTCAAAAATATCAACCCTAGCATTTAATTTCTAAAAGTTAACTTCTAAATGACTTAAATATTAGCAGCTCCTCTGCCTCCTAGCAGCCTCTCTGTCTCTGTCTGTCTCTCTATCTCTGTCTGTCTGTCTGGCTGTCTGTCTGTCTGTCTCTCTCTTTGTATCTCTCTGTGTATCTCTCTTTCTCTCTTTCTCTCTTCTCTCCCTTTCTCTGTCTCTGCCTCTGTCTCTCTTTCTGTCTCGGTCTCTCTATCTGTCTGTCCTTCTATCTGTCTCTCTTTCTCTGGTCTCCCTGGCAACTGGACTTTGATCTCCATTTGATACCTCTTATGACACGAAACAGCGCTCGTGAATAAGCTGGAACCATGCGCTTAGCTTTCGAGTGGCGCTTTAGAAATTTAAGTTTACGATTACGAAGACTGACGTTGAAAAGAAATTCTGCTTACTCATTGGAAACTGTTCGTGTGGAGCCGACATTTGCGGTAAGGCGTTTCAACTGCACGGACGAATATTTACATCTGCAGCAGACACGTCTTGTAGCCTATAAAGAGCGAAGAACAGAATCACAATTGAACGGTGTATAGAGGCCTGTCGTTTTCTATTGACCTATCTTGGCCTGTCATTCAAAGTTGCCATCGCAAATACCCATAGAGATCTCGCGCTATATATATATATATATATATATATATATATATATATATATATATATATATATATATATATATATATATAATATATGTTATAGTGTTTTGATACATGCATACAATGCATACATACATGCACACATACGTACATACATGTATACATCTACACATACATATATATAACATATATGTATGTATAGATGTATACATGTATATTATATGCATAAATACGCATACATAGGCCTACATGCATACACGCATGGTCGCATTCATACACACTCAAAACTTTCATGGGCAATATAGTTTTTCTTGCACTTAAAATGTCAACCCTAGACCTACCTTTTCATATTGGTTCAGTGCGTAGGCCTATATTCCTAAAAATCGTGTACGTCACTCCTGTTGGCCTGATAATTGGTCGACGTTGTTGCACTAACAATAGGTGCATGGATTCAATTAATCGAATTTGATAATGCTTATCATTGCTTATATTGACACGGTGTAAATAGTATTAGAAGATTCTGAGGTTAATATTTTAATATTAAGATTACAACGGGTGCAGACCTTGGTGGCACATCTCGTTTGCTCCGGAATTAAACTAGAATACTGGTCTTCTGTCACAACTCCACTGGCTTCATGTCTCAAGGCGTACTGATTTTAAAATGGCTACTATCACCTACCAACTCTACCCTCAGCAACCTGTTTGCCTCCGATCCACAATTAACTATCACTTTCCTGCCCGCATCACACGTTACAGTAATCCTCTGAGACCTCGTCAACCCTTTGTTGATAAGGCTTTCGATGCACATGTTTTTAGCTCAGCCTCATCTACTGTGTGGAATAAAAGACTTTTACTTATAAGGTCAACCCTAACAATCTCATCCTTCAATCGAAAACTTTTCTAGCTTCCACTCTCAACTGTCCATCTCTCCTCCCCTTAGCGTCAGATCGTGACCTCTGACATATAATCTCATGTCATTCATTCATTCATTCATTCATTCATTCATTTAATATTCGATTGCAGGCAGAATTGCCACCAACGAAAAAGACTTTCCTAAACACAAAGTTGTAATCTATAACTACTATCGCGCTGGTTTTATAGAACTAGGTCGAGTTCTTGACGTATAGCTGCTAATCTCCTCTGACTACTTCTGTTGCGCTATCATGAACGCAAATGATATCGGTAGGCAGGTAGAGTCAAAATCGATTCCAAGTCAAGTCAGACAGTCAGACAGCTAAGGTGGATGGTGTTTAGGATTGAAGCGGCGAGGGAGTTAAGGGGAAGCGATGACTCGGAGTGAGATTTGTGAACGGGCAGTGTTTTCAATTTTGAGTGAAAGACCTGTGGAGAGGTAGTTAGAGGTGAGGTTTTGTTGATTTCGTAGGATAATTCGCCGTTATTCTGCCTGGAGCGATTGTACTGTGATCTGGGCTGTGGCTAGACGGACGTAATTCCCCCCGGACAAAATCTTCCGGACATGATCCCCAGGCTGGGTCATCCATCCGATACGGCCAAACTGAACTGCCTAATCAGAATTCCCCAAAATTCACTCTTATAGTGGCTAATAAACTCAGTGTATTCACATGAAATTATGATATAAATAAATAAATAACAATGATAAAATATAATAATAATAATAATTAAAACTAAATAAATAATAAAAATAAATAGGAACTATTATGAGTATAATAAATAGGAACTCTGTATTCACATGCTATTATGATATATATACAGTGGTGTGAAAATTATTAGAATCAAGCACGAAAATGTGATTATTTTTACTTTTTTTTCTTTTAAGTCAGAAACTGTCAAGATCAGTCAACATTTAGTATGTATGTATGTATGTATGTATGTATGTATGTATGTATGTATGTATGTATGTATGTATGTATGCATGCATGTATGCATGCATGCATGCATGCATGCATGCATGCATGTATGCATGCATGTATGTATGTATGTATGTGTGTATGTATGCATGCATGCATGTATGTATGTATGTATGTATGTATGTATGTATGTATGTATGTATGTATGTATGTATGTACGGATGTCGGCACAGTAGTCATTGTTTAGAGAGCTCGGCATGTAACGTATGTACTGTACATACGTTACATGCCGAGCTCATACATACATACATAAATACATACATAAATACATACATACATACATACATACATACATACATACATACATACATACATACATACATACATACATACATACATACATACATACATACATACATACATACATACTAAATGTTGACTGATCTTTACAGTTTTTGACTTAAAAGAAAAAAAGTAAAAATAATCACATTTTCGTGCTTGATTCTAATAATTTTCACACCACTATATATATATATATATATATATATATATATATATATATATATATATATATATATATATATATATATATATAATGATAATAAATAGTAACTCAATTTATTCATCTGAGTGAAAAATAAATAAAGCGATGGTCCACGATTTTATTCATGCACGATTTAATTCATTCAAGTAGTCTGTGTGTTACATCAATTAATTAATATCGAAGCATAGGTTCCGTGTGCTATATGAGTATAATTATATAGTTCCAATTAAACAGAATACACCTAGTCTTCCAAAATAGGCCTAAGGGTATTTAGTGTTGGTTTATGTGGTACGATTACCAAAAGACGCAATTAGCATAAATAGGCTATTTGTATATAGGGGGATTTCGTTCGGGGGATTATGTCCTACGCAAAATCCGAGGATTATATCCGGCAATTATGTCCGGGGATTATATCCGGAGGGAATTCGGCATAGGCCTATGTCCTGCAATCGGACTGTGAGTACCAATGCTTCAGACGAACAACAAAGAAAGCACAGGAAAATACTGCGTGAATTATAATAAATTATTGTTTACAGTGACTAATGTATACTTGGCTTACATATAAACATCCTAGACCGAGTACGGTGTCAGCTTTGCGTATGCATACAGACTTGTTTCTTCATAAATGTCTTCAAATATTACAGGCTTTTACAGCATAATCACAACAGCTCCAGTTATTACAGTACAAGCGTTAACAGAAATGCTGGACGTGACCCAGTTATGTCGCAGGCAGATTCTCGACCCAGCTACTCTAGTCACCGAAGCGAGGCCCATTTCCAATGAAGCGGAAGAATGAATGGCACAGATACAGGTCACATACAGGTGAGTCCTATTGTGCAAGCAAGGTGAGGCGTGATTCTGGTAAATTTACCGAGCTATTGAGTAATTCAAACAACAAAAACATCGACATGCAACACAACTATGCGCTTGAGCATGTGTACAGATAGGCATACCATCCATACATCGACTCACACCATCCATCCATCTCTCCACTCATTCATCCATCCATCCAGCCAGCCAGCCACCATCCATCCATCCCTTTATCCATGCATCCCAATCAATCAATCAAGCAGTCAATCAGTCAGTCAATCAAGCAATCAGTCAGTCAATCGATTCCACCATCAAACCTTCTACATACCCAGTTACATGCCTTAGCTCTTTAATGTCACTCAGGACGAAATTTAATTTATTGTGACTAAATGTTTCAGCTTGCTTGATCACCATAGCTTGACTTTTGGCTTATCTGACCAATCGGATTTCGACCAATCTTCTCCAACAGATCGTGATTCTTGACCACGATTTCCCTTAAAGCTAACATCGGTAATATACTAGAACATAGCCCAATAGACGCGTGTTAAAGGATCATGCGATTAAAATGGTCGCTCTGACTCTTCGGATTCTGACGGAGCTTCTTCAACGCATTCTGATTTTTTACTACTTTGTCGCACACAGCGACCAGTTATTGATACCTTGTGAATTATGATTATGGAATGATGATTATATTAGTTTAAAGTTTATGATTTTCCTTCTCACCTGAGCGACAACTTGTTCTTCTGTCGAGGTAATTCAACCCGTTGAGACGCGAAGCAAATCTGTTTTTTAATTCCTTGCCGTTATATCACCCACACAAGTTAAGCCGAATGACTTTCCGCGTCTACGCAAACCTTTTATCTTTAACGCAGGCTTTGCGATTCATCCACCTTATAAGCATACACGCACACATGTGCCTATGCGCAGACCATGAGCCAACTCAGCGCCTCAGCAGCATGAAAACTCAGTGGAAATCTTCAGGGTGACGCTGGACCGTCAAGCTCAAATGCGTTTCTATTGAATGGACCAGTTATTGCTCAGAGAGCTACACCTGTAAACGAGCTGATGATTATTGGTTTATTTTTGCTACTGTTACCTGGATATTTATAATTCGAAGTATTACCTTTAAGGACAAGCCATTGGCGCAACCAGGTTCTTTTTGCCCGGGGACCAGGCACAAAATCAGCATGTTATGTCCAAATTCTAAATTTCAAACACTGAAAACGTCTAATCGCTATTTTGCTCCTCAGTCAGCTCCTCCTGAGGAAAATGCCTCCTTCTGCGATCCCACACTACGCCTCTGGGACAAGGACAGTAGTGTTACCGCTGCCTTCTACTATGGTATTGGCCATCTAAGGAGTACTATAGCGTAGGAGAAAACGGTTTAGGGTATCGTTCATGTGAGTCAGTTTAAGCGAAATGCGCTGTTTCAAAACGTGGACTTGGTAGAACTTAAGCAATAAAAGACTTGTACATGGGAAAACTTCGGCACTGATGCCACTCCGTATAGATCTCCGCTGCTCTTCGATTCAAAGTCTTATCAACACTGTTCTCTAGTGTCCCAGAGTGTTCAGAAGAAGTCAGGTACAACGAAGGCGTAACTGTTAGTCTAAGACAAACTCTGACTTAGGGCTGTCTAGCAAATAGACTTAGAATACACGACGGGTTGTTTGCACGCTAAACCCAGTTATGAAGGCTAGTCTGCCTCGCAACAGGGCGTCAGTGGATTAGTCCTGGCACCAGAACGATTGATCAACGAAGTCCAGTGCTTTAGGAACTGTCGGTATGCACTTGATGCATCCTCAAATAACAGTAAAACTTTAGTTGTTTAACTCAAAAGGTTACTAAATAAAAAAAATCATTATTGTTTGACAGCAGCCCTAGTCCTTAGGCCTAGCGCGCAAAGACCTGATCGTGCATACTTATTTTATTTGTTAGTCCGGCCTATGCCAAAGTTAGTTTGCGACTGGCAGTAGCGCCATCGTCCTTCATAGGAGTCCTGGGGCCGCGTGTATGAGCCGATCGCAAGCTATTCATCGACCAACGGCTTAGTCTGGGCCAAGTATGTAGGCTGTGACTAGAAGCCAGAGAGGTGGAAACTTACGAAAGCCAAATTTTACGTACAAAGAGATTTGATGCATGTTAAGCAGCCCATAAAAGAGCAAACATATGTAGCGTACGCGTCATCGCCCTCTGGCGAGCGAGCGCCCTGTTGTAAGGCTTTGGCTGGCTGGACCAAACGTGCGGGATTTGAACCCTGAGCAGTGGGGAACTTTACTCTTTCCTCTACATCACTTGTGTCGAGCACTATATAATTTTCTGGTACCAAGGATATTTCCTGACATATGTCTGCGTGTGTTAAAGGTCCTTCTGCCTTTACAACAGTATTTTCGGCGGGAAAGTTCCCGCCTAAACGACCAACTTCCCGCGCTAACTGTGACATGCTACTTTCTAATTTCTCCTGGCGCAAGATAAATCCCCTCATCATTGCACACAATTCAACAACTTCACCTGTAGAAATGGCAGCTGAATTTGCTGTCATCATTTTAATTATGTTTCACAATGACTTATATTTATTGTAATTTAAATGAATTAAAGTCAGTTATTACGGTTAATTGTCAATGTTCTCTAATCAGCGAATAAAGAATTAAAATCTACACGCTAGTGTGATAATTATCAAACAGATACATTTGCGAACATACGGAATCTATTTCTGTTTCTCTTTATCGGAGAAATCACAAATTAGCTTACTTATCGTTAATTCAACAATTCAATAATCAAACTTTACACATGCTTGCATTTGACGACACAAACTACCGATCGATACCAAAAATACAATTAAAACAACTGGAATCGATACTCAACCTCTAACCGGAAGAAAACACTGATTCACAAGTATTTCCAGTCGATCATACGACTTCGATCCGTCGAAATATAACTGCACCAACACGTCCGACAGCGACGAAAACAACACAGAAAAAGCGCACGTCTCACTTCGACGACATCCACACAGAAAAGGCGCGTAGCAGGCCAGGCCTCGCTGTTTTATAGACAGTTCACTTGGCGCCAAATATTCCCGGGCATTTCTGACCAATGAGAAACCTCCATTCTGTCAGGCGCACACCGAAATCTACCGCGCTAGTTCAGGATTGGTGCTCTATTAATAGAATTAATGAGATGCGGCGCCATGCAAATGTCCATGTTCGCCTAGCCGACATTTATGTTGCGCTGATCAATCGTTCAAACACACATTATATAAATTGACGTTCGTCACACCCTCCACCCCCTTGGAGAAAATTTTCAACATTGAAAATTTTACTTAAAGTCAAGTTCTCAAGTCAGCAATGATCATTCAGCAACAACAAAACATTAGAAGAATTATACATTACTAGTAGACTCCTCTACCTAGTCTCTCAATTGATACTAAACTGGTTCCGGGTATAGGATCCATCCTTCAGTAATTGCTAAGGGTGAAACAACCCACATACACACAGTTTAATGCCTTAATTATCTAAGACAAACACCAAAAACAACTACTACACAATGAAATTGAATTAAGTAAACCACAAACTATCAATGAATAAATGGAGTCCACAAACTCAATCTCTATATCTAGCTGGCTTCACGGTATTTCGTTTCGGCCGCTGAATGCGTTTATTTCCATCTCCCTCAGAATCACTCCCTTCGGATTCGAACTCAGTTTCTTCTTCTCGCGAATCAAGGTAACCTTCACCTTCATGCTTCTTCAACTTATCAACGTACACAATTTTCGGCTGTGCCCGTGGTGATTTTTGTATTTTATACAAAACCGGACTTAGCTTTTCTTTAACTTGGTACGGACCAGTGTACCATCGGGTCCATTTCTCTTTCAATCCGACTCTGGTCCTTGGATAGAAATACCACACCAAACTACCAGGTTCAAACTCCACCGGTTTAACTCTCATATCATAGCGAAAAGCACGTTGCGTTGCTTGGCGCTGCATAAATTTTCTAGCAATTGTAAAGTCTTCTTGCATCCTGGAAACCTGTTCATAAACAAAATCATCAACAGACAAACTAGCAGGTAAGACTTGACTATCTCCTAAAACAAGATCAATAGGCAGACAGGTTTCTCGAGAGAGAAACAGGCGATTCGGCGTGAATCCTGTGCTCTCGTTCTCGCTTGCTCGGTACGCCGCAAGAACATAGGGTAAGTGCACGTCCCAATCACGTTGACGTTGAGAGACCACTTTGCCCAGCATCGAGTTGAGTGTGCGGTGAAAGCGTTCCACCGCACCGTTACTACTCGGTTTGTACGGCGTAGTTCTCGTCTTGTCGATGCGGAGTCGCTGGCAGAGATCGCGAAACAGGGCGGACTCGAAGCACGCCCCCTGATCGGTCACAATCTGTCGCGGGCACCCGAATCGAGAGATGAATTCCTTCACCAGCACCCGAGCGACTGTAGTTGCTGTCTGATTCCGGATCGGATAGGCTTCGGCCCATCTGGAAAAATGGTCCACGACTGTTAAGATGTATCGATAACCAGAATTAGATAACGGATGTGGCCCCGTTATATCGATTCCGATACACTCTAGTGGGTTTCCCACTGTCAAGTTCTGAAGTTTTCCTTGTCTCGGCGGCTTTCCTCTCCAGTAACAAGCACAGACTTCACACTTCTTAAGAACTCGTCGCACATCATCTCGCCAACTTGGCCAATAAGCCCGGCGTTGGACTTGTCCCATAGTTTTTCGGCATCCCAAATGTCCTCCTGACATTCCTCCATGAGCCAGTTCAATCAATCTGTCCCGACGTTGTGGTGGCATGACAATCTGGAACCACTTCGTCCGACCAGTTTCTGGATGCAACCATTCCCGCATCAAGATACCATTTTGCAAAGACAATTGAGGCCATTGTGCCACCAAGGTCTTGATTGTTCGACTTTGTGATCGCAGCATCTCCATAGTTGGCGGTTCTGCTGACTCCAACTGTTTCGTCACAATCCAGCCAAGTTCCGGATCGTTCCGTTGCTCCTCTCGTATGTCATTGGTTTCCCAGCCGGTTGGTAGATCGGATGATTGAAGCGTCGGTTCGGTCAACACTCGTACCGCATCAATCCGATGTGGCCATCTCGACATTGCGTCTGCATTGCCATGCGAAGCTCCTGCTCGGTGCTGTATCTCGAAGCTAAACTCTTCTATAACAGTGAGCCATCTGGCCTGCTGCCCGATCGGAAGCGGCGTTCTTCGGAGCCATTGCAAGGCCGAGTGATCCGTTCGAAGGATGAACTTTCGACCTAGCAGGTACTGACGGTAAGTCTTCAAAAAGTGTACTACTGCTAAAAGTTCCCTTTTTGTCACATCGTAGTTTCTTTCGGCTTCGGAGCAGACTCTACTTCCATAGCAGATTACACGTTCTCGCCCTTGTTGTCGTTGAGACAGAACGGCACCAATTGCGTCTGCGGATGCATCAGTGTCTAGCACATATTGGTCAACATCGTTCGGGAGAGCCAGAATCGGTGCTTCCGTTAAGCGCAGCTTCAGCTCACAGAAAGCCTTCTCACAGTCTTGAGTCCATTCAAACCGGAGACCTTTTTGTGCCAGCGAGTGTAAAGGTCGCGCAACCTTCGCAAAACCCGGAACAAATTTGCGGTAGTACGAACAAAGTCCAATGAAGGAACGTGCTTCTTTCAGTGACTTTGGCGTAGGCCATTCTTCCACCACTCGAATCTTTTCTGGATCAGTTCCAACTCCTTGACCACTTACCACATGTCCGAGAAATAACACCTGGCGTCTGAAGAGATGACATTTGCTGGGCTTCAATTTCAGTCCAGCTTCGCCCAGTCTCTCCAACACTCGTGTGATTCGTTCCAAGTGAGACTTCCAATCGGCGGCAAACACTATTATATCGTCCAGGTACACCAGGCAAATTTCAAAATTTAAACCTGCCATCACAAGACTCATCATTCTTGAAAAGCTTGCAGGTGAGTTGCTTAAACCAAACGGTAAGACTCGGAATTGAAAGCTACCTCTTCTCGTAAGGAAACCTGTCTTATGTCTGTCTTGCGGATCAACTGCCAGCTGGTGGTAACCTGCACGAAGGTCAAATGTACTGAACCATGTTGCACCTGCGAGCGAATCCAAACTCTCACTGATGAGTGGAAGCGGGAATGCGTCAGGTCGAGTTTTGGTGTTGACAGCTCGGTAGTCCACGCAGAACCGAGGTGTTCCATCTTTCTTCTTCACGATGACCACATTACTGGCCCATTCTGATGTCGACGGCTCGATCAACTTCAGCCGGAGCATTTGGTCCACCTGTTCGTCTATCATTGGAAGTAAAGCCAGTGGTTGACGACGTAAGGTTTGTCGGACTGGTCGTTCTCCTCCAGTGTCAATCTTGTGCTGCAAAATATCCGTGTAGCCATAGTCCCATTCGTGTAAAGAGAATGCTTTACGGTGTTGCAACACTATTTGCTTCAGCTGCAACCGTGCTTCTGGCGTGACATCCTCTGCTACATCAGTCCATAATGGCGACAACACTTTTTCGATTTCTTCGTTAGAAGGCTCCGTGTGACTCTCTATCACTTGGCCGCAGCTGGACACCTGGCCATCGTTAGCATTCTCGCCATAGACTGTGACGATTTCGGTTGCACATTGGAGTCCTTTCTTTAGTCTTACTGCACTAGTTGTCGGATTCAAAATTCTCAGAGGCAAATCGATAGCGCGTTCTGGCAGCAGAGTCCCAGCCACCAGCACTCCGGAGTCGAGCAGTTGAGGTTGAGTCGCCCAACTTCTTCCACAGACATCACCCAATTTCGCTAGGATGGCGTATGCTTCAACGTTCATTTCGCTTAACGCTGGCACTTGCACGTCATGTGCCAACGCCACTTTGCGACACATTGAAGGTGCTGCTCGACAATGAATGCCGACTTCATGCCCATTGATCGTGATTGTCTTCTTACCAAAGTTCCACTGGACTTGCTGACTTTCAAGCCAGGACAGGCCCAGGATCAGTTCTGAAATCTGTTCTGTCACCAAGCAGTGTGCATCGAATTGAAGTCCATCGATTTCCACGGTTAGCTTCGTTTCGCCAATAACCCGGATCTCCGTTCCATTTGCAGCTTGTAACAGTTGTCTGGAACATTTAACATCTGCTTTCTTTACCATGGAGCTCGGAACTAACGACAGTTCGCATCCTGTGTCAATCAAGGCAAACGTCGTTTTACCATTGACTTTCACCGACAGGTAAGCGTTGCTGCTACCCTGTACATGGTTCGAGCGGACAGCTACTGGCGGTTCCTCACTGGAAGCTGGACCAAGTTGTGTCGAAACCGGACCAGGACAGTCTCTCACCAGATGGTCGGACTGGCCACAGCCGAAACAGGTTCTTGGCGTCTTTCTTCTCACCTGATTTGGCGGTTGACTTTCCTCAGCGGTTTCTGGTCGACCACGAGTTCTTTCCCACTGACGTCTGGTTGTGGAGGCGGTTGCCGCTGGTAGTTCCTTCGGCTTCGACTCCCAGTGCCCTCGTCCGTCCAAACGTTTCTCCAGACTCGCCATCTGTCGTCGCTGCGATTCCAGCTCGTCTCGGATGAGTTGTAGCATTTTCTCCAAATGTCCATCATCTTCTCTCACCATCTTAGCTCGTGTAGGTCGACGGTCGGATTGATCAGAATCTCGTCGTTCGGCTTTCTGATAACCCTCGAACCTCATGGCTAGGTTGTATTCTTTGTCCAACGTTTCCGCTTCACGCTCACGAACTTTCATTGCCAGTTCTTTGTCTCGGAGAGCGTCAATAAATGCTCGAATTGCTATGGCTTCACTGTGACTCGTTGTCGGTCCAGGAAAAGCAAGGATCATTAATCGTCTAATATCTTGCACCAATGAACCAAGTTCCTCACCTTCTCTCTGTCGTCTGGTGTTTAATTGCGTTTGGTACAATGTGGTTTGATCTGTTCCACCGTACCTCAACTTTAGTTTCTGAATCAGGTCGTCTGACGTCATCACATTGGCTGAGTCGAACTCCCAAAGCAGTTGATTGGCCGGTTCCACTAACGCACACATCAGCTGATGAAGTTTTTCTTCTTCCGTCCATCCATTGTGTTTTGCGCACACCTCAAATTTTCGGACAAAAGCTTGGACTGCAGTTTTACCATTGTACGTGCCAATCTTAATCCATTGTCTATTGGAACGCAGTGTAGACATCATGGTTTGGTTGTCCGACAACTTCTCCAACTGTCCTTTCTCTTCTGTTGACTTCACATTCGGACCCGGTTGTGGTTCTACGGTCGACCCAGGTTGACCTTCATCAGCCATCACCGTTTGAGTGGCGACGGACGTTGTGACCTTCGCCGCTGGATTCAGCGTAGTGAGTTCTACCGTCGTCGGCAAGAGCGAAGGACGTCCTTCAGTTCGTTCCTTACCGACTTGTACTGGAACTTCTTGGCATGGCTTTCTGTAGATTTCACGGCTCCACGTTTCCATTGTTGTCGTTGCTCCAAACGAAGTCGGAATCGACATCACCGTTGGTAGGTAACCGGAACTCAGGTGCCCACGACTGATTGCAACCGGACGACGTTCCTGAAATGACCCAGGCACCGCCCAGATCGAAGGTTGATTGAAAGGCGTTGCACTTGAATGTGTTGGTATACCAGCGCTTTGTTTTCCGTAGGTGAAAGGAACCGAAGACAGCGACGCAGAACTCGTGAGACTGGGACGTGCACTTTCGTCGAGGGCAGCGTACCAAGCGTGAGTCGGATGACGAACACTATCGCTCATCTGCTGTGTCATCGGTTGTCTCATCTGTCGACCAGTATCTGAAACTAGACACTTAACATTAGTCTGTGTTTCATAACATTTATCAATAAACATCTCCTGTTGTCCAAGCATATTCTTTTTCCAATGATGTTTAAATGTAATTTCCTGATCACTAATTTCACTCATTTCATCTATTTCATTGTCTTGTTGACCAAAATCACTCACTTCTAATTCAGACTCACCCAAGTCCATTAAGTCCATTGGTCGAGTAAATCTTCTATGTAAACCCACTTCCGGTTCTACTTCCGCCTGTTTTTCCAATTCAGCCATTAAAACTCCGATTCTGGTACCACGTGTAGCGTACGCGTCATCGCCCTCTGGCGAGCGAGCGCCCTGTTGTAAGGCTTTGGCTGGCTGGACCAAACGTGCGGGATTTGAACCCTGAGCAGTGGGGAACTTTACTCTTTCCTCTACATCACTTGTGTCGAGCACTATATAATTTTCTGGTACCAAGGATATTTCCTGACATATGTCTGCGTGTGTTAAAGGTCCTTCTGCCTTTACAACAGTATTTTCGGCGGGAAAGTTCCCGCCTAAACGACCAACTTCCCGCGCTAACTGTGACATGCTACTTTCTAATTTCTCCTGGCGCAAGATAAATCCCCTCATCATTGCACACAATTCAACAACTTCACCTGTAGAAATGGCAGCTGAATTTGCTGTCATCATTTTAATTATGTTTCACAATGACTTATATTAATTTTATTGTAATTTAAATGAATTAAAGTCAGTTATTACGGTTAATTGTCAATGTTCTCTAATCAGCGAATAAAGAATTAAAATCTACACGCTAGTGTGATAATTATCAAACAGATACATTTGCGAACATACGGAATCTATTTCTGTTTCTCTTTATCGGAGAAATCACAAATTAGCTTACTTATCGTTAATTCAACAATTCAATAATCAAACTTTACACATGCTTGCATTTGACGACACAAACTACCGATCGATACCAAAAATACAATTAAAACAACTGGAATCGATACTCAACCTCTAACCGGAAGAAAACACTGATTCACAAGTATTTCCAGTCGATCATACGACTTCGATCCGTCGAAATATAACTGCACCAACACGTCCGACAGCGACGAAAACAACACAGAAAAAGCGCACGTCTCACTTCGACGACATCCACACAGAAAAGGCGCGTAGCAGGCCAGGCCTCGCTGTTTTATAGACAGTTCACTTGGCGCCAAATATTCCCGGGCATTTCTGACCAATGAGAAACCTCCATTCTGTCAGGCGCACACCGAAATCTACCGCGCTAGTTCAGGATTGGTGCTCTATTAATAGAATTAATGAGATGCGGCGCCATGCAAATGTCCATGTTCGCCTAGCCGACATTTATGTTGCGCTGATCAATCGTTCAAACACACATTATATAAATTGACGTTCGTCACACATATACTCGGCCAATTCGTCACAAATTATTAACAAATTATATTCTTGGGTAAAATGGAAAACTCCACTACTGGCTAAGATACTTTTCCCCATACATTTCACTCATGACCACATGTCTTTCTCACTGATTCACACTATTCCATTGAAGTCTCCTCCACACATTTCTTGAACAGGTTCACATGCAATCTTCGACATGAGCTTCTTTTCTTGTTATGTCTCTATGCTGTTAGCGGTTGAAGACAATCCTGTTCGATCATGGTCTTGTACGGTGTATACTGTATAGTCAGATCTGGAGCAAATCTGTTTCTTGAAGAGGTGCTATACAAATGAGCATTTTAAATTACAATTGCACATCTCATTCCTGTACAAGGCATTTCCAACCGATTCAAACTCACCCTGAAGAAGCGTTATCCCATACACTTTCCCTATTAGTTCAGACTAATTCCCACTGAAGTGACATTTCTCATCCACTTCTCTCCAACCAGACCACAAATCATATCTGCATTTCCACAGCATGAGAGTGTTAGCGATTTCATTTCTTAGCCTCAGCATATGGAGGCAGGTGGCCAGTCCTCTCCCTCGCCGTCTAATCTTCCAACGGACAGTGTACGGTCAGTCTACTCATTATGTTGAGTTGGCTAGGGAGCGAAGGTGGGGCATAATCTTGAAACCAATTTCTGTCCTGGTAGAGATTTGACACCACACCTCGTCTGACAGTCCAGCACCTTAACCGCTACACTATGGCCTAGTCAAAGGAAGTCAGACATTCTGAACTTACAGCTGCCTGACACTGCCGATCACTTGACCGACAGGAGCTTCCACCTGGAGTTCCATCGCACAGCAGAGAAGATTGGCACAGCAGCCGCATCGAGCTCGGCACTTGAAGTGACGCGTAACACGCATCACCTCCTGTTAACAAATTCACTTATGGTAAGTTAAGGGGTAAGGTAGAGTAGTTACGTAAGATAATGTAAAAAAACTAATGTTAATAGCATATATCAAGTCACGCATCACCTACATATTAAAGATACCAAGGTAAGTCAAAGTAGGTCAGAGTTGTGCTATGTTTTGTGTGAGGTAAGGTAGGATAGGTTAAGGTGAGGTGATTTACTCTCCGTCTTCTCTTGAGACGCATGCGCTCTACATTTTGCTCGTTGCTGTGGAATTTTATTTTCCTTCTTTTGACGGAATGAAGTGCGCTATTCGTCCATTGAATTCCCTAATATCGTCTTCTCCACTTCTGTCCGTGACCTTGGTGTCACCTTGGACTCTGAACTCACCCTCTCCCAGCATATTTCGCAGCTGAGCCGGGGTTGTTATTTCCAGTTACGTCAGCTCCGTGTGGTCTCCCGCTCTCTCTCTCCCAAGCACGCAGCTACTCTCGTTCATGCTTTCATTACCTGTCGACTTGATTACTGCTGTTCTCTCTATATTGGTCTCCCTCACACTCGACTGCATTGCCTTGAACACGTTCTACGCTCTGCTGCGCGCCTCGTTGGGCGCATCCCTAAGTTTGGTCGCGTGTCTGACTACATGCGTGACGTCCTCCACTGGCTTCCTTTTTCGCAACGCGTTGTATACCGGGTTGCTTCTATTGTCTGGCAGTGTCAGCTTGGCCGCGCTCCTTTCTATCTACGTGAGCTCTGTTTTCCAGGGTCCGCACTTCTTGGTCGCTGTTCACTCCGTTCCACCGCCCGCGGTGTGTTACATGTTCCTTTCGCTCGCACTGCAACCATGCAACAGCGAGCATTCTCCGTTGCCGGTCCCACTATCTGGAATGGCCTTCCTGTTGGACTGCGGTCTCTCCCTCGAGACTCGTCCACCTCTTTCTTCTCTGCGCTTAAGGCTGTTCTCTTTCGTCGAGGTTGGGCTGGGAGCGCCTCTGAATAGTTGCCTTGAAGAGCGCGCTATATAAATGTCCAATTGATTGATTGATTGATTGGCCGTTGTTCCTATTCGTCCATTGGCCGTTGTTAACTCATCTGTTCTTTGTGGTGTCACGACAAATGGTTCACACTCTTCCAGCTGTTAATTTGAGCTTTGCTTTCATCGAGAATCCAGCTTCTAGTTTCAGTTATAATATTCATCGAGAATCCAGCTTCTAGTTTCAGTTATAATATTCATCGATTATCCAGCTTCTAGTTCATTGGCCATCCAACTTCTAGGTTGAGCTCTATTTTTTATCGTCATCCAGCTTCTAGTTTGAGATATAGTTTCATCGGCCATCCAACTTCTAGTTTAAGCTCTATTTTCATCGCTCTTCCAGCTTCTAGTTCGAGCTATATTTTCATAAACCCGGGTTTTAGGGGAAATTATTTCGTATTATTTGCACTGCTTGAGCGATGAAAACTTGTCATAGTAAAACTCAGACTAGAAGCTGGATGATCGATGAAAATATAGATCAAACTAGAAGCTGGAAGATCGCGAGGGGTAGTTAACCCGGTGCATATTTTAACTGTGTAAATATTGGGACAAATGTCCCAGTAGTTTTAGGATTTGTCCCAGTAGTTTGGGTGATTAGTCCCAAGTAATACACTACTTTTAATGTTATTTTACAATATTAGAACGAGTGATCTCTCTTTCACTATGACAATCTGAGAACGAGCCATCGACTGTCAGTGTCTTTGGATACTGTTAATGATCGGTTATTGATATCACTCATTGGAATGGACACTGCATAAACAGTGCATATTTTGACCCGAGGCCATGCGCAGCCAAATTCCTTAACAAAGACAGACGCAAAGGACATTCGGATCCGGACATTTACGCTACGCAGTTCTACCGTTCTACGTGCAGAAGTTTTTCCGCAGTAACTAATCTTGCCTTTGCTAACTAAATTGGAAAATAAAGTTGGTCTTGTTTGCTAGTTAAAACTATCATTGTTTGTTGCAGCTGCAGCTCCTCCACTGGGTCACAGACTCACAGTCAGTCACCCTGTCAGTGACTTATTTATATCAATTATTTTGGTGGAATGACTGAACTAATTATGTCATATTATTTTTCAAACTTCTATGCATGACTTAAATAATGATAGTCCTCTATGTATAATAATACAAAGTAAATTTTGGTAAAATAAAGTGGGTAAAATGGGCTGCATTTGGAAAAAAATGCTCTCAAATGCTTTGTCGGCCATAGACGTACCCCACTGGTGAAGCTTACGACGCTCCCTCATTTGTCGTGGCCATTTTGTCCCAGTAGGCCTTGTCCAAATTCTCTAAAATTGGGTGGTCGTCCTGGGTGGTCGTCCTGGTGGTAGTTCTTAAGACCTCGGTGCTTGCTACAATTTCTATCCCCCGTCTCTCTATCCTCCAATCACTCCTTTCCAAAACAACCATAAGATCACCTATAATTCTTCGCCTTCACCTCTTCGATCATCATAACCTGCTTTCCAACCAGCGTCAGAGACTGAATATTCCATAAAGTTACAATCTCTTCCAAACAAGCAGTGCGAACTCGGTCCTATAGGCTACCTACCTCCTAAATCTTTCCAGTCTTGTTGTCAAGACCTTAAACCTCAAGACCAAGACCAAGACCAAGACCTTGAACCTCGAGACCAAGACCAAGACCAAGACCTTGAACCTCAAGACCAAGACCAAGACCTTGAACCTCGAGACCAAGACCAAGACCAAGACTTTGAACCTCGAGACCAAGACCAAGACCAAGACCCAAAAAAATCCCATTCAGGCCAAGACTTCTTTTCCTTACACAAAAATTGTGGAGTCGATATTTTAATGAAAAGATGAGTCGTTTATTTTATTCAAGCAAATGAACTTTAAATGCAGACTGCAGAGAATTCGGAATTCGTATTTACAAAAGTCCTTCATACAAACATGTTATTCCACATGCCTTTTGTATTTTATTAAAAAAAACAATTCGCTCACAATTTTCTGACCATGAGCCTCATAAAAATTCCACCACGTGAAAAATACCTTCCATAGCTAGGTGCTGAAGTTGCTGGCACACGCAGTAACTTTTCAAGCACTTGATGTAAATGTACAAATCGTGAGCCTTTTTGATAACCTCCCATGGTTTATCAAACCGTCTGGCTTCAGAAACAAGTCTCCACAGGGCTTCCATATACAGCATAACTTAGTTGCTGCTGCCAATGGGTTTTCCTGACCAACAAGACTTGCATCCTTCCGTAGGTATTTGTTGTAGGTTATGATGCAAACAGGTTTGAGAAGTCTTAAAATTCTTGAGTTTTGTTAAATGACTGTTCATATTGACAGCCGGTCTTGGTCTTGGTCTTGCGAGACCAAGACCAAGACTTTGAACCTCAAGACCAAGACCAAGACCAAGACCTTGAACCTCAAGACCAAGACCAAGACCAAGACCTTGAACCTCAAGACCAAGACCAAGACCAAGACTTTTAAAAACGAACTCGAGTGCACTCGAGACCAAGACCGAGGTCTCGAGGACAACAAGTCTGAATCTTTCCCTTACCTCACTCTCCGTTTCAACCCCAAACACCACCCACCTTATATCTGTCTGACTGTCTGCCTGACTGACCTCTTGGATCTTGACCTGGAACCGATTTCACCCCCACCCCTCCTATCGATTATGATTTTTATTGAGCGCCTGAATATAAGCTGGTTCCCGCGACTTCGCCTTTTTGAGCGCTGCATAAATCACGAGATTACGATTACGATAGTAACTACTTTGCAAAAATTCAAGGATGATAATTTATATTACATTATGTTACAATAACTTGGAACTCTGTAATGAGCGCTTTATCAATTTACAATTGTTTTGTTTTGTGCAGGTGTTAAAATATGACATTTTATACATACTCACGTACGCGATTTGCTAATTACCAAGGAATTTATATCAGGTCCTTGGCTAATCACGTGATTGTAGGTGTGCGATTTTCGAACGTGGTTGTTATTCGTAAGTTCTTATATTTCAGAACTCTCTGCGAAATGATCAAAATTTCTTGTTTTACCTTGAAAATCTTGGGGCCATTATTGTGCTATTAGTTTTAAGTAAATTTTTACCTTGAGTTTTGTATTGATTTTCTTTGTTTTTGTGTGTTCGAGTAAATACTTATAAAAATGGCGACGCAGGAGACGGCAGTTGCAGGCGAGAGCAGTTTGATAGTGTTGCTTTACCTATAACAGACAGGATCCTGAAAAATTTATTAAAATGAGATCAGACAAAATACTAACGCTAACTGGAGTTAGTGTATTTCGTGGTGACCCTTTAATGGTTTGTGTTCACAAGTCTTTTCAGTTGAAACATAGGGCCTACAGAGGAAGGTAGTAGGCCCTATGTCAAAACTTCCTTCAGGAACAAATTCTGGTTCTAGCAATAAGTGAAAAAATCGATTACAAGGCCTGTTGTTTTCTTTGTTGTCAACCACGTGACGAACGCTATCGTGAAGTTCAAACAACAGTCATTAACCAAACTATGTTGAAAATTTATGAATTGCGTAAGGGGCCATCCATATATTACGTACACAAAAATCCGGGAAAATTGGACCCCTCCCCCTGTTCGCAAGCGTACTTTCTTCACCACCACCACCCCCCCTGCGTACGTACGCTTGACGCATACCCCCCCCCCCCCGAAGACCAGCTGCAGAAAGTGTATAAAGAGGGCAGAAAATGTATCTCGACAGCCCGATTGTCTGCACTTTAGGCCAGATTGAATGATGAGTGAAGGGCCAATATAGACAAATTATAGGTGTCTCGTTCAAAGCACAGAATAACTGCACATGGCTTTTATATAATGTAATAAAATGCCATCGGAAGACTATAGGACAATACAGAGTTTCAAAATAGGCTAATGTGGACGTCATTATTAAAAATTTATTTTGTGTACGTACACATTTTGTCCCCCCTCTCCCCCCTCGTTCGCACCCGTACGCAAAATCGCCAAAATCCGACCCCCCTGCCCCCTAATTGCGTACGTAATATGTGGATGGCCACTAATGATAAGTGGACAGTTATATGTTTTCGAAATATGGCTTCTCGCAAATTGAACGATCAGTGGTGTGCAGACGGAGATAAGATAAGTTAAGGTAAGATAAGAATATTCTTTAATATGCCAGTTGCTATCCGCATTTTGGTTAACATACATGGTTATGATCAAACATCATGGTTGTGATCAAACATCGGCAAAGCAGTCCACATATCCTTAAATCCGATATAACATCTTTATGATGAAAGTTTTCCTCCTCATGCCAACAGCGGAAGAGATTGTGCCATTACGAACCCGTGGGCGCAGTTGGTAAGGCCGCAGCCTTGACCGGTGTGAGCAGGTCATACAATACATGACCCCCATCCGCCAGTATTGCAGCGAAGAGGCTGGAATCAGCCTCGGCGCATAGCTGTTCAAAGGAGGGAATGTTTTCATGGAGGTAATGATACCTGATTTGTCAGCGCATTACGGACTGGAGCCGGTCCGATCAAATAAAGCCCCACCAACGGGGGTGTACAGCAGCGTGGGAGGTGTATAGATAAGGATGTTAATATGGAGAGTGAAGAGAAATTTGCTCTGAGTCAAATAATGGTTATCCCATTAAAGATTTGAAAGATTAAACATGGAAGTGGCAGAGGATTTAATATTCTAAGTTATCAGGTGCACTCTGTGCTGTACAGATATGCACATTTTCTGCCCTCTTTATGTGACACAGCGTCGGAGTAGTTTAGTTTCATAAGCGATGATGACACCCCTCCATAATGGGCGATGATAGTAATTTTTAGGTGATCTGAATGATACCAGTGTAGTGTACTATACTTACTTGCGCCGGTAATACTATTATGCTGTAGTGTAAGGTAAAATTATTGCAACCGAACATTTTATAACTTGTGTAATGCCATTATTAATGGGCGAGGCATTAACCAGCGGCACACCAACATCTATTCATGTTGACCCTGAAGTGTGGGCTGGTTTAATATGTTTCCTACATCCCGGTTGAAATCAACATAAAGAACTATGTGAAGTCTGCAAATTCTGAAGACTTTTGGGCACTGGCTTTCATAAAATGTATAACCCTGGTAATAAAAGATATGTGGGCATTGAATAACCTTTGACCTCAAGACCAAAGTTTGAGGAGTTCCTGTATGGTATTTACTTCTAATTTTGTTATCTTTACTTTGTTAAACTGGTTTAAACTGATTTAAACTCAGAATTAGAGCTTAAATTTAATTGCAATGGAAGTTGCACCAATTTCCTTCTTTAACTCCCACACATAAAAAATTCAGGGAATTTCAGCAGCTTCTGTTGATTAGTTACTTCTATAGCACCAGTATCTAATGAACAAGCTTTCATAATAATAATAATAATAATAATAATAATAATAATAATAATAATAATAATAATAATAATAATAATAATAATAATAATAATAATAATAATAATAATAATAATAATAATAATAATAATAATAATAATTTGTTCTTTAGTTAAGCGCCTGCAAACGCTGTACAGTGAACATACATATAGTAGAAACGGCAGCCATGCAGGGCGCATCACATACATGTATACAGTAGAAGCACATGATAACAGTTTTACAGGAGTCGAATATAACTATTTAAGCGGCAGCCACACGGCGCTAACATTCATTTAACCACCGCCACCTACTGAGTGCAAGGCTGAAAAAACCTTGTAGAGGTCTACGGGGTTCGATCTTGGTACCTTCAGCTCTTCACGCCAGTGTGTTATCCATTACTCTACGGACCCCCCCCCTGATGTTGAGTTGCATTACAGTGCCTTTGGTGTTTATTGGTTTTGTTTACAATACTAAATTTAGTGTAATGTTTATCATATTTTTGTTTTACGATACTTAGTCTAATGTAATTTGCTGCCGTAAGAAATGGACCCAACTACCAATGTTTCTCCGATGCTCAAACTCTTGTTCTTTATTCAAGCAATTCCTCAAAGCTCACTATTTCTCCTTGCTTTCAAACAGCTGAATATATAACCGCTTTTCAACTGCATGCGCGACTTGCCATCTTACTTCCCTGGTGATGCCAGTCTCAAATCTGGTAACTTATTAACTGAGGCATTTGTGTAAAAACAACTTGTTCATATGGTGATCACATTGTAATTGTTACCACTGTGTATGGCTAATGACTTTGATTCAGTGGCTAGTTTTAAGTATTTTTTACAGGGCTTTCAGTTGTGATAAACTTCATAAATCTACTGTTGATTAAGTTTGTCGAGTATTGTCTTAAGCGTGTTGTTTTTTCTGTTATAGAGTGGCATTCCTATTGTTTACTTAAAACTGTTGCAGACAGGAGATGGCTTCCGCTTACATTAAGTCTGCCTCAGAAATTAACGTTCAAGAGCTCGTGGCACAAGTGCTTAAAAAACATGGATGGCAAGTGAAATATGGAATCAAAGCTGAATCGCCTGGAGTGTTTTCGTCTTTCCCTCTAAAAGCTGAATCGCCTGAAGTGTTTTCGTCTTTCCCTCTAAAAGCTGAATCGCCTAGAGTGTTTTCGTCTTTCCCTCTAAAAGCTGAATCGCCTGGAGTGTTTTCTTCTTTCCCTCTAAAAGCTGAATCGCCGGAGATGGCTTCCGCTTACTTTAAGTCTGCCTCAGAAATAAACGTTCAAGAGCTCGTGGCACAGGTGCTTAAAAAACATGGATGGCAAATAAAATACGGAATCAAAGCTGAATCGCCTGGAGTGTTTTCGTCTTTCCCTCTAAAAGCTGAATCGCCTGAAGTGTTTTCGTCTTTCCCTCTAAAAGCTGAATCGCCTGAAGTGTTTTCTTCTTTCCCTCTAAAAGCTGAATCGCCGGAGATGGCTTCCGCTTACTTTAAGTCTGCCTCAGAAATAAACGTTCAAGAGCTCGTGGCACAGGTGCTTAAAAAACATGGATGGCAAATAAAATACGGAATCAAAGCTGAATCGCCTGGAGTGTTTTCGTCTTTCCCTCTAAAAGCTGAATCGCCTGAAGTGTTTTCGTCTTTCCCTCTAAAAGCTGAATCGCCTGAAGTGTTTTCTTCTTTCCCTCTAAAAGCTGAATCGCCGGAGATGGCTTCCGCTTACTTTAAGTCTGCCTCAGAAATAAACGTTCAAGAGCTCGTGGCACAGGTGCTTAAAAAACATGGATGGCAAATAAAATACGGAATCAAAGCTGAATCGCCTGGAGTGTTTTCGTCTTTCCCTCTAAAAGCTGAATCGCCTGAAGTGTTTTCGTCTTTCCCTCTAACAGCTGAATCGCCTGAAGTGTTTTCGTCTTTCCCTCTAACAGCGGAATCGCCTGAAGTGTTTTCGTCTTTCCCTCTAAAAGCTGAATCGCCTGAAGTGTTTTCGTCTTTCCCTCTACCAGCCATTCTGCCTCCGGATGTGGTGCCTGCGGTAATTGAGGTAATTGCAAAAGGAAGCTAATACGGCATAACTGAAATCCGGTTCGGTAAACTGATTCTGCCGATTTTTGGACTATCCGGAATTATCCGAATCCGGAATGTTTAACCTGTCGATTAATAACAGTTGTTTTCTTCGAAGGGTTCGCTATGGACTAATAACAATTTATAGTCCACTCTCATATAATTGTAATTTTGATTGTTACTGCTTACTAAGGCTGTCAACAGGCCCCCGAATAACCGGGCACCCGTTCGAAGGGTTGCACCCGGGCCCTTAAATCAATTTTAGAAACCTTCCATGTATCTGCTACAAGCCGCCGGGACCGGCGACCGTTAGCCCTATATGGGCCTGAAGTGCATTTTTGCACTATAAGATCACAGGCCATACAGCTCTGCTTGTGGTGCATTTTTGCACTTATGCGCTACTGGACTTGTTACCGCATCTCTAAATTTATTAGTCTTTGCTTAGCGTAAATTTTGGTGGTTGCTATGTGCGAGATTTCAGTCACAGCAACAACAAGAGTAGCTTTTAATCCAAATTAATAGGCTCCATAGAGGGTTAGGCTTGTCAATCAGTGAAGAAATATATTATGGGATAGGGAAGGGGTGACTGGCTGTTGTTCCATCCTACGGCCTTTAGCTGACGCCAAGCCATTAGCCAATGATGATTAACTTGAAATTAGGCCTTAGTGCATAGATTTGTTACTAGTCGGAATCGACAAGTAATGGCCTATTCTATCCGGTACGCAGAATCGGCAAAAAACAAAATCGGTAATGCCCTAGTAGCTGACAAACCTGTAATAACGCTGCCTCTGGGAGCCATATCTAGAACCACCTTATAACAAGGTTGTGTTATGACGAATCTGTTTTCTAGAGCTGAACTAACTTTAGGATCCATGTCTCCAAGAGTCTATTTAATTGTTAAAGTACTTATTATTGTATTGTACTTCAAAACTTATAAAGCGCCTCTACCCAGTGCCCACCAATTAAAGGCGCTCCCAGTGTGAAAATGCTTGAGAATAAAGGCTAGTTTTAAGACAATGAAAAGCTGTGGCAGGATCAAAGGAGGAGGCTGATTCCACAATGAAGGACCAGTACTAACAAAGGAATTAGACTGGGCCATATTGGCTTTAAATGGAATCAGATTTACACGTTTCAGTCCTAATGCATGAAACAGTTTTGCTTCTTCGTCTACTTCGAATAAGCAACATTAAGGTTTATTATATCCATAAATAAACCTGTGCAAAACAAATATTTTAAAACCATCTTAATTTTGAGTTTCTTTCGTTGGTTTATGAAGTCATGCACAACGTTTGCATTCAAAGTCCATTTAATTATTTATTAAAGTGCTTATTATACATGCAGAGTCTATTTATTTATTAAAGTACTTATGCATGCAAAGTCTGTTTATTTATTTATTCATTTATTTAATAAAAGACTGGGCGTCATAGGTGCACACCCTCACACGCGCAGCTGAGGGAACATTGCACCGTACCGTCGTTGATATGCGTTCGTTGATGCCTTGTTGCAGGTGGTGGTGCCAGATCATCTGGAGAATATACCTTAGAAATCCATCCAAGACTCAAGTGGAGGCTGAATTCGTTTTATAGTACGTTATCGATGGGGGCGAGGATTGGACTTGTTCGAAATTAATCTTTCAATTAATCTAACCAAAATTAGTTTTAATTGGAACAGTTCAGATTCTGTAGGTACGAATTTAAATCAAATCAGATAGCTTTATTAGAATAACACATTCAATAATAGCACATCAATCAGATTATGCTGTTAATTAAATTAAAGTATAAATTAAAGTTTGTCACAAATAAAAAAAGGAGATAATGATTAGTGCAATTCTAATGGGATGCCACTAAGGGCATCTAATTTAGGTACTCTCGTTAAAGACGGCCAAACAAGACGAGATTCTCATTCTAACACCCGCACGCCAGTTGAAATTTTTAGGTAGCTGTTGCATTATGTTTGACACGCAATATTATCGTGTTTCTACTTCAGTAGTGAAAAGCAGTCAAAATAAGCTACAGTAAAGTTAGTTAACAGAGTCTAATGTTTTACGTCAAAATCTCAAGTCAAATTGAGTACTGCCTGAATATTATTTTTAATGGAAATCCACATCCGATGTGGTCGAATCCCAGCAAATGGGATACGTGTCACCCGGCGTTAAAAGGAAGGGGACGCCAAAATGAGAGTTAAAATAAATAATATTACTCTTAATTTCGATGGAAGTTTAACTATTTTATCCCAAATACATTTATAAGATTTAATTTTGGCGCTCAAAAAATAGCCAGTTATATCCTCATTACTTACAAACCAGTTATCAGGTACGAATTTGGCGTCCCATTGAGCACTAAGGGGCACCATATACTATCTGTATTGTTCATGTTTTTTTCATTAAAATTTATAATATGGCCATTCGATATATTTGGAAACTGTGAAATAAATAAAACATGAAGGGTGCGCCAATTTCATACTTCGTCCCCCGGGCGCAAAATATCCTGGGTACGCCGCTGACTTCATTCCCTATATTCAGTGTTTAATATAGGCCCCCTCTTCTGGGAGGGGAAACAAGGTTTCTGGGGGACCGACCAATTTTTGATAATTTCAGCCATCAACTTTCATCGAGACTTTTTCGACTTTCATCTTCGAAAAAAGTTGATGACTTTTTTAGTCATTCGTCTAACTTTTTACACTTTTTCTATAGGAATTACTGTCTCAAAAAAGTTGATGACCTTTTTTAGGAATTCTACTCACCTCTCGGGAGTAAACCGTATATCCTGGAGGGGGAATTTCCCTCCCCAAAAAGGTCTCTACGTTATAATATTACTGGCCTCTGGGGGCGAACATAAATCCTGGGGGAACTCCCCCCCCCAAAGACGTCTAGATTAAACACTGCCTATATTCATATTACAAGTAGGTAATTAGCAGTCAAACTATGCAAGGCCACAGTTTGGTCTCCAGAAATCCTCTTCATACTCATCTGCAAAACAAACGGACAAAAGAGTTTTCATTTTTATAACACCCAGTACAAGTATTAACTGACCTAATGTTAAACTTAACTTAAACAAATACATGTTAGAGATTAAAAATAGTAATAATAATGACTACAAATTATGATGCTGATGATGACGACGACGATGATGATGGTAATAAAAGAATGATTATAATGAGTCTACTTTCCTCTATCAAACGTTTATCTAAAACCGCTTTGATCCGTAACTGGAGCCACTCTGTCTCTAAGATAATAAATTAATACATATGCGTGTAAAATAGATCGTGGAAACGGTTGATTTACCAATATCGCCTGTTGTTTTGTGTCTGCTGCTCGAAATACATGAAATCCTGCAAACATAGAAGACTTGCAGGTACAATTTACGATGAACAGTGACTAATAATTAATTTATCGCTATTATTAATACACTCGGTTACGGTACTGAGAGTGTTGTTTTGATAATGCATCTACACGTACAGAGTTCAAATCATACAGAAGAAAAGCTTAGCTTGCCAGTAGTCGTGAGTTTGTGTTTGTTCGTCTGTTTGTTTGTATGTATGCGTGTACGTGTTTATGTAAGCATGTATGCATTTATTTTGTATGAATGTATGTACTTATGTATTTAGCCCTATGAATGAATTACGCATGTAGGTATCTATGCATGTACAGCATATATGTATTTATGTATGTATGTATTGGTGTATATGTGTACTTATGTATGTGAGTGTGCATGTACGTATGTATGTATGTATGCATGTGTCCGCATGAATGTATGTATGCGCATATGAATGTAGGTATATGTATATGTAAGCCTATTCGACCTTATACACGTGTTTATGTATTCATGTGTTTGTATGTAGGGTGATTTCGGCAAAACCGAGCCAATACCACTTATTCTGGCCAAAATCGCTAGTAATCCAATCTCTATGTAAAAGCAACTCCGCAGTTCCAATCGTACTCAATCCCTGCACTTAACAAACTAAGGAAATCCGAGCCAAATATAATATAAACCCAGCTAAATGCATCTTATATAGCACAGGTGAATGGGCTCGGTTTACCAGGGCAATATGGTATAGCGAGCCAGAATTTTAGATAAAGTGAGCCAAGGCTCGCTTTACCAGAAAAGTATGAATGACTAGCACATTTTCTTTTTCTTTTTATCAGGACTTGACATTTTGTAGCAGTTAACTGAACAAAACAAATAGAACATCATTCAGGGTCCATCTAAAACCTGAATATGTCACTAAAAAGGTTACTTTCATTATAACGCTTAAGCAGTTTCCAAGGCTTTCTGAAGTGTTTCTCAAAAGTAGTAGAAACGTTCATTAGATAGGCCTACAGTTATTATCACAAGTAAATGAACTAGCTCTAAACTTCCCACATACAGAAGCACATGTGTGATGGTACCACTTGCTGCAGTTTATGCACATTTCCCAGTTATCTTCAATTAGTGGGTCCGAAATGTCTCCATAAATCCACTGACAGAAAGCACATGGTGTATTGTCAGTATCTGAAGATTTATTGTTATCTGCATCTTTATTTCCTGCTTCCATTTTCTTTTTGCTCTTCTTTTTCTGACACACGTTTTTCTTGACAAGCTGGTCGGCATCATGCAGTGGTTTTCTTTTTGATGCTTTTTCCTTTCCTGGTGGTTTTACTTTTCTAGACACGTGCTTCAAAGTTTCTAAACTTGTGAGTTCATAAGAAGGTGGTTTAACACGTGGTCTTTTAATAAGAGGTCTTTCTCTGTGAGGAACTGGCAGTAATTGTGTAAATGTCAAAACACCGTTATCTGATATAATTGTGGATAAAATCAACTGTGTTTCATAGACAGCAGCTTGGAAAATCTCTAAGTCCGATGTGGTTGTAGCAGGTAGGTCAGCACAGTCACCTGATGTAGACTGACTTGTGGATGGAATCAACTGTGTTTCATAGACAGCAGCTTGGAAAATCTCTAAGTCCGATGTGGTTGTAGCAGGTAGGTCAGCACAGTCACCTGATGTAGACTGACTTGTGGATGGAATCAACTGTGTTTCATAGACAGCAGCTTGGAAAATCTCTAAGTCCGATGTGGTTGTAGCAGGTAGGTCAGCACAGTCACCTGATGTAGGCTGACTTGTGGATGGAATCAACTGTGTTTCATAGACAGCAGCTTGGAAAATCTCTAAGTCCGATGTGGTTGTAGCAGGTAGGTCAGCACAGTCACCTGATGTAGGCTGACTTGTGGATGGAATCAACTGTGTTTCATAGACAGTAGCTGGTATGCCTGACTCAGGTGTGGCAGGAGCAGGTAGGTCAGCAGATGTATTTGTGGATGGAATTAAATCTTGTTGCTTGCTGAAACCAAGTTCACTGGATAGTCTATTAGAAGTGATGGACATCCCCATTGCTCGAGGAGCTGATAAATTTTCTGCACGTTTCACACTTAGATGACGAAATCTATTAAGAAATCCTTGTAACCAATAATATCCAGCACATTTTTTCTGCCGAGAAAATCCTGTAATTCCTCTCAGGTTAGCATATTCATAAGCTAAATTTCGAACATCAGCTCTAGTACATGGAAAACCTACTGAAGCCAACAGACTTATGTGTCTTGATAGTTCTTCTTCTGCATCTTTTGGTAAAACTGTTGGTCTACCCGAAAGAGGTAAATGGGACAGGGAATGTGTCACACGCTTTCTAAATGTTTCATAAGGTACAGACCACGCACGTGCAATTGCTCTCAATCCACGATGTTCATGGTCATCACAAGATTTCGTTTTATTCTTGTATTCATCTATGGCAGCCAGCATATTTTCAGGAGACCATCTGTTCAACTTTGTTCCCATGTGACTTGCACCGACACGTGTATGTGCTATTTTCAAAGGTGGATTCTTCTCAGTACGCCTATATACATTGTCAGTCAAACGGTTAGCACCACGTCTTACAACAGGCCTATTGTTTGACTTATTTTTGCTGTGTCTAGACGTTAGAATGTATCTTCCCATAATGAAACCCGTACAACTTGAAAATCTGCAAACATGTTCATTTATATTAAATAATAAGTCGAATTCATGCTAAAACATGACTTCAAAGTCAAACCTGTTTATTAATAATACTTGACGACAAGCGAATAGCAAGATTAAGGATTGAAAAATCCTATTTTAAGGCCTGCTAAAACCAAAACAGTGAGAAGCTATGACGAAATTAGAATTAATAAAAACCGAGCCAATGGCTCGGTTTATCTGATGCGAAGAGGCTCGGTTAATCTACACGGTCATATAAACCGAGCCACATGCTAAATTAACTGTAATTCCTTTTGATAGCCTATCGCTCAATTATCAATCAGACACGCTCAACATTTTGACAAAAATAAGAGTTATAAACAAAAACTAATTGAGTACGCTGGTTCTTTGATTTAAAGATGTACAGGAACTTTTAAGATTTGTCAGTTTAAAAGTCAAGTTACAAGAAAAACGACTTAAATCATGGGTCACGTTAAGTCACGAACTTTTACTAAAACCTTGACAGCGCCAAACTCGCGAACGTAATGGAAACCAGTTACCGTATAATAGCTCAGTTTAGATCAACAATAATATTTACCATATTCTGCAAAAATTAAATTCTACACGCCCAAGAGTAGTTGTGGCTCGCTTTATCTGCAGGCTCGCTTTATCCTAAATCACCCTATTGTATGTTTGTACAGTATATATATATATGTGTAGTTCGCGTGTTCTAGCAGGATCATTGTTCAACGACATAATACAACGAAAGAAACCGTTAGAAACAACAGGTAGAAAGATCAGATGTAATAACTCCTCTTCTGACGCCTGTCTTCCTCCTCATCGTCGACTCCTACTGAATTATTTCGTTTTGACCACAAACTACCGAAGAATCTTAGGAAGCGGTCTTTTGAACTCAAATTATTGTATGACTTAGCAAAAGGCAAGGTGACCAATAGCGTAGGCAAATATCTCGAATAGATTAATCCGATAGTTGTAGTTATACAAAAAATTATTGCGTGAATGATTGAACCAATTTTTTTTCACCAGATAATAAATTCGCAAAGTAACAACTGGAACAGGTTTTTCCTTCCAGGACAGCTTTAGTTGGAGATTTTAGCGCCCAGAGTCAACGTTTTTAATTTTTTTTTATGCCTGAGGGAGAGCTTGATAAATGATCATTTCTGTGGACCACATTGCTACACAGACTTACTTGTCGCCTCACCAAAGATATAGTTATCTAGACAGCAATGTTGCACTAAACTAAACTACAAGGATATACTTAGACGGGTCGACAAGCTGCTACATCAAAATTAACACTATTGTCATTATCATTATCGTCATCATCGATACTGTCATTATCAGTATCGCTGCTATCGTTATTATATTATCATTATTGTCGTAATCATTATTATCATTATCATTTTGTCATTATTACTATAAACCTTCTTCTTATCCTTCTCTTCATCACCATCGTCGTCGTCGTCATCATCATTTTTAATCGAAAGAAGTCATTAAATTACGATTATCTTATACCAGAGAGAATAAATTATCTGTGGTTGTTATTTTTCTTGCTTTGTTCAAAGTACATAAAGTCCTACAATACAAAACAATAAACCTTCATGAACCTGTTGCAGCAGGAAAACTTAACAGAAACAACAGAACGGATTAAACGCAGTTGTGAACATAAAGCTCAATACATCAAAAGTTTAAAACTCAGACAAAATTGGAAACGTATATAGCACTCCGCGATGGTTTTTTCTTAAGAAACGGTGCTTTGTGTTTCTTACAATTCTTGCAGTTTCTCTAATACTAAATACTAGCCTACTATACTGACGTTTCAGTCAGCTTATAAAAATCTTTTAAACAACTTGCAACTGCAATTTGAATTGGTTTCCCTACGGCAGATTCAGTGCTTCAAAGAAATTACTCTCTTTACGAGAGTATAATCTACTAAATTTTAAGCCATTTTTAAACTAAATCTCCGACATACGAGAAAATATAATTAATGAAATTGGCAACCATGAGTGTAGCCTATTTCGTTAGTCAACGATATTTAGGAAACTTCAAAATGTCGTGGTTATCTACTAAGATGCCATATTAGTTTCGGAAAAGAAAAGTGACCATTTTAAATTCAGGTGCAGTTAGATCCATCCAACATCATGACACAACTGCTTAACGAAAGGATAGATAGAAATCTCAACAAAGCGATATAAAATAATTATTTAGAAAATATGTAGGCCTAACATAATGCAACAGAATAAAATGAGAACTCAATTTGAAACAATAAATTCTTAACAGTAAGTTCCAAGAAGCTACACGGACGATTGAACACAAGGCAATCATCTCTGTAGCTGCTCAGAATCTTACGTGCACTAAAACAAAATAAAACTAGCCAAAACAAAGAACTCCCTGATCCAAAATAGGCTATTGGAAAAGAAAGCAAATGTCTGAAATGGTAATCAACTAGCAAGCCCAGATAAAGTCCAGTAAAATTATGAACTCTGATACAAATCCTAAAATACTGTTTCTAGTATCGTCGAAAAAATAATGGGAACTTATTTAGTATACGGGAGCCAAGACATTTAAATAAATAGAAGATTTAAGTAAGCAAATATCGCATTTCTGGGTCTTACAGAGGCGATGATGTAGGCCTACTTACTGATTTCTGACAAACTAACAAGGTTCAGGTGGATAAGTGGAAACTCATCTGGTATACTCACAATTAGGAACAACGTTCCGAGGAGAGTGGCCTTCATACGAACATCAAGATCCATTGGAACTGTATAGAACAGCAAAAAGAACTGACAGATTGGAATTGCGATCCAAATTTACGTAGCGCCACTTTGCGAGAAACTTATCAGTGGCTCTTCGGACCATGAAAACACAAAACCAAGAAAAGGAAGAAAAGCAGGACCATGTCTCCAATGCCCGAAGGTTGCGAGTCCACTTATTCTAGAAAATGGTGCAACCATGCACAGCGAAGCCGGACCATGGATGGTCAGCGGGACAACCTTATATTTAGGGTAAGATTACAGCTCCACCCATTGCAAAAGCTTTCCTCTTCAAAGGGCATAACTTTGGCCCCACAAAATGGTGGTGACCATTGACGAAGCCCCTTGGTATGATGACGATGTGATGATGTGGTGACAATTTGATCGTTAGAATTACGAACCGCGTGCCAATCGCTGCGCAAAGTCACCAACAAGGAGACGACCAATGCAGGACCATAGATTATTCTTTACAGTTTAATTAAAAGGTTGTATCGCTACTTAAACTTCTTCAACGTGACGGTTATTTGACCCTAAATTATTCTCGTTATTGGTTTATTACAGCGGTTGAAGTGTTCTTATATGCGTTGTAAAGCACTTTGAGACAAAATATATCCAGCGATTTACAGTCTGCAGACAACAGTTAACGACTGAGCTATAAACAGATAAATAGACAGATAGATAGACAGACAGTCAGATAGATAGAGAGACAGACAGATAGATAGACAGATAGCTACAGCCAGTTTAATTCTTCAGTTTAATGAATACCTCATTCGCTGTAGACATCATATAAAAACTCAGAAATTGTACTTGTAAAAGCAACATGCACTTTGAACCACACAGGTGTATAACAGCGTTGTCTAAACAATGCGAGAAGCTGAAATTACCTGAATTACCATAATATAGCATCCTGTCTTGTCGATCATATCGTAATCATAAACTCAAAATTTCTAGAGTTACTAAAAAGCTAAGCACAGGGCACTAGTTTATTCACGAGCGTTGCGTCGAATCAGAGGTTGTCCAAAGATATCAATAGAAGTCCAAGTTCAGATGCCAGAGAGTTAAGAGAGAGCACCAGAAGAGGAGGAAAGAGCCAGAGGAGATCAAAAGAAGACAAAGTGTACACGTCTACAGACTCTACACGCATGGCACAAAATGAGCATCAAAGAAAGCCTTTAGCTTTAGAGTAGTGCCGTAGAAATATGGAGCTCACGATTACGATATGATATCTTCAACTTAGCTAGCAGCATTACGATAAGCTCAATACCAGTACTACACCACCACAATAACCAGCACCAATAGTAGAATATACAGCATGTTTATTCTCAATGCGCTATATATTACGTGTCTTGGTACAGACATGCATAGTTTGCATACATACGTTTCATTGATAGATCATTTCTTACATGAAGCGCTGAAGTTGTTGGCATCAGTGAACATCTCCCTCATAACTCCAGACCATTGTTTGCTCAGCCTTCCAAGCTGCTGTGCTCGGTCGGCGCTGAATACCTAACAAAGCAAAATGCAATACCCATAGATGTTCAATTTCAACGCTGTCAGACAAATGGTAACTCTAAAACCAGTCTTCCTGTCAAGACCTTAAACCTCAAGACCAAGACCAAGACCAAGACTGTGAACCTCAAGACCAAGACCAAGACTTTGAACCTCAAGACCAAGACCAAGACCTTGAACCTCAAGACCAAGACTTTTGGTCTCAAGACCAAGACCAAGACTTTTAAAAACGAACTCGAGTGGTCTCGAGGACAACAAGACTGTCTAAAACCTGCTTAGTTGCTGTTTATCGACTCTATGCCAAAGCAGGGATGATTGAGCGTCTTCGATTTGTTTTGTTCTTTGAGCGGCGCTATATAAATGCCCAATACAATTTTAATTAGCGTCGGCTTCCTCCTCCTTTCAGGCTTTGGACTGGCACCACTAGCAGACAGCAGTGGCGGGTTTAAAATGTGCGGTGCGTTGCACGATCATCTATTCGGTAGGGCGTTGGTTTTTTACTCCGACGATTGCGGCTTCGGGCACACTCGTCTCAGATTCAGAATTGTTTATCTTGCGCGTTTTCTAAGCAAGTAAGTAAATAATTTGTATTGACGCAAAAAAAGTGTCCACACTTTACAATAACGATGCATACAACAGTGAAACGTAGCTCAATCTTAGTAGAAAACAATTGATGTTTTAGTATAAATAGTTTTAAAAGCGTTACATTATACAGTTATATAGCTCCTAAGTCCATAGGAATCGGTTGGAACAAAATTAACAGAGTTGATATTCAAATCAGACATGAACACTAACATTATTACAACGTGCAATAAATACATTAAAATTATGCAAATTTTGTCGTAATAGCCTAGAACAAAGAAACACTTAATTCCGTTCAACAAACACTTGCAAGCTGATTTAAAGTGCATTAAATGTTTGCCTTAGTTGGAATCCATGTGTACTGATAGTTAAGTTCTTTAGTTAAGAGTTCTATTATTGTTTCTTTTGCCTGTTGACCATATAACTTGATCGATGTTACCGTTCAAAGTATTGATTGTGCTGCCATTTACTTGTATTACGATAGGCCCTAAATGTTAACTAGGTGGCCCTGCTAAGCGGGATCAAGATCCATTTTGGGTCTCCTCTTGTTGCCAATGTTCAAACTTTATTTTGTATTTTCCTTGTACTTCAAATGGCTTCAATAAAAGGATTGATTGCTTGATAAAAAAAACAGAATGCATGAGCTCTTGCATGGAGAATCTGTGATAGTTTCTTTTCTACGTACAGTGAACTTCTGATCGGCTGTACAGCAGGGACCCTGGCAGATGCAAGTAGGTCCTTCAACATAGAAGACTTCGGACATGTTCGCATCCATTACCGAGTAACGCGGCTTCATGCAGCTCTGCCTGCAAAATCAATAAGTGCTATCACAACTGTGAGCAATAAAATTTGTTTGGTTTCTTTTTAAGCTTGATCTTACTTAATTTTAAAGCCCGTAGACGTCATTACTTTAGATATTAGGTTTCAAAACTTCCTCTGGTTGTCAGTGCCGGCATTAGGTAGGCTATCTATCTATCTGTCTGTCTATCTATCTGTTTATAACTCAGTCGTTAACTGCTGTCTGCAGATTGTAAATCGCTGGATATATTCTGTCTCAAAGTGCTTTACAACGCATAAGAACACTTCAACCGCTGTAATAAACCAATAACGAGAATAATTTAGGCTTTAAGTCTAGGCGGCTGCCTAGAGCGGCGTTTTACAAGGGGCGGCAAAATAACAAAGAAAAAGAGAAATAGAAGATATGTTTTGTTCGTATTTTTTTTACCTACGACGCCCCTATCGCCCCATGATTTTATCAATTTATAAGAATAGGCTTTAGGTCTAGGCGGCTGCCTAGAGCGGCGTTTTACAAGGGGCGGCAAAATAACAAAGAAAAAGAGAAATAGAAGATATGTTTTGTTCGTATTTTTTTTACCTACGACTCTTCTATCGCCCCATGATTTTATCAATTTATAAGAATAAGTGTGCCCTTACGCATAACAGCACTCAGAAATGGCAGCAACAAAAGAGTATGGAGCGACATTGTAGTCCTTGCCTACAGCACGAAACTGTATAAGGCCGCTACTGCATGCCCATAAACGTCATTAGGCTATTTTAGATACTAAGTTTCAAAACTTTCTCTTGCTGTGGCGTACTCGGGTGGTGCCAGAAACTGTCTCAAACGTAGATAAAGAAGGGCGACGTTAGTCATCATTGTTATGGCACAGCGTCGTTAAACGGTAACTGCAGACAAAACACTCTAGACCACAGCCTAGACCTAGACGGTTGTGCAAACAGTAGCCTTTGTGAGGAACTTAAAACGCGTTTCATTCAGTGCTCTGGGCAAAGCAACGCGTTGCCTGGCGCGAAGGTCACGCACGCATCAATTTTTTTGGTCTTTTAAATTTGGGGTCTCGAGAATCGTGGGACCACTGGCGACTGCCCAGCGTGCTCATGTCTTAAGACGGCACTGGCTACATTAAGTGTCTTGATACATGCATACATGTACTTAGTTTACTTACACACACCAGTAATTAATACATACCAGTAATTAAAATATGCAATAGGGTTAACCTAAATAATTTCAATGCTTTGTTAAATTTACCACTTCTGGGAAGTCCCTAAGAATTTTAAGAAGATAAAGAGGGGGTGAAATGTAAACAATCAGAATCGCACTCAGACATTTCAGGACCATTTAGGCTATTGAACTTCTTTTAGGCTTCAACACTTTCTACCGTAATCCTAATCTCGGGGTTTCTGCAACGACCTAAGAACGAAGTCACGTGATTCATCTTATACACAGGCGCTCGGTCAAAACAAAATCAAAACATGACCGAATTGGCCTTTGTTTAGCGGTGCAATGATAGCCTACATTATTCTCCTCTCTGCTAATCAAAGAGCATCCGCGTGACTTACAGTTGTCTAACGTTTCCGACCACCTGACCGACAGGTGCTTCTACCTGTAGTTCCATCGCACAGCACAGACAATTGGCACACCAGTTGCCTCCGGCACAACACTTGAATTCCCTTCTCGCACGTATCACTTCCTATGTTAACACAACCACACAAAAATTATTTATGGTTAGCTATAATATTAACGACTATTGTATCAGCTGAGCAATGGGCACGGTAGCTAAATGGAAAGAGCGCTCGACCTGTGACGCTAAGAGTACGGGTTCAAGCCTCCTCCACGCAGACCATCGCCCTGTAAGGATCTTGAACGAATCCTTCTCTCACAGTTGCTTAACACCATTGATAAATGTTCGTGTATGCACTTTTGAATTTAGAAGGGAAGGCAATATCAAATAGACCTCATGGCATATCAAGGTATACCATCGCAAAAGTAGGGTAGTTAACAAGGGTTAGAATAAGTACGGAAAGATAAAGTTAGGTAGGTTAGTTATGCAAAAGTAACTGTAATTGTAATTAAACATTTGATGTTAAAATATGTCATTAACAACTAGACTATCGCATCAGTTAGCATAACAATGCACAATAAACCAGAAGAGTCACAAATGGTACAAACCGCCGTAGAGTATGCAAGGTATTGTTAGGTAAGGTAAAATAAAAGTGGGTAAGGTTAGGTAAAGAAAGTTTTGAAGTTGAGACACAATGAGTCAACGTTTCTTATTTTCTTTTTCTTTAGTTACCCTTTCCTTCCATTGATGGTCACTGTATCATAAAAGTATCTAGAGATACCAGGTGGAGGCCAAAGTCCGGTAGGGCATTTTATTAACCTTACCTTATCGTACTGGTGCTTAAAATAACCCGTCTTTTGTCACTTTCTGCTATTTATCAGGTATCAAAGGTCAGAAAGGTAACCACTCACCTGTCCCATATTGTCGACTATGTGTATGACAAATCCTCGAGACGGTCCACAGCACATTCGTTGGCATACACCCGATTCTGAAATGCAACGAAAACTTTCCATCACTTTTAAATCTAATCTAATAACATTCTGTAGCGCCACAGTGTGTTAATGCACCAATAGGGAACCGTTTTCCGAGGTCACTGAGATCGAAATCCAATCCATTGAGCGTTCAATACAATGTTTAGAGAAGAAGCAACGCATATTAAACGGATGAACTCTACCGTTTATGTAATATATTTAGTTGCCCGTCCGTCTGTCTGTCTGTCTGTCTGTCTGTCTGTCTAACTGTACGGTCTGTCTTAGAACTGTATGGTCTGTCTGTATATGGCCTGTCTGTCTGTCTGTCTAACTTTACGGTCTGTCTGTATATGGTCTGTCTGTCTGTCTGTCTAACTGTACGGTCTGTCTGTATATATGGTCTGCCTGTCTGTCTCTCTGTCTGCTGTCTGTCTGTCTGTTTGTCTGTATATACAGTGTCTATCTATCTATCTATCTCCAAAAAACTTAAATAGCGCCCCTTCAAGAAATTTATTCAGTGGCGCTCCCGACCCAGGCCCGGTCTGTATATTCGGTCCCTATATCTCTTCATTCGGTCTGTCTGTCTGTCTGTCTCTCTGCCTGTCTGTATATACGGTCTGTCTGTCTGTATATACGGTCTGTCTTTTGTCTGTTTGTATATACGGTCTGTCTGTCTGTCTGTCTGTCTGTCTGTCTGTCTGTCTGTCTGTCTGTCTGTCTGTCTGTCTGTCTGTCTGTCTGTCTGTCTGTCTGTCTGTCTGTCTGTCTGTCTGTCTGTCTGTCTGTCTGTCTGTCTGTCTGTCTGTCTGTCTGTCTGTCTGTCTGTCTGTCTGTCTGTCTGTCTGTCTGTCTGTCTGTCTGTCTGTTTAAGTTAATAGTCGGAAGCAGAATCCTTGTACTGTTGGTTTTGAAAGGAAACAGAATATTCGTTAGGAAAAAATACATACCATCTGTAAATCATATTCTTTGTCTACAATGTTTCATGCTTGCAGTCGGATTGCACAACGCCATGTAACTCTAGAGCAAAGTCTAGACCTAGACCGTCTTGTGTTTATTGCTACCCCTCTGCTTCGCCTATAATCCTATTAGCCTATATCATCCATTAATCTGCATTCCTATTAGCCTATGTTCTCTATTATATTAATCTACATTCCTATGGGCCTATATTCTCCATTATGCTTACCTATTTTCATGTTAGCCTATATTCTCTACTACCCTATATTCCTATTAGCCTGTATTCTCTATTATATTAACCTATATTCCTATTGCCCTATATTCTCTATTAGCCTATATTCCTATTAGCCTATATTCCTATTAGCCTATATTCTCTATTAGCCTATATTCCTATTAGCCTATATTCTCTACTACCCTATATTCCTATTGCCCTATATTCTCTATTAGCCTATATTCCTATTAGCCTATGTTCTCTATTATATTAACCTATATTCCTATCAACCTACTTTCTCCATTAGCCTATATCAATATTAGCCTATATTCTCTATTATATTAGTCTATATTCCTATTAGTCTATATTCCCTATTAGCCTATAATCCTATTAGCCTATATTCTCTATTATATAAGTCTATATTCCTATTAGCCTATTATCTCGCCTTCGATAAGGCGTCCGCATCGCTCCACTGTTTAAACTTTAAAAGGAGAGTGGCTATTTTCCCGATCGCTGATTTAGCCACGGCTATCTGTTCGGTAGCGCGCTTGGCCTGCAATCCAACCATTTGCTTCCAGTCTGCAAAGAAAACTCCGTTGTGCGACCAAGGACAAGTTTTACAAGGCGTAAACTAGAGAGCAAATGACAACGCCTGGTATGAGCTGGCTCCTCGTTCAATACCGGCTCAAGGGTCGAAGGGCGGGAGGGGAGCACCTACTCGCATTCAGGTATGGATATCGGTCTTAAGTGTACTTACTTTACTATTTTTTAAGAAACGTACATCTTGGTCCATATGCGGACCGCTCTTTTGAAGCATGCTATCTTGTAAAGCCATGGAAAAACCAACGTTACGAACTTAGACACACAAACATGTACATACAAAAACGCACAAATATAGACACATATGAGCACACTTACGCACGCACACATACGCACGCACAGTGATATTTTCGTTAACGAAAACTAAAATTAGAAGTAAAAATAAATGATTTAGTTAACGAAAACTAGAAGTAAAATTAGGAATTATTTCAGCAGCAAAAACAAAATTAAGAATTGAATTAGGAATTATTTGCCGAACTAAAATTATGAACGAAATTAGGAATTATTTTCAGAACTAAAATCATTTTACTTCTTGTGGCACTTAAGTTGAGACAAAGGCGAGTAAAATTGCACGCAATCCAAACACATGATCTATTCGAAAACTTCAGTTGAGATGAAGGCACTGCGCATACCATTCTCGATGTAGGCTACAGTTAGCCGTAATCTATCTTGGGTTTTCGTTGTCTAATAATTGTTCCACTTAATTGCATACCAACGGCCTCAATTTCATACACCATTTTATTTCGGGTTTGATCATTAAATTGTAAAATTAAATTAGGCCTATGAGTTTATCGAGAATGTTGACCGGAAGGAAGCGAGATAGCCCGTTTTTGGGTTTATCATTTTGACGAAGTTACAGGCAGATCTATATGCCAAATAGGCCTACTATATGGGGAAAATGATGGAATTTGTGGAACATCACTTGCTAGAAAAATACAAGCAATACAAGTCTTGGGAGGGGAATAGATGAATGGTAACATGCTGGCATAAGATCATTAAGATCATTAATCACTATACATTGTTAGAATAACGTTCACCCCTTGTTTTACTTCAAACAGTTTTTTATTTATTGAGACAAGTTTGGTGTGCTTCTCTATGGAAGCGTTGCATAGGCCTACTTTTACAGCGCGGAAATTAATAATTATTTGGAAAACTAAAATAAGAAGTAAAATTATTTGAGAACTAAAATAGGAATGAGAAGTAAAATTATTTGAGAAGTAAAAGTAGAATTAGAAGTAAAATTCAAGAGCTCAGAACTGAATTAGAACTGAATTAGGAATTATTTTCTGAAGTAAAATATCACTGCGCACGCACACATAAACACACAGCTGCTTCTGTTCTTTCTTATTGAATCCCTTGGCAATTAATACTGTGTGCTGCTATAATTAGCAAGGGTTGCTATGGTTACCTTCGGCAGCGAAGTAGACCTTTTGTCCAAGTGTGTTTTTGATCTGGTACTTGTTTTCCGTCTCAAATCCAGTCAACGCTGCACGAAACACAACGAACAGACATCTTACCACTAACAACGGTACATGTAGTAGAAGTAGATGAAAAATAATAATAATAATATGATGATGATGACGATGATGGTGGCGGTGATGATGGTGATGATGGTGATGATGATGATGATGATGACGAAGATTCTGCTTCTGCTAATGATGATGACGATGTTAATGCTGATGAAGAAGCTGCTGCTGATGATAATGAAGATGATGACGATGATGATGCTGATGAAGATGTTGCTGCTACGGATGGTAGTGATGATGATGATAATGATGATGATGATGATGATGATGGTGGTGGTGGTGGTGGTGGTGGTGGTGGTGGTGGTAATGATGACGATGTAGCAGCAGCAGTAGTAGTAGTAGTAGTAGTAGTAGTAGTAGTAGTAGTAGTAGTAGTAGTAGTAGTAGTAGTAGTAGTAGTAGTAGTAGTAGTAGTAGTAGTAGTAGTAGTAGTAGTAGTAGTAGTAGTAGTAGTAGTAGTAGTAGTAGTAGTAGTAGTAGTAGTAGTAGTAGTAGTAGTAGTAGTAGTAGTAGTAGTAGCAGTAGTAGAATAAGATGATGATGATGATTATTATGATAACGACAACGACGATAATGATCTGCTTGAAGCATAAACGATAATGATCAGCAAAGGTTCTAATAACGAAAACATGGTTAGTTCTATGTAGACATGTGCACTAAGAGCAGAAGACAGACGGTTTTATGAGATTGGGAAAGATAGACAGCTGGGTTCAATAACAAAATCTTCTCTAACGGGTTCCGACCGTCTCCGCAGAATCATTAACATTTTCAGTATGCATTGCACTTTTCAACTTTTGTCTTTATGTTTATCTCACACCGGTTCACATTCTCCCACTGAAGATAGATTTCCGCATACATTTCGCTCCTGTTCCTTGGTCTTTCCTCACTGTAACATAAAGTAGAGCGCTCATGTCCCAATAGGAGCGTGAAGCAGGCGCTCATGCACATCCTTCACCCGGCCCTTGAGCTGGCAATGGACGAATTCCAAGGTCCTGAACACGGAACCAGCGCATCACATGGCTTGCTTACCTCCCAGCCTACGTAGGTACCATATTATACTATTTAACGACATAGGCACGAAATCTTATTAAACGGAGTCGAACCCGCAACTGCATGATTAGTGATCAAGTGTGTTACCAATATATTATTATTATTAATGAGCTTTTATATAGCGCCCCTTCAAGGTTATCTACTCAGGAGCGCTCCTAGTCCAACCACGGCTAAAGAGAGTAGTTTTTAAGTTTGCAAGAAACAAGGTAGAGTGAGTCATAGGGACCAGGCGAAGTGCAACAGGAAGGCCATTCCAGGTTGCAGGTCCAGCGACCGAAAAAGAACGTCGCTGCATAATGGCTGTCCGCGTGCGAGGG
>OY744608.1:8408522-8418522 GCA_963556255.1 Allolobophora icterica
GATTCAATCAATCAGTCGAATTTTATAATGCTTATTGCTTATGATGGCACGGTGTAAATAAGGTTAATATTTAATATTAAGATTACAATAGGTGCAGACCTTGGTAGCACATCTCGTTTGTTGTGGTATTAAACTCTCATAATGAATGGTCTTTTGTCACAGCTCCACTGGCTTCATATTTCAAAATGGCTGTTATCACCTACCAACTCCATAAATACTCAGCAACCTGTTTGCCTCCGATCCACATTAACTAGCACGTCCCTGCCTGCATCACAAGATCCAGTGATCTTCTGACCTTTTGTTGATGAGGCTTTTGGAGCACATGTTTTTAGCTCAGCCTCATCTACTGTCTGGAATTAAATACTCTTACTTATGAGGTCAACCCCAACAATTTCATCCTTCAATCGAAAATTTTTCTAGCTTCCACTCTCAACTGTTCATCTCTCCTCTCCTTAGCGACAGATCGTGACCTCTGACATATAATCTCATGTCATTCATTCATTCATTCATTCATTCATTCATTCAATATTCGATTGCTGGCTGAATTGCAGACAACGAAAAAGACTTTTCTAAACACAAAATTGTAATCTATAACTCCTATCGCCTTGGTCGGTGTCCAAGGCGAACGGCATCTGCCGATGGCGCACCAAAACCAATCCGTAATCAGGTCAATCTCCAGAAGATCAGTCCGTAAGACAGAGAGAGGCAGTCTATGGTGAACAGCTTCGCACTTGGATGGCAACACATTGCCCCACACTAACTGAAGATTATAGCGCATGATAAAATCTCACCGGTAAGCTTCTGTTACACCGTTAGGTGATGCACAATATCCTGTGCCATACACAGAGGCTGGAATTATTGCTCCGATGGAGCGTTGGTAGAGTGAAGACGGGGAAGACTGAAGATGGTTTCAACTGGAGTCCATGCATGAGTGAACCTCACAGCCAGATATGCATGACAGGTAACTTGCAAGTTTTCTAATCGAATGACTTCTAAAGAGCCAGTATCGTAATGTACAATATAAAGTATCTTAGACATCTTTTGCTAATGGCGATGCTAAGGAAATTGTTGTAATTTCAACTACAATGGGTCAGGGAAACTGTTTTGACATCTGAGTGATGTTGAACAATGTTTTACAGTAGGTTGCACAATTCCATGGAAGGGGTGCAACAGTCAAACTAAGTTATGTCTATCTTACGCTAGGAAATGTTCAGTCACCGACGAGAACAGCATAGGATGCGACACAACATCTGCCTTCAGAAATAAAAGCAAGAAGTGGCTTTGGCAGGCATGGCAGACATATAAAGATGTCACTGATACATTTATGTATCTGGCCAGTTATCCCTTCCAGCGGCTGGATGTTGACGCTGACCCATTCCAGATGCTCGAAAAACTTACTGTAAATCTACACGACAAAGCCAGTCATTTGAGCAGCGTTAACGAGACAAGAAGGGATCTCTGTCAGAAGAATCGAACAATGGACAAAGTGCCACCCACCAAGGATTGTTTTATTTATTATTTATTAGGATGCGCTACTTCAGCATATCCGACGGGTAGTTTATCAAGCTGGAATCTGGACGACCAGCACATGAACACAAGTTGTTCCTTCTGCACAGGATTTCGCTTGGAACAAAGTATCAGAGTCATGAGTACCAATCTGGATGACAATTCCAGAGGTTTCCGGATCATGCAGGGAATTGTTCAAATGCTACTGCAAAGGAGACTGCTCCAACTGCAGTGTGGGAAAGCAAATCTGGATTGCTCCCCACTGTGCAAGTGCAACTGGACTAAATAGAACTGTGTAATCTTTGCATAACTGTAGCAGGCATCACAGAACAATGGCACATTGTTCGCAAGACAGTTATTATCAAGATTGCATTACAACTCATTCCCATAGAATGAATAACATTGAAGTTGAGAACAACTATTTTAACTGCCCTAAGACCAGAGGGGTAGATAGTTCTTGCTTATTGGAAATGTAGCATTTATCCCTTTAAAGACAGTATCTGGTTTTACAGCCGTCATATTTGATTCCCACTTCAAGTTGTCTCTGGTATAATTCTCAATAGCACAGTTGACATGTGAGATAAAATCATTTTTGTTCGTTGTCCTCAAAAACATTTTCAAATGCAAGCTCGTCTTATGACTACAACTGCTACTTGGCACACTTAACATTTTGTCATAGATGCCTGCCATCTTGGATTTTGATGTTTTACATAAAAATGTTTAGCAATTTCAGAGGGCTCCGAGGATAACATTAATTAGTAGACCCTGATGGAACATCACGCCAAATTTGGTGCTTTTATCCGCCAGGTGACGTTTGCCTTAAAATACAGCGCTAAGCCACCTTACCAGTGGCGGCGATCTTGTTTGACAGGTGAGGGGGACATTTTTGAACTGATCTGGTCAAAAAACAGTTTTGAACTGATCTGGTCAAAAAAGAGGTAAAAGATTTTATCCCCGTGGACTGATCTGGTGAAAAAAAGGTAAAAAAGTTTCGCGTTAAAATTTGATGACCTTTTTTGGTGTTTCTTCAAAATGTGGGTGGGTCCGATGCATGGCGTGTCCTCCCCCTCACTGTTAAAGGTGGGGGTCTTGTCCCCTCGATCCCCCTACCCCATGATCGCCGCCCACACACCTTACTATAGGCTCTTTTCCGAGGCGATTTATTACCAAGTAAACCTTTTCTGAGAGACTCTTCAAAGGGCTGTAAACAGTAATGCTCAAAGGAACTGCCCAGCTAAACACATAATACCTATAATTAGCAGGTTTAATTCAGCCTTGTCCTCGAGACCAAGGTCTTGTTCTCGAGTGCACTCAAGTTCGTTTTTAAAAGTATTGGTCTTGGTCTTGATCTTGAGACTAAAAGTCTTGGTCTTGAGTTTCAAAGTCTTGGTCTTCGTCTTGGTCTTGAGGTTCAAAGTCTTGGTCTTGATCTTGAGTGTGCCAGCGACTTCAGCACCAGTCCTGTAGAACGCATTTTTCACATGGTGGAATTTTTGTAAGGCCACAGGTAAGAAATGTTGAGCGAATTGGTTTTTATCAAATGCAACAGCCATTTGGAATATCATTTTCTCATGAAGGCCTTTTGTAAATACGAATTCGGAATTTAGTGCAGTCTGCATTTAGAGCTGTTTTGCTTGAATAATATAGGACTCATGTTTTCACTAAAACAGGGAATAGTCCGACTTGACAATATTTAGTAAGGAAAAGAAATCTGGATATGATTGTGATTTGGGGGGTCTTGGTCTCAGGTTTTGTCTTGAGGTTCAAAGTCTTGGTCTAGGTTTTGGTCTTGAGGTTCAAAGTCTTGGTCTTGAGGTTCAAAGCCTTGGTCTTCGTCTTCGTATTGGTCTTGAGGTTCAAAGTCTTGGTCTTGGTCTTGAGGTTCAAAGTCTTGGTCTTGGTCTTGAGGTTCAAAGTCTTGGCCTCGGTCTTGGTCTTGAGATTTAAGGTCTTGACAACAAGACTGGCTTAATGCACGCGCACGCAAATTAAGCAAACCGAAGTCAGCCATGCATGACGCAGTGCAACTAAGATGCCTAAACAGCATTCTACCTCAATGAGTCATGGAGAGCTTCAAGCAAGACCGAAGTCATAACAGAACTTTCATCTACAACCTTGCTGTCCAACATGCGGCCCGCGGGCTGATTTTAAATGGCCCGCCCGAGCTCGCTAGTTTTTGCAATATGTCTTAAAAAATGAAGTTAAGGACAAAGTCACTGGCCTACCTGCATTTATTTATATACTTTTTGGCGCTGAACTATTACAAAGCATGCGCAATACAAAGGCATACACACATGCTATTATTCATTATGCTCATTGCATAATAATTGCCATAATAAATTTTACGACAGACCTTTAATAATTTTCAATAAAGTTTATTCGCTGCTTTTGAGTTTACTGGTGCGGCCTTCAGCTTCGAGAATATTTTTTTCGGTGGCCCACGGTGTCAAAAAGGTTGAACATTAAACATCCTAGACCAAGTACGGTGTCAGCTGTGAGAATGCGTTCAGACTTGTTTCTTCACAAGTGTCTTCATAAATTACAGCAAAATTACAACAGCCTCAGTTACTACAGTACCAGTGTAAACAGAAATGCTGCATGAATGTGACCCAGAACGAGGCCAATGTCCAATTAAGCGGAAGAATCAATTGCACAGATACAGGTCACCTACGTCACACAGGTGAGTCCTATTGTGCAAGCCAGCTGCAATGGAGTTAATCAACCAGCAAAACCGTCGATGTGCAACTGTGCATGTATACAGGCAGGTAGACCATACAGCACACCATCCATCCATCTCTCCACTCATTCATCCATTCATCCAGCCATCCATCTTTCCATCCTTTCATCCATCCATCCATTCATTCATCCATCCATTCATCCATCCACCCATCTATCCATCCTTTCATCCATCCATTCATCCATCCATCCAGTCAGGCAGCCAGCCAGTCAGCCAGTTATTCAGTTAATAAGTTCATTAGTCCATCATTCTATTCATATAATATTCATCTTTATTGATAAGCTCACTAACAAACCGCAGTAAGTAACATTGAAACATATTTATGACAGTACAATTACAGAACACAACTTCTGGCAGCCTGTTAGGTGTCCGCTCATTTTACAGCTGCCTCCTAGGGAATGGTAGGCTGGGTCAACCTATAAGGAGCTTTCGGATATCGAACCGTGGCTTACATTCTTCAAGCATGAGTGTTACCATTCATCTACCCCCTCATCTCCATCCATCTACTCATTCATCTATCCCAAATCAATCAATCAATCAAGCAGCCAATCAATCAGTCGATTCCACCATCAAAACATCTATATACCCAGTTATGAACCAATGCCTTAGCTCTTTATTGTCACTCAGGACGAAATTTAATTTTATTATGACTAAATGTTTCAGCTTGCATGATCACCGTAGCTTGACTTTTGGCTTATCTGACCAATCGGATTTCGACCAATCTCCTCCAAGAGATCGTGATTCTTGACCAAGATTTCCCTTAAAGCTAACATCGATTATATTATATCAGAACATAGCCCACTAGACGCGTCTTATAGGATTATGCGATTAAAATGGTCGCTCTGACCATTCGGATTTTGACGGAGCTTCTTCAGCGCATTCTGATTTCTGACTACTTTGGTCCCACAAAGCGACCAGTGATTGATACCTTGTAAGTTATGATTATGGAATGATGATTAAATCACAAATCAACGATTATGGAATGATAATTAGATTAGATTAGAGTTAATGATTATCTTTCTTACCTGAGCGACAACTGCTCTTCTGTCGAATAAATTTAGTCCTCTTAGACGCGAAGCAAATCTGTTTCTTGAACTCCTCAACAGCCGCACAGTTTAAGCCGAATGACTTTCCGCGTCTACGCCTAGTCTCTCACGCAGGCTTTGCGATTCATCGACCATAAAAGCATACACGCATATGCGCAGACCATGAGCCAAGCCAAGGCCTCAGCTGCATGAAAACTCAGTACGTGTAAATCCCATAAAGTGACGCTGGGGCGTCGAGCTCAAATGCGCTTCTATTGAATGGAACATTCAGTGTTCAGAGAGCTGCAGCCAGCTGTCAACGATCTGATGATCAATGATTTATTTTTGCTACTGTTACCTGGCTATTTATAATGGGATGTAGGCCTATTAACTTCGAGGCCAAGCCAGGTCTGTTTTGCCCGGGTACCAGGTAAAAAATCTGCATATCATGTCCAAACCCTAGATTTCAAACATTGAAATCGTCTAATTGCTTTTCGCTCCTCAATCTGGTCCTTCTGAGCCTATGCTAAAATGCATTCTTCTGTGCACCCTCGCTGTCAATGACAATAGCGCTGCCGCTACCTTTTACTTGACATGGGTGGTGCGCAAGGTTTCTCCACTAACAGATTGGCCCGCTGGCTTATACAGGGAGGCTTATTAACTTGGTGTGGGGTGTTTCTGACGTCACTGGACTACTCGGGCAGACTCAGGTTCATTCTGTTCACTCAGTACATGACTTCAGTGTAGCAAGTGTTTAGTGTGTGGCTATCAAGTGTGTCGTGTGTGTGTAAAACATTGTAGAAAACATTGTAGAAACATTGAAATTATAAACACGTTTCCTAGGAACTGTGCAGTCGCCAGTTGTAAGAATATGTGGCGTAATGAGACTCGGAAAAGTTTATCCTTCCACAGACTTCCTAAAGATGATAGGTTAGTAAACCTTTGGATATCACGATGCTGCCGAAAAGATCCATTTTATGCAGTGGCGGCGATCTTGTTTGAGAGGTGGGGGGACATTTGGGAACTGATCTGGTCAAAAAAGAGTTTTGAACTGATCTGGTCAAAAAAGAGGTCTAAAAAATTTTTCGTGCTGACGCGCGAAAAATTCTTTAACCTGAGTACGACCAAATTTTATGACTTTTTTGGTGTTTCTTCAAACTTTGGGGGGTCCGATGCATGGCGTGTCCCCCCCACTCTTAAAGGTGGGGGTCTTATCCCCCTCGACCCCCCGGGATCGCCGCCCATGATTTTATGTAAAAACAGCGCGCATATGAACATTTTTGAGGACGAGAATAAGTCGAGAAATTATGAGAGATTTCAGAAACGAACTGTTGGGTGACGTCGTGAAAGCTCGCAGTTTATTTTAAAAGGCGATGCCATCCCTATCGTGAGGCTTCCATAAAAACTTTTCAAGTGTGGTCTCCAGGCCGTTCTGGACGAGCTACAAAACTGAGGGCAAAAGTTTTGCTTGACGACCCTGCAGTTGTAAAGAAGAATAGTGAAAATTGATACAATTAAATTGAATAAATACCAAATAATAAACAATAAATTGTATATAGGAGCGACCGACAGGATCTAGATTCTAAGATATAGAGACACGAATGATAAGTTGACTGTAGAATAAATATTAGTTGACTGTTAGAGCATAAACAGCTGTCAGCTAACGCTGTATCTGACAGCAGCGCTGGTCGAGTGGTTCAGCGACGTTACAGCACCCCTCTCCTATTCACGCATATTCATGACCCGCCTATTGGGCCGACCTGTGAGTGGAAAGATCTTAGATGGTGCCTATCTGGGAGTACAACATAGCAGAAAAACCAGTTACGATATCGTTCGTGTCGGTCAGGTGAAGCCAAATGCATTGTTTCAAAATAATAATAATAATAATAATAATAATAATAATAATAATAATAATAATAATAATAATAATAATAATAATAATAATAATAATAATAATAATAATAATAATAATAATAATAATAATAATAATATTTATTCTTTAATTAAGCGCCTGCAAACGCACTGCGCTGTACATGTACATGTTATGCGATAAATCTTAACTACTAACAGAACAGACAGCCTGCAATACACGGCGCAAATTGCAGCCTACAAAGCATGTCCGCCTATGGGACTCGATCTCTGTACCTCTCGCACTCTACGCCAGATATTATCCAATGCGCTATCGGGCACTGGGTCAGAACTTGGCAATAAAAGACTTGTAGGGCCTACGAGAAAACTGCGGCACTATTGCCACTGATGCCACTCCGTACAGATATCAGCTGCCCTTCGATTCGATGTCTCATCAGCACTGTTCTCTAGTGTCCCAGAGAGTTCAGAAGAAATCAGGCCACGCGTAATTGCTAGTCTGAGACTAACCCTAGATTACGTCCCTCTGGCAAATAGAATAAGTGTACACGAACAAGAAATAGTTAGAGTTTAACGTCTTAATATTTGTTTAGTTAAGTTTTAGTTAAGGTAAAAAAAACTGTTTTCTTGACATTTCTTGAGACATCATTAATGATTTGTAAATACTACATTTGTTACGGTTACTTCATCTGCCGCCAACTATCTTGTCATGTACGTAGGTGGCCCCAATTAGCGGGACTCCGGTCCCTTTAGGGTCTCCTTTTGCGCCCACTGATAAACGTCTTAATATTTTTAATATTTTTGCGCTCACTGATAAATTGTCTTTGTCGTAATGATGTTGTTGCGATTACTATGCAACGATCGCTGTTACTATGTTTGCTTTGTAATGCTTAACGTGGATCAATAAAATTTGTGGTTATGGTTATGCCGGTTGTTTGCATGCTATAAACCCAGGGACGAAGGCTAGTCTGCCTCGTAACCAGGCGTCAGTGGACTAGTCCTGGCACCAGACAAATCAACAAAAAGGCGGCGGCTCTCATAATTCGTGGATTCGACAACGTTTTTCTTCGTCAACTAGTGTTTTAGGAACCGTCCGAATGCACTTTATTCATTCTCAACTAAAAACTAAAAGTAAAAACTGAACATAAATAATGTTCTGAAACACTATGAATAAAATCAATGCTTGAAATAGCCCTAGTCCCTGAGCCCAGCGCTGATCGTGCATACTTGTTTTATTTGTTAATCTGACCTAAGCCAGTTTAATCTGGGATGGGGCAGTTACGCCGTCGTCATGCATAAGGAGAGTTTAACACCACAACTATTGACGCTGCATTCAATTCCATTACACAGTTACATTAAATTTCGCTGCACTATGTTGCATTAGGCCTAAAACGCTTCTATTCAGTCTCATCTTGAAGTAGCGCTACATAAAATTTTAATTACAATTACATTTCATTCAATCATATCACATTGTCTTACGTTACGTTACTTTCGCAAAGTTTTTTGTGTCCTGCCGGGAGCACTTTCGTGTGTGTGTTGAAAGCAGTGGAAGAAAAGATCCATGGGCAGGAAGGTAGTGAAGGAGGATATGAAACACAGTAGTCGGAATCAACAGTTTGAAGCAATTAAGTAAAATTTATTAACCAGTAATAATTAACTGATTATAATTAACTAAACCAATTACAACTATCCTCTTCCTCTAAAATTTTGTCCTGTTCTCCGCCATCAGCGAACGATGGATCCGCATAGCATACATGTACAAGCAAAACGCTATAGCAGGAACGTAACCGAATAATAATTATTGATGACTATGACAAATCATCCGCTAATAACTTAATTATAGCAAATCATTCCGCTGTTATAATTGCAAATCATTCCGCGACAATTATGACAATCATTCCGTTATAATTTTGATCGGCCACGGAAACCATTTGCACTTAGAAAGATCGATTGCCATCACATCAGAGTCTGAATTCTGTCAGGACAGAACTTTTTTATTTTACGAGTGCTGTATGAAGGCCAACTACTTATCAGGGCATAGAGCGCATCTCCGGGACAATTGGTGCATGCGCCATCACGGTGGCCAAACAACTCGTAGTTGGGAACGATGAAACCCTGCGTAAAGTAACACAAAGTAAACATCGAGATAACTATATATATATACATATATATAATAAAATAATTTATAATATATGATTATTGACATACCGCAGTAAGTAACATTGAAACATATGACAGTATAATTATCTAGATCTTATACAACACAAATATTGGCAGCGTGTTAAGCGCCCGCTCATTGGACAATGTACAGCTGCCCCTAGGGAGTGAAAGGCTGAGTCGACCAATGGGGAGCTTACGGGTATCGAACCGCGTCTTTCAAGATCTTATGTTCTGCGAACAAAAGTGTTAAAATTCATCTATCCCTCTTTCCATACAATACATTTGGCTTTTGTGAAATTACCGAATGGTGCTATATAAAAGTCAGTTATATACAGACAGACACAGAGCGCTGCAAAATTACTCTCAGTCGATTGAAATACTCTGCGTCTGTGGGTCATGGTGAGTGCTTTGTTCCGGCGGAAACTGTGGTTGGGGAAAGACGTATACCCTACACTGTCCTGCCCTAATCCATCCAGAAATATCGAAGCAAATTTCTCCCCTGGAGGATTTTTTAAACCCCCGACCTCTCAGTTGACAGTCCAGCACGCAAACTACTATACTATTATGCAGCTTCAATGAGATAATTAATTATAGTATGAGCCGATAGGAAGGAAGTTCCCATTCTTGTCCAACTCACAAATCCCACACCCCACCCGTGTTAATTCATACCTTTTCCCTGCCGCACTGGAGAACCCTCTGTGCTGCC